>LZPO01066294.1:450115-493300 GCA_001675575.1 Neotoma lepida
CATTCACACCCCTGTGACTCAGTGCATTCACACCCCTGTGACTCAGTGCATTCACACCCCTGTGACCCAGTCCATTCACACCCCTGTGACTCAGTCCATTCACATCCCTGTGACTCAGTCCATTCACACCCCAGCTGTAATGACAGAATGGATAGCCCTAGGGTTGGGGCTGTGCAGTGCTTGCCTCACACACATGTGGCCCTAGGTCCAACCTACAGAACTGACAAGTCGTTATTTTTTTTATCATAGATATTAAAGGGTCACTTAAAATGCTGTGTGTGTCCTAGCATCATGGCCCTTGGGAGGCTGGAGAAGAAAAATCTTCATTTCAGGACAACCTAGGCTATATAGCAAGACCCCGTCTTTTAAAATAAAATTGTAGGTGAAACCTGACTCTTGTTTGCTGGTGGAGTAACAATATCCCCAAGTGTGTTTTGACTTGCTTTTGAAGATGGATTGCTTTTTCCTAGGAATCCGCGAGGAGGAACGTCGGATATTGGAAAAAGCAGGGTACTTTCAGAGCATCACTGTTGGAGTGGCTCCCATTGTGGTGGTGATCGCCAGCGTGGTGACATTCTCTGTTCACATGAGCCTGGGCTTCCACCTGACAGCGGCACAGGTGAGGAGACAGTGGATGGGTCTGCTCCTCTTGTTATTTCATTTGGGACTGCTACCAAGAATTACATTTTTTTTTTTTTTAAGTTGAGAAGTGGAAGAATAAGGAGCTACCCCTTACACAGAAATAATTTGGCTTATTTTCAGTCAGCCTGGGTTTGGGTTCAATTTTAGAACTACAGAAGAACCTTTATTTCGTGTTTATTAAGAATTTTAGATGAAAGTCTAATTCAAAACAAAACAGAAACCCTACCTTTAAGATAAAAATGTGGCCTGGAGAAACGGCTTAGATGTTAAGAGCATGTACTGCTCTTGCAGAGAATTGGAGTTCAGTTCCCAGCACCCACAATGGGCTGCTTACAACCATCTGTAACTCCAGTTCCAGGAGATCTGACACCTCTGGGCTCTGAGGACACCCTATTCATGTGTACATGCTCATACACATACACACATAATTAAAAAAATAGAATTTTAAAATATGCAATTGAGGCTGCGTCGACGGCTTAGTAGATATAGGCACTTGCCACCAAGCCTAATGACCTGAATCCAGTCCCTGGAACCCTCCTGGGGGAAGGAGAGAACCAACTCCTGTAAGTTGTCTTCTGATCTCCACACATGCACTGTGGCACACNTGAATGCATCAACACAGAAAACAAATTATTTTAGTGTGCCTGACTGCACTAACGTTTGTCAGTTCCAGCCTACCTACCTCCCGAAAGGAGACTGGTGCCACCTTGTCTAGTGTATAACCTCACGAGGCTCGCTCTCACCTCTTTTTGTATTTTAAGGCCTTCACAGTGGTGACTGTCTTCAATTCCATGACTTTTGCTTTAAAAGTCACACCATTCTCTGTGAAGTCCCTCTCTGAAGCATCAGTTGCTGTTGACAGATTTAAGGTAAGTGGTGTCCCTCTCCCATGTCAGGAGCTATCCTCGGCACAGTTCACTGCGTCCTGTATTTCAAGAGTCCACATAGACCAGCTGCACTTGACCCTGGTTTGCCTTAGGAGCTGGTAGAGACAACAGAATTAAGGGATTAATGTGCATTTTTATCTCTCCTGATTGGCCTGGTTCTGGGCGGTGCTCCCTTTCCAGAGGGAACCCTTCTGCCAGGCCCAACATGAATATATATTGTCATTTACTCAGCCTTTAAGTGGCTTAAACGTAGACCAGCACAGCCAGGTGGCTGTTGGGTCCCCCCACCCCTTCCTCATTCCTGCTGCCACTTTGATTGGTTGCTATGCTGAGTCCTTTTGGTATTTCTTTTTCCTACCCAGTGATTGCCACTACATGAGGCAGGGAATGCAGTGACATGGAAATAGTCATAAAACTAGATCATGTTGAGAAGTACAGTTAAGTAAGTATCAGCTCTTTTCCTTGCGTGGTTAGTTGATCAGACCTTTTTGTGTTCTTTGTACCTTCCAAATAATGCAACTGTGTAACACAAGAGAATAATGCAACCTCGTAACATAAGAGGGAGCTACCTGGGAGGGTGGAGGGAAGTAGGTATTGATTTGAAAGTGGTTAACAATTGCTAAAAAAGGAGAAGCACTGTGGGCTGGAATTCTCTGATAGGACCTCACTCCTGATGATCTTCCTTGGCTAGTGAGATGAATCCAGGAGAGGTGATGCTCCAGGGCTTGAAGGATGACTGTCACTACCTTAAGAGGCCCAGGAAAAACAATGGGTGTCCTTATCAAGGATAGAGAGTAGTTTGTTGGAATTTTTTCAATTGTTTCCTTTTACAGTTCGTCAGGTGACTTGCGTTCGGTCCAGAAAACTGTTCCTCCCAAGGGTCCCCCTTTCTCTTGCATTCCTCCTCCCCCCTGGCTGCTCCAAACAAGAGCCAGAGTCACATAAGATTGATCTAGTGACAGTCATCAGGCTTTGAGTCACTGAGGTTACAGTATCCAGTCAGGGAAGAAAGTGAATATTCTTATCAAAGTTCCTGTTTATTTCTGTGTCCTTGGTAGTGGATGGATTTTGTTGACTTTTGGATAAAGAAATAAGGACAAAAAGTAGTTTTGTGACCCTCTTGTTTTGAAGTTTCTCCTCTTGAGTGACAGCTTGTATTATCGGGTGGTGTAGGCATATTTATCCTGGAAAAGGGTTTTTTTTGTTTGTTTGTTTAACTGGAGTCCGAGTGCAACAGTGTGTTGTGTAGTAGCAGGCAGCTCTGTGAGCACTCCCACTACTCCTCAGNGACACCTTATGACTAAGTCTTCTGATGAACAAGGGAGCAGGTTTTCCTCCTTGGTTTGTAGAGGCTTTGTTTTGAGATGGACTGGCGGCTCACTCACAGTCCTCCTGCCTCAGCCTCCCAGGTGTTGAGGTGACTGGTGTACCCCCCACCAAGGGTCTAGGAAGCGGTGTCAGTGGTCAGAACCCTCGTGGAGAGTGAGGTTGGTAGTTTCTGTGCCCTGAGACTGCTGTGTGCATCTCCGCTGGTCCGCTTTCAGGTGTCTGAAGCCCTTGTCTGACTCAGCACGTTAGGGCTGTGGGAAGCAGGACAGAAGGACAGGGAAGGCTGTGTACACTAACAGGCATCAGCATCTTTTTAATCGTTTATTGAGACCTGTCTTCATCCTTGTGATGGCTCCTAGGGGAAGGAAATGGTGGATGATTTTGCTCTGTTCAGATGTAAGAACAGTTGATGTCATTCTCAGTTTCTAGGAAGGCTCTGGATATGGGAATTCCACAGCTGTTCACAGATGGGGGGGTGTCACCTAAGCTCTGCCCACAGTGGAGGTTCTCTGGGAAATGTGGAAAGTTGGCAGTTGGGATGGTTAGGACACATGGAGGTTTACAGGAAGAGAGACTGTGATCCCAGCTCTCAAAGGTGGTGGTGGCAGGATGGTCAGGCTCAGGGTCATCCTCAGGTGCTTAGGGAGCTTGCGGCCAGCTTGGCTACATGAGACCCTTCCTTTTCAAAGATTTATTTATATTTAAGATTATAATTACATGATTTCCCCCATCCCTTCCCTTCTTCCAAACCCGCACATATATCCTTTGTTGCTCGCTTTCAGATTTATGGCCTGTTCTTTTCATTAATTGTTGTCATATACATGTATGTATATCTATATGTATGTGTATGCATATATATATATATGTTCCTAAGTACATAATACAACCTGCTCAGCCTGTACAGTGTTACTTTTGTGTGTTTTCAGAGCTGACCCTTTAGTGTTGGATAACCAGTTGGGATGCCCTTTCCTGGGGAGGACTGTTACTTGGCTCTCAGAATTCCTTAGTTGCCTGTAGTTTTTTGTGTAGGGTTGAGGACTCATGGGCTCTCCCACCCCCATCCGTGTCTATTGCTGTCCTTGTTCAGTTCAGTGAGACCCTTGCTTAACCCTTCTCCTTAAAAGCAGATACTGGGATCCAGGAGAAAGGGGAAAATTACATATTCCATTTAATAGTGCTTGCAAACTTTAAGTTGGGGTATTTAGTGATTAAGCAGAGTCCTCGTCCTGCAGGCCATCTTTTCTCTAAAGATCTTCTAATATTTTAAATCAATTTTTAAAAAGCATTCTGAAAATCCGCCTGTGATGGTGCTCTGTAAAAATTCCTGGTTTAAGAGGGGTCCAGGTATAACTAAAATCAGAATTTCAGATCTAACTTTGGACATGCTTCCTTGTTTGATGTTCTGTTTCCTTCCCTTTGAAATAACTCAGTAGGAGCAGCAAGAAGAGTCTTCTCATCCCACAGAGCAGTTCTCAGGGAGATACCTTCTCTTCCATGCAGGCCCTTAGCTTAGGTCTTCTTTTCTAAGCCTAGCAATTAAGCTGGTGCCAGTCTCAGTTCAGCCTCTGTCAATGCCAGGCCACGGGTGAGGGCAGGATGCAGGCATTAGCTCTATAGAAGTTGTCTGGAAGGACAATGCGTGGTGGTGGTCTGTGCAAAGTGTCAGCATGTCTCTTGAGTTTCCTAGCCATTACTCAGGAACCTACGAGGGACTCCATATCCCCATCAGTTATTAAACATCCTTTGGTCCACATTAGGCTAGCGGAAAAAGCAGGGGTACCTCAGTGTCCTCAGTGTGTTACTTAGCATAGAGGGTTGGGTCAGTGGACGAGGCCCTGAGACCTCTTGTCAGTCCTGAGGTGAGGCTACACTAATGAGCTACCTTTTGCTCTTCAGCTTCCTTCCACTGTATAGCCTGATGTGTTTTGCTACGTGAGTGTACGCCATAAGCTTGTCTCCCTGGTCTTGATCCAGTGTCTCATCTTTGCACCTCTCTCACAACTCCTATCAGAGTTTGTTTCTAATGGAAGAGGTTCACATGATAAAGAACAAACCGGCCAGTCCTCACATCAAGATAGAGCTGAAAAATGCCACCTTGGCGTGGGACTCCTCCCACTCCAGTATACAGAACTCGCCCAAGCTGACCCCCAAAATGAAAAAAGACAAGAGGGCTACCAGGGGCAAGAAAGAGAAGTCGAGGCAGCTCCAACACACTGAGTACCAGGCGGTGCTGGCCGAGCAGAAAGGACACCTCCTTCTAGACAGTAACGAGCGGCCCAGTCCGGAAGAGGAAGAAGGCAAGCAAATCCACACAGGGAGCCCGCGCCTGCAGAGGACACTGTACAGCATTGACTTGGAGATCGAAGAGGTGAGCCACCTGTCTGTACTTACCCCTACTGTCTCCTGCATTGCCCCACTCTGCAGGTCCCTCCCTGCCTGTACCCGCCCCCCACTGTCTCCTGCATCGCCCACTCTACAGACTCCTTCCTCTAAGCAGAGTACTCTGGCTGTGAATGGTTTTGCATCAAGAGCAAATAGTGAGCAACAGAATAACTGATGATCTCCTGAGATGCTCATTTTACTAATGAGGAGATGAAGCGCTCAGGTGGATTTTCCAAGACCCTGCTCTGTGCTGGCTTCTGGCTGCTGTTTGTGAGCTACTCTCATTACAGCCACTGCTGTAACTGTGTGGGTTCTACCAGGTTGTGCATCACAGAGAATTTGGCATATAAAGGGTATTCTCAGTGCTGCCTTTTTTTTTTTTTTTAAATTTTGCATGTTTGTTTGTAGGTGTGTATACATGAGTACAGGAGCCAGTGGAGGCCAGAAGACAGTGTCAGTTTCCCTGGAGCTAAACACATGGTGGTGAGCCACCTGATGTAGGTGCTGAGGACTGAACTCAGGTCCTCTGAAAAAGTTACAAATGCTCTTAACCACTGAGCCACGTCTCTGGCTCCCTCAGTGTTGCTCTTAACAACTATATTGTGATTTTTTTTTTTAAATGTAAGTGAAGGATGATTTGGGTCTATAATATAGCTCAGCTGTACAGACCTGGACTCTCAGAGTATGACTGGAACAGTAATTTCTGGTTGAGGGCTTAATTAAGATTAATCAGAATATGACTGCAAACTAGGCCCATGTTTAGAGGACTGTATCATCTGGGGGCCCCAGATGGACATTCATACATTCATTCAATAGCCTTTTTTTTTAAGTGCCAACTTTACACCAAGTACTGTTGGAGGATTAAGAATACAGCAGCCAAACCTGCACCAGTCACAGCTCCCTCCCCAGAGTTTACATTCTAGTGGACAGACACAAGCAAGTGATAAGGTTGTAGTAAGGACTATGCAAAGGGTGGTGAAGGAGTGGGGACAGGGACTGTTGTGCTGCATTTCCAACAGGTTTCCTAAGGGGAGACTCTGAAGAATGCTTTAGCTGGGCATGGTAGTACATGTCAGTAGTCCCAGCTCAGGGGACGCTGAGGTAGAGTCACTGTGCGTTTGAGGCCAGCCTCATACATGGTGATACCCTGTTTAAAAGGTGACAGGGGTGGGCATAGCAGAAGCATGGGGACCCCAGTGGGCATAGCAGAAGCATGGGGACCCCAGTGGGCATAGCAGAAGCATGGGGACCCCAGTGGGCATAGCAGAAGCATGGAGACCCCAGTGGGCATAGCAGAAGCATGGAGACCCCAGTGGGCATAGCAGAAGCATGGGGACCCCCATCTGGAGTGTGCTGGTTACTGGAGCAGGAGGAGTCTGGGAGAGGATAGCAGGCATGAGGATGGAAAGCAGTGGGGCTGCAGCCTCCCACGACACTCTGACCTGTCCCTCAGAGGGAGGAAGGTAGTGGAGGATTTGCAGAAATAGCTGTGGCTTACACATGCCCTTCTGGGTTCAGAAGAGTGCGCAAAGAGCCAAGGAAGGGAACNAGGGGCTGCTCCTCTAGTGCAGGAGAAAGTTAACGCGAGTATCAGCCGGAGGTGGTGAGTAGTGCTCGTCTGCAGTGCTGGAAGGAGGCTCTGGTGCAGTAGACAGCAGCATCGGCAGAGACTAGAGGCGCCTCAGGCAGATCCAGAGTCAGACTAAGGAGATAGCAGAAAGCTTCCTGCTCTTAGCAGGCATGAGCAAGACAGTCGTTGGTGGTCACCTGAAACTGTCAGTGTAGTTTATCACTTACAGGTTTTTATTTCACTCTTACAAGAAGCTTCTTATTTGATAACTGTTACTGATTGCTGGGGCAGTTCCACTGTATCACTGGTCAGCTCTTTTAGATAATGACTTCTCATACTCATTTGAAATTCACTCTTCCATTTTGTAATGTAATACTTGATTCAGTGAGTAACTAACCTTCCTCCAGTGTTTAGAGCCCAATGAGGGACACAGAAACAGTGTTGCTTTGGAACACTGGGGCACACAGTTAGCAGATGTGGGTAGAGTTGAAATTGTAGTCATATACTGCCCTACCCTCTCTCCTTCTCTTAGGGACTTGATCACCATCACACAGGGCTGCCAAACAAGTAGCTCTCTTTAAAAGTCAACTGTTGCTGGGCGGCGGTGGTGCAGGTCTTTAATCCCACACTCCAGAGGCAGGGGCAGGCAGATCTTTGTGAGTTTGAGGCCAGCCTGGTCTATAGACCAGAATGGCAAGGTCTATAGAGATGGGCTCAGTAGTCAAGAGTACTGACTACTCCTTCAGAGGACCTGGGTTCAATGCCCCACAGGTGGCTCACAACTGACTGTAATTCCAGTTCCAGGGGATCTGACATCCTCTCCTGGTCTCTACAAACACTAGGCACACAAGTGGTATATGGACATACATGAAGGAAATACACACACATATATATAGAAGACAAAAATAGACATTTAAAAATCAACTGTCTTTGAAAACTTACAACATTACTAATTGGGAACTTATCATCTTACCTTTATATACAGTTGGCTCTCTATCTGTTGGTTGCAAATCTATACATTCAAACCAACCACAGAAATATTTGGGAAATAGTTGTATATACTGAGCACATGCAACTTCTTTTTTCTTGTCATTATTCCTTAAACAATATATAGCAGTTGTTTCCATTATATTATATATATCATGTAATCTGGAGGTGATTTAAAGGTGCTAGGAGGGTGTGTCCAAGCCATATGCATATAGGCATACAAGAGGTATATAGACATACAGACCTTGGGCATCTGCGGATTGTCGGATCCCTTGGGGTCTTGACACTGGTTGTCTGAGAACACTAAAGGATGACTACTTAGAAACTCACAGGCTTTGTTCTCTACTTTTCTAGGGGATTGATAGCATACATATTCCTCATGTTTTTAAAAGTATTTTACAGAAAAGCTTGATGTATAAAAATATTGTATTTTGAGCCAGGTGTGGTGGTGCACACCTTTAGTCCCAGCACGCAGGAGGCAGAGGCAGGTGGAGCTTTGAGTTTGAGGACAGCCTGGTCTACAGATTGAGTTCTAGGACAGCCAGGACTACAGAGAAACCCTGCCTTGAAAAAACAAAGGAAAACAAATAAATAAAACAATAAATCAAAATTATATTTTAATGGGATATGATACATGTAGTTCTTACTGAAAATAAATTATGGCGAATAATTACAGTAAAATAATTTTAAAGAGTCCTGCCTTGGGAAAACAACAATTTAAAAAAAAAAAAAAACTTCAGCTACTTAAAGTTGATGAAAGGCTAAGACTTTCTAAAAGTGTCTGTGGTGTACCATGATGTGTGTGGCAATTAATCTTCCCATAGGGCTTCCCTGTCCCTGGATTGACGGGCTGATTGGAAGATTGTAAGATGAGTGGCTGCTAGGCTCTTGATGTCCTTCTCTCTGTGCTTTGTCCAGGGCAAACTGGTTGGAATCTGTGGCAGTGTGGGAAGTGGAAAAACTTCTCTCATTTCAGCCATTTTAGGCCAGGTAAGATTTTTGTTATTTCCTTGGTATTTTCTACTTCTTTCTCGGGTTCTGCTTAGCAGACATCTCAGGAAAAACAAACTCAACTGCTGAAGAGTCAGTAGAGATGGAAACAAAGGGACAGTGGTCGATGCTCTGCCCCTTAATTTATCCACCTTTATCAACTTTGTGTCTGGAAGGGGTACAATAAATACCTGATGAGTGGCTAATAGATGTGCCACCTGGCATCCTTTGTTCCCTGTGCCTTTTCTTATTCAGGAAGTAGCTGTTGGGTGCTGTGGGTGTGCTAGGAATGGAAGCAGCAGAGATGAGAGAGATGACCAGACCCCGCCCACTGTAGCAGAGTGTTTAACTGAGCCGCCAGGATTGGATTCAGAAGCCCAGTCTCACTTGACCCTCAGCCTAAACTCTGTGATTGTTACTCCTTCAGGGGGTTCATGTCCAGAGAGAGGCTCAGTCATCTAGACACACAAGTCCGTCATGAGACAGCGAGTGAAAAATGTAGAGAGGCCTCGCAGGTGCTCTCAGCATTGAGGGAGGGAGAAAGGGTGAGCCTAGATTCTCTGAGTGTGTGGAACCCAATAATCAGAGAACACCAGGTACCTGCACGCCTTTAAACAAGATTTAACCAGCTTACTTTAATGCAGATGAGGATAGGCATGTCGTTGTTACTGCCTCCTGACAGGGGAGGTCTTCTGAAACAGTCATCTGGGCTGAAGACAGTGAGACCTCTATATTGGGGACAATTTCCTTGTCTTATGTGGTACCAGTCATCACAGTGTGCTGTGGTCCTCCCAGAGCACGGGACTGTGTTCTGCTTTATTATACACTATGGTCCTTGGGCCCAGCTGTGGGTCTTAGTAAAAAGCAAAAAGCCTGATAGGTGGTTTCTCATAATCAGCCATATTTGAGGACCTGTGATGAGTGTGGGGCTTGTGGGAGTGGGAAAGATCATGTTCAAAGTGCTGCTTAACACTTGCAAGATGCTGTGTTTTCAGGGGGTGACTGGGCAGTGGTTAAGCTTAAACCAAGTGGGTTTTGGCTTTTGTGCATCAAATCCTGGCAGCCTGTCTGACATGGAGGCTGGTAGTGCTGGTCAGCCCCTCTCTCTACCCTTTCTTTATAGTTTAACTCTTAGCTGACAGAGCTGCTGCGAGCAGCCAGGAGAGGTAGATTTCCTAACATTTTTGTGCATAGCAGAGTGCTTGTCAGTTGTAGACAGGTATGCCTGCTTACACCCACTACATGCCATGCTGTTCACCAGGACAAGCTTATTGGTCAAACACTCCATGCACTGATTAATGAGACTTTGCCTCACAGCTTTAACATCCTTAACTCAAAACAGAATTCTACTGTTGGTATCAAAAGGAACCATGATAAAACTGTTGAATCCATTCATATCAGGCTGTGATAGAAAACACATCAAAGCCATGGCTCATTATGTAGCCTCTTCATGTTGGAAGGAAGATTATAATCATTATTTGGATGCTGTTCACATCAGTTAATATCTAACCTGGAATTCTCTTTCCTCTCTGGCCCTCACTTCAAAGAAGGAGCTGGTCTAGTCAACATCCTGGATGAATCATATAGATAAGTTGGCCACCTTCACCTTGAGGTGGGCTCTAGCTATAAATTTTTATGGCACCCTCCCCAGGGAACTTCGAAAAAGGGCCTTCTTGCTTACTGTATTAGTCAGGGTTCTCTAGAGGAACAAAATTGATAGAATGAATATGTATATATATATATATTCATAATATATGTATGTATGTATATGTGTATATATGTATGTATATAAAAGAGATTTGTTAGAATGGCTTACAGGCTGTGTTCCTTCTGGCCAATCCAGCAATGGCTGTCTCCTGATGGAAATGTCAAGAATCCTGGAGTTGTTCATTCCCCAGGCTGGATGTTTCAATGGTCTTCATCTACACTGGAATCCTGAAGCGGGTTCTAATACCAGCAAAGTAATGCCTCAGCAGCAGGGTAAATGAGCTTGCTAACAGTGAGAGCAAGCAGGCAAAAATTAAAAGTTCCCTTATTCCATGTCCTTTTATATGGGCTACCACCAGAAGGTGGAGGCCCCAGATCTAGGGTGGGTCTCCAGCCCTCAAGTGATCCAGATTAGAGTGAGTCTCTTCACATCAAATGATCCGATAAAGAATTCCTCCCAGCTGCTTGGGTTTTGGTTGATTCCAATGTAGTCGAGCTGACAAACAAGATTACCCACTGCAAGTCCACCCCTTGTCAGCTTGACACAGTCACATCTCCTAATGTCAATACTTACTTTCCAGAGAAAAACCAATAACTAGGTCGTACTTTTGATACCGTGCTATAACTATCCTATGTACAACCTCAAACTATGTATTTTAAAATAGGTGGCAATATCCATTGAGGAATGCTTGGTCTTTTAGTATCTTATAACATAGTGAGTGTGATAACTGCTGATACTATCTCAGTCAATGTTACATTACAGGATGAAGAAATAAAACACAAATGTCCTTTAATGTAGATGTATATATGCACTAATCCATTTTTAACAAGATAGAAATACTCATGTCAACTACAGTCTAAGTTGTAGCAACAGGTCATGTGGCCTTGGATAGTATTTATGACTACCATCTCTGCTACCCATTCTGTCCTTCCTCCACCCTCAGACAGCACCTCAGCAGGTCTTGACTTTTCCTGGAGGAATGACCCATACCTTCGTTCCTAAAAGGTCTATGCCCTTTGTCGTCCTGCCTGGATTGGGATGCAGTTTCCCATTGATTTTAAACATGGGACATGGTAACAAGAGACACCCTAAAGGATCTTCTGCACTCTGGACATAATCCTCTTTGCCTTCATTGTGAAGAGGCAATCCAGTTTCCTTCTGGTAATCCAGACCAATCACTCCTCCTAACACTGATAATCCTTTGGTGGCCTGTTGGCTTAAGGGTGCCAGAAGTACACAGTGACTGGGGGGCAGGGTTCTGAGCTTCCAGTCCAGTAGAATGTTCACATTGTGTCTCCAGTCAGGAACNCTCCTCCACCTGGAACCAAAACTTCCAGGCCACCAGAACCGAAGGTCTTGGAAACAGAATCAGAAATTTACTTAGTGGGTCACTAGGCATGATGAGTGGAACCGTTCCCTTGTCAGCCCCTTCATTCCTGGTCCTGTGAATCCTGGTTGCAGGAAAATCGTACCATATGTTGGATGCTGATTTCAAAGCATATACCTGCTTCTAGAGAACCCTGATCCAGGTCTTCAGACTCTTGCACCCTAATTGGTGCTGTCTTCAAAAGGCCGTTTGATTGTTTGACCAGGGCAGCTGCTTTAGGATGGTAGGGAACATGGTAAAACTAGTGGGTTCCACGAACCTGGGCCCACTGCCCTACTTCTGGCTGTGAAGTGAGTTTCTTCGTCAGAAGNGATGCTGTATGGAATACTATGATGGTAGATAGGCATTGTGTCATCCATGGGTAGTGGTTTTGGCAGAGCAGTATGTGCAGGAAAGGCAAATCTATAGCCAGAATAAGTTTCTGTTCTATTAATGACAAAGTGTTGCCCCTTCCTCAAAGGAAGAGGTCCAATGTAGTCAAACTGCTGTCAGGTCACTGGCTGGTCACCCCAGGGAATGGTGCCATATTGGGGGTGCTCAGTGTTGGTCTCTCTTGCTGGCAAATCTGGTACTCACCTGCAGCTGTAAGTGGGTCAGCCTTGCTAGGTGGAAATCCATGATGTTCAGCCCATGCATAGTGAGTTCTATTGCTGGGAAGAGACACCATGACAAAGATAACAACTCTTATAAAAGAAAACATTTAATTGGAGGAGAGACACCTCCTCCAAGAAAGTCACACCTCCTAATCCTTCCCAAACAGTTCCACCAACTAGGGACCAAGTAGTCACACATATGAGCCTATGGGGGCCGTTCCCATTCAAACCACCACATAGAGCCTCCATTGTTGCTACTGTGGCCACTTTGTTAATGGACCCATTAGGCAGTGACAGGGATGGCTGGGAAAAAGCTGACTGTCGACAGGACAGGTCATCCTGTCACTTAATTATTGAACTCCTCCTCTGCTGAAGTCATGCTTTGGTTAGCATTTACATGAGACCTAAGTATCGCCACATCCTTTGTTCATTTGGGGAGATCTGTCCACATACTTCTTCCCCAAATTTTTTTCTTAACATTTTCCAATTATGCTCTTTCCAAGTCCCTGACTATCCAGCCAGCCCATTGGGTATAGCTCATGAATAGTATATTACACTTCTGGCCATTTCTCCTTCCAAGCAAAATGTACAACCGTGTGTACTGCCTGAAGTTCTGACCCACAGTAAAGATTTCCCTTCACTGGAGTCTTTCATGGTTGTTGCAGAAAGAGATGGTAATGCTGCAGCTGTCCACTTCTGAGTGGTGCCTGCATAATAGGCAGAACCATCTTCTCTTCCTAAGTCAACCAATCATAGGGCACACCCCATGAGGCTTTAGGTNCATGCTTGGGAGCAGACGGCATTGTAACAGGAATGGAAANCACAGGCAATTGGGTAACTTCTTCATGTAACTTGGTTGTGCTCTCAGGACCTGCTCAGGCCCAATCATGTGCATTCCACTTCCATTTGATAATGGATTGCTGCTGTGCATGTCCTACTTCATAGCTTGGTGGATCAGATAATACCCTGCTCACAATGGAACATAGTAATGTGGTAGCCCATTGACAAGTGTGCATTTTCCACTAAGGCCTATTAGCAGGCCAAGGATTGTCTCTCCAAGGGAGACAATTGCTTACAGGTGATGGTAGAACCTTACTCCAAAATACCAAGGGAATCCTCTGTGATTCACCTCCAGGGGCCTCCCAAAGGCTCTAAACAGCATCCCTGTCAGTCACTGACACCTCAGGTACCATCTGGTCTGCTGGATCATATGGTCCATGCAGTAGAGCAGCCTGCACAGCTGCCTGGACCCATTGAAGAGCCTTCTGTTCCAGGCCTCACACAAAGCTAGCAGCTTACTGAGTCGTTTGGTATATGGTCCAAAATAACACCCACGTGAGGAATGTGCTGTCTCCAAATCCAAATAGGCCCACTGTCTTAGTTACTTTTCCGTTGCTGTGAAGAGACATCCTGACCAAGACATCTTATAGAAGAAACAGTTTATTGGGGCTCACAACAGTTTCAGAGGTGAGTCCATGACCATCATGGTAGGGAGCATGGCAGTAGGTAGGCAGGCCTGGTGGTAGAGCAGTAGCTGAGAGGTTATGTCCTGATCTACAAACATGAGGCAGAGAGAGCTAACTGGGAATGTCATGGGCCTTTGAAACCCCAAAGCCTGCTTTCAGGGACACACCACCTCCAACAAGCCTGCCTCCAGTAACACACCACCTCCAGCAAGCCTGCCTCCAGTGACACATCACCTCCAAGTCCACACCTCCTAATTCTTCCCGAACAGTTCCACTAACTGGGGACCAAGTCTTCAAACATGTGGCCTGTCAGGGGCATTCTCATCCAAAACACCACATCCACTAAGCATTGTGCTTTATTCTTGGTCATAGGAGGAGCCAGGTGCAATAACTTATCCTTCATCCAGGAAGGAGTATCTCTGCGTGCTCCACACCACTGTACTCCTAGAAGTTTCACTGAAGTAGAAGGCCTTTGAATTTGGTTAGATTTATTTCCTGTCTTCTGATATGCCTATGTGTTTCCAGTAAGTCCAAAGTGTTTGCTCTCTCCGCCTCACTTGGTCCAACCAGCATAATGTCATCAGTATAGTGGACCAACGTGATATTTTGTGGAAGAGACAGATGATCAAAATCCCTTCAAGCTAGGTTATGACACCACACTGGAGAGTTAATCTACCCTTGGGTAAAACTGTGAAGTATATGGTTGGCTTTGCCAACTAAAAGCAAATTGCTTCTGGTGGTCCTTATTGATAAGTACAGAGAAAAGGGTGTTTGCTGGACCAGTAGCTGCATACCAAGTGCCCGGAGATGTGCTAATTTGCTCAGGTAAGGACTCTGCATCTGGTCCAGCAGCAGCAATCAGAGTCATTACTTAAGTTTTCAGTAAGTCAACAGTCATTCTCCACGATCCAGCTGTTTTCTGCATAGGCCAGACAGGANTGTTGAAGGGAGATGTGGGAGCCACTACCCTTGCATCTTTCAAGTTCTTACAGTGGTATTCATTTCTGTCATTCCTCCAGGAATGCAATGTTGATTTTGGTTCACTGTGGCAGAGGCAACTCCAATATGTTCCGTTTGACCTTTCCAACCAGAAATAGCTGTCACTCCACAGGTCATGGAAAAATATGGGGATTCTGCCAATTGCTAATTGTATCTATCTCAATCATACATTCTGGGACTGGGAAGTAACTACAAGATGAGTTTGGGGATCCACTAGTCCTACTGTAATCCTGATATTAGCCAAGACTCCATCAGTCCCCAGCCTCCAAAGCCCGTACTTAAACTGGATGGCCACAATGTTTCTTGTGGTCTTTCAGAATCGGTGTCAGTCAGAGCCAGTATCCAGCACACCTGGAAAGTTCATTTCTTTTTCCCCAGTGTATGGTCTGCCTTGTAAAAGGCCACAGGTCCCTCTAGGGAAAGATGGGAGAAAGTCTGACAGGAAAACTCTTAGGTATTTCATTAAGGTCCTTCCTCAAGGATCTTGACCAATCAAAGACCTGGCTGTTCTTCATTCTCAGGATTCTGAGTTAGCAAACTGGCTTAAGTCTGGAAGTTGGTTCATAGACTGAGATTCCCTATTGCTGTGATCAAATGTAGGCTTTATTTGTTTGGGAATTTTTCTGCTTATGCAAATCAGAGAAAAACATAATAGACTTTTTATCTATTTCTTTCTTGGAGACTTAAGAATCCATGAGTCATCCCACCATAAAAGTCACTTTGCCTGTGCTGCCCATTACATTTCAGGCTATTATACACATTACTTTGCTTGGGCTGTCTTTATGGTAACTACAATCACCTTACCTCTGGTGATTGAGTGTTGCCAGGTGGCCCCTGTTACTCCTGACCCAATAAGCCCATTGCATTCATTTCATCCAGTTGAACTGCAGCCTCTCCAGTCCTAAGGTGTGCCACAAAGAAAACAGTGATGACAAAGCTCTTCAAGTGTGTAGATGCCCCTGTAAGCAGGGGCACAGTGAGCCCACTGAACTAGACAGCTTCATGGGTAGAAAGAAAGGCTTGGGGGCTGGAGTGATGGCTCAGTGGTTAAGAGCACTGGCTGTTCTTCAGAGGACCTGGGTTCAATTCCCAGCACCCACATGGCAGCTCACCACTGTCTATAATTCCGACTCCAGGAGTTCCGACACCTTCACACAAACACACATGTAAGCAAAAACACCAATGCACATAAAATAAAAAATAAAATAATTTAAAAAAAATAGAAAGGCTTATTGGGAACCAAACTGCCAAGGCTGTGTGTGTGTTGGAGGGGGTGACAGAGAGAAGGGCAACATGCCTGAAAAGCGGATTTTATATGACAGTCAGCAGGGTAGGAGCCTTTTGGTGATGCAGGCTTTTCAGATTGACATGACCGGGAGCTAGATGCCCTTGTCTGAGATCACTGACCTTGGAGGACAGATTAAGGAAGGCTCCTGTTAGTTTAAGGAAGTTCCTCTGTTTGTCNGTTTATACATTGTCACCTGTCACCAGTACTGCCATGGGGCGGGGGGAGGCACTATGGACCTAACATCCCCCTCAACATTTTGTATCTTACAGTGTTAGTGCTGAGCATGTCTTCTGGGCCTTCCCATTGTGAAGAATTAGGTTTTATACAACATAAAACTCTACCATAGCAATTTCCTGAGCCTTCACATCCCTTCATCAACAGTAAGTGAGGAGATAGCAGGCATCTCTGCATCTCTAGCTCCTTTTCAACAGGCCATCTTATGACAAATGCTTCAGGCAACCAAGTGATTTAACTTTTGGCACCCTTTTTAAACTCCCTCATTAAACCTCGACTCCATCAGTCAGTCCATATTAAACCTCGACTCCATCAGTCAGTCCATATTAAACCTCGACTCTCCATCAGTCAGTCCATATTAAACCTCGACTCTCATCAGTCAGTCCATATTAAACCTCGACTCTCCATCATCAGTCCATATTAAACCTCGACTCCATCATCAGTCCATATTAAACCTCGACTCCATCATCAGTCCATATTAAACCTCGACTCTCCATCATCAGTCCATATTAAACCTCGACTCCTTCATCAGTCCATATTAAACCTCGACTCTCCATCATCTGTCCATATTAAACCTCGACTCCATCATCAGTCCATATTGAAAAACTCTTCCTGACCCAGTCTTATGTTCCTCCTACCACTATCCCACACCCTTAAAATCTGTTCCCACACATATTCTCCAGACTTCTGCTTGAATGAATTAACAAATTCATCAAACTTTTAGTAGTGTATGTGCCTCCTCATGGACTACACTTTCTATCTCTTCTACACTNCCCTGATATCTCCTTCAGGGAAGGTCACTGGGCATTCTGCAGAGAATGTAGGATTAATTCTCCAGGCAGAGGTGGAAAGGACAACACTGCAGTGGTAGAAGTGGGGATGCGTCCTCTGCTGAGGGTGGAGAGACTGCTTCCTCAGGTGAGACAAATCCTTCAGAATCTAATGGTTCAAAGTTCTCAGCCTTGGTAGGGTCCCTCCACACATCTCTGTCCAAGATACAGGATCCCATTCCTTACCAGTCAGTGCCCTTTAACCATGGGTAGCCTCTGAAACACAGGCTTGGATTTTCATTGTAATTCAGTCAATCTTATAATAAAAGCCGTGGTTTGGTTTTCCACAACTCCGTGACTTCTGATTCTCTTAGGGCACACTTAGAAACACACTTAGAAACAAACACACTTAGAAACACACTTAGAAACCTTTAGACTGTTAGATGTGCATCTACAGCCAGTCAGTTGTTTCACCAAGTTCATTCTTTTCCTTCGCACTGTATCCTGAGATGCTAGAAGTTGGTTAATTCTATCTTTTCCTTTGTCACTTTACCCAGGGATGCTAGAAGCAACCAACCAGCATCATTATTTTCCTATGTTTCCCCACAAATTATCTAATTATTGTTATTGGGTTAGTGAATTCCTTGCTTCTCACAGTAGGTGAATCAGGATAAGCAAATGCATTTATCTTGATAAGTTCTTCAAGTAGTTCATGTCACAGATCATTAGTGCTTTCTATGTTTCTAGAGGAGGCTTCAATAACTAGTGGTTGGAAAGCCTACTCCAGGTACTTAAAAATTCATCCTTATAGTTCCGTTTCTCTGGAATCATTCATGGTACCACAATCTGTATCAGTTTTGGTTCTCTAGAAGAACAGAACTGGTAGAATAAAAGATATATACAGCAGAGAATAAAAAAGTATATATATATAACAAATAACCAGGTACCATTTAACGATTGATTTATTCATTTGTTCACATAGTGACATTTATCAGGTGTGTGTGCCAATGACATGTACACACACATACACACATGGGATTTATTAGAGTTGCTTACAGGCTGAGATCTCACTAGTTCAACAATGATTGTCCCCAAAAGAAAGGCCAAGAATCATAGTTATTCAGTCCAGAAGGCTGGATGTCCCAGCTTGGTTTCTGTCTGTTTTGGAATCTCAGAGAAATAGGTTCTGATACTGGTGAAGGAGTGCCTCAGCAATGGGAGAGATGGACTTCCCAGCAAGAGTGAATGCAGGCAGGCAAAAAGTAAAAGCTGCTTTCTTCATGTCTTTCCATGTGGGCTGCTCAGCATGGGATGGGTCCTCCCATAGCAAATGCTCCGATCAAGAAAATCCCTCACAGGTGTGCCCAGCTGCTTGTGTGTTAATGATTCCAGATGTAGTCAAGTTGACAACCAAGATTAGCCATCACAGTTGTGCTTTCATAGTGAAATTATCTTAGAGAGTATGAAACAGCCATGGATTGCCATCTCACATAAGTAAGGATAATTTTTTTCTTTGTTGCTGTAGCTTTCTTTAGAACAATGTATGGTCTGGAGTTAAGTTAAAAAAAAAATTCCAGAAGTGGCCCAAGCTTTAGAATCTTTTAGTCACCATTGAGAGTGTGAAGCATTGTCTGTTGGCTTAGGGCAATGTTTTGACTCACACTACTGGATGATGTCTGTCTCCCTAGATGACACTTCTAGAGGGCAGCATTGCAGTCAGTGGGACCTTTGCTTATGTGGCCCAGCAGGCATGGATTCTCAATGCCACTCTGAGAGACAACATTCTCTTTGGCAAGGAATTTGATGAAGAAAGGTAAGACATATTTGGTTTCTGTCATCTTTGACTGTATCTGAGAGAAAGCAGCCCCCATCAGTAGGCTTTTTTTGTAACCAAGTCCCTGATTCTCTGTCACTTTGTGTCCTTCAGATACAACTCAGTGCTGAATAGCTGCTGCCTGCGGCCTGACTTGGCCATTCTCCCCAACAGCGACCTGACTGAGGTACAAGCCTTCTGCCCCTGACAGGCCACCATAGCATAGTTAGCAGGGAGGGCTTTGGAGAGCTTGGAATCCCTTCCTAGGAGGGCATCTCCTAGGAAAGAATCATACAGAAGTTTTGCTTTCATGAACTTATGTCAGNAAAGCATTTGTTGATCAGTACAAGAATATCAACACTGCCTGTTTTAGGTATTTACATACATAAATGCTAATGAATATACCTAAATACATGTCATGCAAATCTTAAGCATATCCCATTCAGATTCCAAATAGTTTTGTTTTTACTCTATTTAAATATTTTTTAGCAGAGCATGGTAGTACATGCCTTTAATCTTAGAACTTGGAAAGCAGAGGCAGGCAAGTTCCAAGGCTGTATTGTGAGACCCCTTTGAGAAGCGGGGGGTGGTGGAAAGAATTGAGTAAATATTTTTTAAACTGCAAGTGAAGCAAGTAGATGTTGAGCTTCTATCCCACGTTCCACCTGCCTTCCACTAGATATGGAGAGCCTTAGAATAAATCTCTTTCCTCTGTCCTGAGCAGGCTCTGTGTCTGCCTCTTTGGTGAGCTGACTTCAGTTAAACCCTCAAACCATATTTGGTAATAATTTAATTAATTCCTAAGTTCTCAAAACTTGATCTCCAGATCAGTGGCATCAGCATCACTTGGGAACTTGTTAGAAATGCNCATTGTTAGGTTATATTCCTGACCAATCTGTTTTAATAAGCTCTGCAGATAATTCTGATACATACCAAGTTTGAGAACCTCTGACTGATAGCATGTTTTGGTTTTGTTTTTTTCCCCCTAAGAATGACATTTAGAAAACAATAGATCAGGTGCCATTTGATGATTGAATTATTCGTTTGTTCACATAGCAGCATTTGTCAGGTGTAGACGGACATTTCTGTCCCTCCAGCAACTCTCAAATACCTGGCAGCCACTTCCCAAATTACCACATAGAGGCTTATATTAAATATAAATGTTTGACCAATACCTCAGGCTTATTACTAGCTAACTCTTACACCGAAATTAACCTATAATTCTTATCTATGTTTAGCCACATGGCTTGGTACCTTTTCTCAGTACAGCATTCTAATCTTGCTTCTCTGCGTTTGCCAGCAACTCCTCTGACTCTACCTTCCTCATCCCATCATTCTCAGTTTGGCTTTCCTGCCTAACTTTATCCTGTTCAGCTATTGGCCAGTCAGCTTACTTATTAAACCAATCATAGTGACATATATTCACACAGTGTAAAGGAACATTCTACAGCATTTCCCCCTTTTTGTCTAAATAAAAAAGGAAGGTTTTAACTTTAACATAGTAAGATTATATACAACAAAAACAGTTATCAAGTAAGAATTACAGTTACAATATCNAGTCTATTTGTATTTGGAAAAATTAGAGAAAATACTCCATTATCTATCCTATCTTGTGAGTCCAAAGTGTTGTACCTCATTCAACTTTCTACCCTAACTTGTACTACCAACCCAAAACTATCGTTTTATGTCTCTCAACCTTATATACTTAATGTCTCTTTTTTGAGTGTCTTTTCTGAATTTGGAAACTAGGAAAACTATAACTATCTAATTTTCAACTCCATCAGAGACCTGAGAAACATATAATATTACCTGAGTAAACAGGAAGTACAGCACAAACAACTCTCAAAACTAAGAAATAACAGAAACAGCTGGCTGTCTGGACAATCACTCAAGGTTCCTCTGTAATGTTGAGGCATCCATCCCTGGCCTACAGGGCTAGAATATCTGACAGACTTTTCTGTGAAGCAGGATTTTTGAAGGACTGTCCTACCTTGTCTTGGCAAAGTTTGGTAGTTGCTTTCTTTTGTGTCCTGCTAGTCCAGTTTGAACAGTAACTGTCAGCAACCACATGGCTAGCTTTTGCCATAAAGAAAGCAAACTCCATATGGAGTTTCTTCAGTGCCCATCATCTTTTCTGGAGTGTATTGGTGATGCCAGGAGCAGACGTGTCTTACTGTCATGAAAAGACTAAGTTATTAAAACATTTTAAATGCCATATTCTGTAGGTCTTTGAAGTGTTTGAAGATTACCTATCTATCTGAAATATATCTTTGTATACCTAGAAAACCTAACTAACATGACTATAAGTTTGACTATTAATCTATATTTCTTAATTATACATTATATTTTTAAATGAGCTGTATAAGCACAATACTCCAAACAAGAGTAGAAACATAGGTACAGTAGGTTCTAGCAAAAATAACCTTAAATTTGTATCAATATACAAAAATTCATACCAATGTAAAATATTTAGGACTAGTAGTTGCTGTTTTGGTTTAAAAGTAGATTCAATAATCTACCCTTTTATCCTATCATTTGTATATCTTTACTCCCTCCCTTTTTTTTAGAAAGAGATCTTTGAATCTTTCTCCTTTGTTCAGTTTTTTTCTGACTATTACCAATAACAACTTGTAACCAACCCCCCCTTAAATGAAAATAAACACCCATAGTCCACCTTTTGGGAATGTGAGTGTAAGTTCTCTAGACTACTTCTTGTTGATTGGGGGCACTGGTAATCTTTGGGGGACCCTAAGAAAATTTAGAATTATGATCAAGTCCTGACTGGAGTATTCTGTGAGGATGGATCATCTCAGCCAGCAGCCTTAAANCTGTTCTGGATGCAGAATTCTGAGGAGGCTGTAACAGAGGCATTATGAGACACTAGATCACCTGGGCCATCTGTTTTCATTGGTGTCTGGTCCCCTTGCTCTGAAAATACATAAACTTTTAAAGGTAACATATCTGCAGTAATACAAGTATAGACTGTGCATTGTACATAAATCAGCCAAAGATGATTTTTTTGTTTTATGTTTGAGCAGGTAAAATATATATCACATGTCTTGTAGTTCTTTTTGGTTTAATTTTTATGTCTGTAGTCAGGATTTCAGGGAGTCTTCCTCGATCAAACCTGATTTTCTTTAACTCTGAACAAATCCGCAGCCTTTTATTTTCTATGGAAATAAAAGCAGAACCTCTTTTCCAAAGTAACATATCTTTTGACTTCCATTTTGAAGTCAAGACATTTTCAAAATATATAGGTTGGTTTAATCCAGCAGCATTTACAATCAAATGTCTCTTATCAGCTATTGCTTCATCCTCAGCCGTCAAACAATTCAAAGACAGCACAATAACATACAGTATCCAGATGCAGTATCCAAAACACTGCCTGTATTTTCCATCTTTGGGTGGCTTTTTCCTTTACTATTACTTTACTCCCCTTTTAAGGACTTTATTTTATTATTTTAAAACTATATTTTTTAATCTGTGACTGTATATGTTCCTTCTTTTCTCTCTCCCAAGCCTATGTATATTTTTAAGCACATTAAGCCATTTAGATTTTTGTTTTGTTTGTTTGTTTTTGTCTGAATCTGTCTTTACTGCATATCTCTGTCTTTTGCTGACCACATGAGTCTTTAAACTGCTAAGTGGTATGGCTAGGACCAAAGCTTTGACGGCTGGCTCCACCCAACTCCTTGGTCTGTGAGAGCTTAGCTTCATGACAGAGGTACTGGCAAGAGCCACATTTACCACCCAAACTCTGGGGAGTTTCTGGGTCCATGCTGCCACTGAGTAGAGTGCTACTCGCTGCTCATAAACTCCATTTAAGTATTTGGTAGCAGGACCTCCCAAAGGAACCATCTGTGCCACCAGCACAAGTGAGGAAGCCCTGTCTTAAAGGAACCACGCCTCTGTTCACTGCTGGCAAACAGAGCCCACCCAAGAAAATGCTACTACCAAGAAGCTGTGCTTGACTCTCCTCTTTTGTGTGTTTAGAATCCTTTTTTTTTTTAAGCTTTCTCAGGTTTTATGTGGAAATTCTTGCCAAGCATTGTAGCATATGTAGATGGATATTTCTGTCCTGCCGGCAATTCCCAAATACCCAGCAGCCGCTTCCTAAATCACCACACAGAGGCTTATTTTATTATAATAAATGCTTGGCTGATAGCCCATGCTTATTACTAGCTAATTCTTACACTTAAATTAACCCATAATTCTTATCTATGTTTAGCCATGTGGCTTGGTACCTTTTTTCAGTATGGCATTCTCATCTGTCAGGTGTGTGTGCCAGTGACGTGTTCAGTAGTTGCCTGATATTGGGACTGTAGAGGAATAGGACAATAGTTTTCTATGGCATTCTCATCTGTCAGGTGTGTGTGCCAGTGACGTGTTCAGTAGTTGCCTGATATTGGGACTGTAGAGGAATAGGACAATAGTTTGTATATAGAAGAAGCTTACAGTTGAGGGGGTAAGAGACCCAGATAAATTGGCACAAAATAAAAAAAGCCCCCTTCTGTGGGTATGAGTAAGAAGAGGTTGAAGGGATTTCCCAGAAGTGATGGTACTACAGTTAAGTAGGCACAGTGCAGAAAAAGTCATGATGTCATGTGGGTTCATAGTGTACACGTTATTTTAAATCTCAGGGTATGCGGGGGTTGGATGTGACTAGATTCTTTCAGGGTTCTTGAAGAGTTTTAGGCAGGGATGAAGAATGGTAAACTTTTTGTTTTAGAAAACTCTTTCTATGGGAGAGAGTGAGTGACATGGGTGGTGTCAAAGCCACATGTAGGTCTGATTGGTACTTAGATGGTTGTGGGCTGAGACTCCCCCAGTCTGGCACTTTATATAGGCAGGGAGTTCAAGAGCTGGTTTGGGTAGGGGTGAGGGAAGATGACTGGGGTGACTAATAAACACTGTGCAGGATTTAAGATAGAGGCTTCCCTTTGCTTTTGGGTTCATAGATTGGAGAGCGAGGAGCCAACCTGAGTGGTGGACAGCGCCAGAGAATCAGCCTTGCTCGCGCCTTGTATAGTGACAGGAGCATCTACATCCTAGATGACCCCCTCAGTGCCTTAGACGCCCATGTAGGCAACCACATTTTCAACAGTGCTATCCGGAAGCACCTCAAGTCTAAGACAGTTCTGTTTGTTACACACCAGTTACAGGTATGGTGCGTTCTCTCCTAGGCTGCTCACATAGGTACTGTTTGTTACACACCAGTTACAGGTATGGTTCGTTCTCTCCTAGGCTGCTCACATACGCTTGGTATAGAGGTGGGCTTGGGCCAGGTATCTCTGAGACAATTAGAGGTTCCTAGGGTTAACTATTTTCATTTCCTCAGCAAGGAGCCTCCTGAGCAGTGTACCAGCACTCCGGTTGGACATCCAAATCAGGGGTCCCTGGAACATACTGGTTCTGCATGCAGACAGCAAGTAGAAGGGCTGAGAAGAACAGTTAGATGTAGAGTTTGTGAATGAGTCAGTCTGGTAGAAAGCATCGTGGTAGCGTCTGTAGCTGAGACAAGCTCAGCTCGCACTTTGCCTCCATCAGTCTGTGAAGGCAGCCANCTCAGAGATCTGCTCAACACTGTNGCTGTCTGAGGTGTCAAGGGCCCAGTTTCCCTTTTTGCTTCAGAAAACCTGTAAATTCTATGTACTTCTGCATGTAGTGAAAGGATTTGAATTAATTGTTAGTTTATATGAGACGGAGTCTCACGATATACCCCTGACCTGGCTTTCGCTTTGTAGACCAGACTGGCCTCAGCCATCTCTTCCTCCTGAGTGTGGGGCCTGTGCCACCATACTCAGCAGGATTTGAAATTTAATGGGAAGTATGTGAGCTCCACCCTCAGAACACATAAGAAATACTATCTGGCCTGTGTAGAGGATGCAGTAAACTAAAGCAGAGGCTGTCCGTCTTGAGACTGTCCACACTGAGGACTGGTGACTCTTTGTGTGGTGGGGTTGGGGGTGGTTTGCTCTGTGCAGTCAAATCTTGATCCACTCTATGCCAGTAATATCTCTCCCCCTTATTTTGACAATCTGAAATATCCTCTTGTTGTCAAGTGGTCAGCCAAACCATCTCTGGTTGAGACATACCAAATGAAGGTTGGATATTTGGTATTTGCATAAATATCAGCAATTCTGTGTTGTCCTTGCTGTTGTCTCCAGTACCTCGTCGATTGTGATGAAGTGATCTTCATGAGAGAGGGCTGTATCACAGAAAGAGGTACCCATGAGGAGCTGATGAACTTAAATGGAGATTATGCTACTATTTTTAATAACCTGTTGCTGGGAGAGACACCCCCGGTTGAGGTAAGGTTTGCTGGGTTTATGCGTCTCGTTTCTGCACAGGGAGACCTGACATCAGTGTGGGAGGAGCTCGGTTGAACTCTCTGTGCCTATGGTGTCCCGTGACCAGACTTCTGTGCTGTGTTCACCTGCTCATTCTCCTGGGGGAGAGCAGGATGAGGGGTGAGAATTAGAGAGCCTGTGTGCTAGTGTGTGGTCTCCGCTAGGCTCCTCAAACCTCGACTAAAGCAGTGTGAGACTCTCTCCGCATGTACCGGTGATCAAGGTGTTGGCAGGGAATTAAATGCTGCATACATTTGCACATGACCCATGGTATCTTGGATCCTGATTTGACACTTAGGTTACTGGGTTAAGTCCTTTAGATACCATCCCATTAGATGCTTTATTAGAGTAATGTGGCCAAATATGATTCTCTCTCCCTTAGACACGAG
Organism: Neotoma lepida; assembly: GCA_001675575.1. Taxonomy (NCBI): domain Eukaryota; kingdom Metazoa; phylum Chordata; class Mammalia; order Rodentia; family Cricetidae; genus Neotoma; species Neotoma lepida. The sequence continues at coordinate 475,900 of LZPO01066294.1, forward strand.
GAAGCTGAGGCCCAACGGAGTTGAGCAGCTTGCTGATAAGGATGGTTTGATCCCAGGTTTCTTCGTATTTGTGCCTGCCCACCTCCTGTGCAGCACCCAGAGGCCAGCCTTCCATGCCTTCACACAGGCTCCAAGCTAGGGCAAACAGGGCATGTGTAGAGCAGTCCCAGAAGCCATGCTTCCTTCCTGACAGCGCCCCTGTTTCATGGGGTCCTGAGAGTGACTTAGGCTGGGGTTTAAGCTGCCATGTTGCTTGCCAGGTTATTTTGAGATTGACATGGAATGAAAGGATGTTACTGGGATCTCGCTCATGGCTTACCTCAGCATTTCACTTTTGTGATTTCANGTGCAGTGCAGCTAACTGTCCATAGCAGTTTGTTAGGCCGGTTTGGTAGACTTCTAGCCTTCCTGAGATCACCAATGACATCCATAGAGACACTCTGATCCAGATATAAGTTTTATGATCTGCTGTGACTTCTGGGAAGCTTTGNACTCCCCAGATTGTTGCCTCATCACTGTAGAGTTGGAGGGGAAAATCAGAAGGAGAGAAGCTAAAATACAGAATTGTCCAAGGAGCAAAAGATAGATACTGAACAGCTAGGATGTTAGCTAGGAAGCATGCTTTCTGAATGTCATTTAAGAGGCCAGCAGGATGGTTCAGTGGATAATGGAACTGGCTTTGTAAGCCTGGCCACCTGAGTTCAATTCCCAGAACCCACCAAGTTGTCCTGACTTCCACATGTGCACCATGGCACGTGTACCCACACATACGTCATATTGGTTACTTACAGTTGTGTTGATTAAGTAATATGTAATATGCTTCCCCCAATAAGTGATCCACAGATGGTAATAACCCTTTAAACAGTGCATTTACCCATGGAGTGCAGAGCCCTATCTGCTGTCCCACATACAGCTCTATCTAGATTTCGTATTTTTAAATTTTCACTATGTGTTTAGAAAGTCTAACTGGTAAGCCTGCTTAGGATNTATCATGTAAAACTGAATTCAGTGACCTGTGTGGAGGAAATCTTTCTAAAGATGTAGCAAGAACTTGACAAGGAGAGCATTAAATAGGATTTTTTGTTTTGTTGCCTCAGATTCAGTTTGATGAATGCCTATTTCTTACCTCTGTGCCCTGTTCTGGGTAGTTATGGCAGTAGGCACTGAGTAGAGGGTAACCCTGTGTGAGAACTCGCCTTGTCTTGGAAGAACATCAGTTAGGTATTGTAGGGCAGACCAGTGCCTTGATGCTCTTCCAGGTAATTCTAACCCACTGCAGTGTGCTAACAGAGGACTGAGGGAACATGAGCTTTAGTGCACAGGAATGTGAGTTGCCTTCAAAAGGCATAATATTTGAACCCATCTGAATAGGGACATCCATGACTGAGATTGGAACAAGGAGGGGACTTGGACAAAGGTACAGCAGTGGGAATTTCAACTATGGTTAAGGATGGTGTGAGGTCAAGTGTGGCTGAGAGTAGGAGCCGTGGGAAGTAGTGAAGTTAGAGAGGCACCGATGCCCTAGATTAGGGCCAGAATGCAGAGATCCTGCACAGGCAAGCAGAGAAGTTTGGGGTTCTTCTGTGGTAGCAGAGGGAAATGGTGGTATCTCTGGATTTGAGCATGTGGCAGGTCACAGATAGGAGGAATGGAGGTGACTCCAGTGCTACTTAATCACTTGGACAAATTGAAGAATCATATTGTATACCTGCCTGGGTTTGCAGACTAGGTCCTGAAATGGCTTAGTGGAGAATAAATGTCAGTGGACTAACAGGGTACGAACCTGGATCCCAAATGAGTGAAGGGATTGAATTAGTACAAGAAATTAGTATAGATTATTGTAGGCGACTTTCTTGAGAAAGTAGGTGTGCCAGGCATGGCGTCTGGCCTGGGACCCCACTACTTCCGAGGCTGAGTAGATCAGGGTCAGTGTGGGCTAGACACAGAAACCTGGTATCAAAAATAGATAAGAACCTGGATATATCTTTTATTTACATTACTAGCTCTATGCATGGCTCTCTAGTATGTCTCCTGTAGACATTGATCTGAATGTACATCATATAACTGGANTTTTTTTTAATGTTATTAGATTAATTCAAAAAAGGAAGCTAGTGGTTCACAGAAGAAATCACAAGACAAGGGCCCCAAACCAGGGTCAGTGAAGAAGGAGAAGGCAGTGAAGTCTGAGGAAGGTAAGGACATTTGTGAGAGTTCTGTTTGTCATTTATCAGGAATAATGCTGTGTAGAGATGGATGGTGCTTCATGCCATTGTGTGTTACACTTCTAGAATAACAAAGTTCCAAGGTAATATTAAGTGAGGGCCCGGGAGGGCCCAAACAAGGGAAGTCAGATAACCTTTGATCCTTTGACTTTTTCTTTTTTTTTCTTTTTATTTATTTATTTATTTGTGTATTTATTTTTTTGGTTTTTCCAAGACAGGGTTTCTCTGTGGAGCCTGTCCTGGAACTCACTGTAGACCAGACTGGCCTCGAACTCACAAAGATCCGCCTGCCTCTGCCTCCTGAGTGCTGGGATTAAAAAGGCATTCACCACCACCACACAGCTCCTTTGCCTTTTCTGCAGACAAAGGGTGGAGTCAGCTGTGGGTAGTTACAGCTGAGTCATCCTGAGTGAGCCTTCCTTCCTTCCGGTCACCTCTGTGCTTGAATTGAAATCCCAGTTAAAGCTGGGTGTCCAGGGTGCCTCATCCTCAGAGTCTGCACTAGACCTGAAAGCTTGCTGCCTGGTCCTGGTGCTGTTTGCAGAGAGCTCTGGAGAAGTCACAGGTGGAAGTTCTTCTGCTTGGACTTCCTTGCCTGGGTCTTGAGAGTCTCAGAAGCTATTTGCCATAATGTAGGCATTTTCATGTTTGTGAATTTGAAGTATGTGTTGCCTTTGAAATCAGGACAGGCAGTTTATTCACTGATGTCTTTGTGAGTCTTTTAGGACAAAAGCCTGGGTTCTGGTAGCACCAATAAACGGTTCAGCCACCAGTTCTGAGTATACCAAGTAATGATGAAAACAAAGAAAGGACATTTATTCAGCATGGCTACCTTGGGAAGAGGNACTGAGTGATGACCCCAAGTTCACCTCCAGNGTCCTGACATGAGCTTTCGGGTTAGGGGGAGCACTGGGATAGGTGGTGTGCAGTTCCAGTCAGTGCTTCTTGCCCGTCCTTGTCCTGGTTCTTGAGGGGATATGTCTGGTTTTTACAAGATGGTCACTTCTGTTCCATGGTGCAGCCCTGCTTGTACNGATAATTCCCTCCTGGGTGGGGAACTGTCTGTCTTGTGAGGTTTTGTTCTTCCTGGAATCCAAAGGTCTAGGGTCATTCAGAGCTTTACCAGTCTGACCAAGAATAATCTTAACAAAGAGGCTTTTTATTTAGATACTAGATGGCTAGGGCTGCTCCTGGGACTCAGGATTCCTGGGATGTAGCATCAAGTCACAAAGAGTCAGGAGTTTATAAAGGCNAAGAAACACGAGGTTACATTACATTTAGGTGCAGGCATACATCCTGCAATTGGAAGGTTACGTTTTGTTTAAGTGCAGTCACAAGCCCTTAGCAAACATACATCTTGCAGGTGTCCTGGTTCTCTTGAACAAACAGCTTTGTTTACAGAAGCAGAGCAGTGGTTAACATTGTGACCATTTTCTTACATAAACTATCTTACATAAACCACAGTTCCATGAAAATTGTACAAGACAGGATGGCCCTTAACATTCCTTAACGTTCTAGGAAGCATCTGTGCTTAGCCCAGTGAGGCTTTTAGGTTAGAGGTAATTTTGTTTTATAGACTTCTTGAGCACAGTAATTTAACCTTAAAACATGTTAGCCATCCATGAAGGTTTAGGAAAATGGCCTAATCTTTGTGCCTTCAGCCTTGAGGGGTAATGAAATTGGCTCTGCTATTACATTTAGTACACGTTTCTATGTTTCCTCAGCCTGTCCCGCAGACTGTGACACTGTCCTCAGTGAGGTTCTGAAAGTCAGGGACCTCTGTGACCTCATCTTGTAGATGGTGCTGAAGAAATGTTCAATAAATGAGTGGTAGGATAGAGAGGAAGTAATTTTTTTTTTTTTNCAAAACAGAGTTTCTCTGTGTAGCCCTGACTGTCCTGGAACTCGCTCTGTAGACCAGGCTGGCCTCAAACTCAAGAGCTCTGCCTGCCTCTGCCTCCCAAGTGCTAGGATTAAAGGTGCCCCCACATCCAGCCAGAGAGGAGGTAATTCTAATCTTTGAGGCTATAGCTTCTGTTATTCTGTTGCCATGTACATGACTTAGTTTGAAGGGAACAGCCCTGTTCAAAGGGAAGTGCCCCAGATGAGTGAAAGGAAGAGTTCAGCTGAGGAAAACTACGCTTCACCCATTGGACAGTTCCAAACCCCAGGTTCTGAAGACTCCTGCCAACAGTGTGCTCTGGCATTTATAGAAAGAAGTTTAGAAGAGAAAACAATGTAATTGGCTGTAACTTACCCAATTACCTCATTGTTTGGATATAGCTTAGCTAGTTAGCTTGTGTACAGGCCAATTAGGTCTTCCGACTGCCCACCAAAGCTGGTTTCTGTGACTAAACTCTGATGGATGGGTTGTTTGGGCCGAGTGTAGCGCCTCACCCACATCCACAGCTTCCTACAGAGTCTTATTCCCTTCTAAGGTCATGTTTCTTTTCCTCTTTCCCAGGGCAGCTCGTGCAGATGGAGGAGAAAGGGCAAGGNTCGGTGCCCTGGTCAGTCTATGGTGTCTATATCCAGGCAGCAGGGGGCCCCTTGGCTTTCCTGGTCATCATGGTCCTTTTCATGCTGAATGTGGGCAGTACTGCCTTCAGCACTTGGTGGCTGAGCTACTGGATCAAGCAAGGAAGTGGGGTGAGATTACTCATTACTGAGAGTTCTTTGTCTGATAATGTGGCCTTGCCTCCCTAGTCCCTGACTGTTCTTAGGGAACTCCTGTAGTTTCCACTAAAAAGAATCATTAGAAACCTCATGGGATAACCCAGTAATATGCGTAACTTTGTTTTGCGTATCAGTTAAAAGATAATTTAAAGGAGAGAGAGCAGTGAGCAGGGATGCTCCCAGACGAGGATGCTTAAAGTAGTCTGATAGAATAGTAAAAAGTCCGTGGCCACCCCAGGGCCTGTCAAGCTAGTCAGTAAGTAGGACAGTTGTATACAGTAAGTGGGTTCTTTGTGTTCATGAACTAGTAAGAAGAGAAGTNGGTAGCAAGATTGCCTTGTGTTTGCCATGACCAGATCTGAGGTCATTCCCTGTGTTTCTGTCCTTGAGCTGAAAGTGACATAGGTGTCTCAGGAATCTCACCCCATGGTACCTTACCTCCAAACAGAACACCACAGTATTTCAAGGGAACAGAANCTACGTGAGTGACAGCATGAAGGACAATCCCTTCATGCAGTACTATGCCAGCATCTACGCCCTCTCCATGGCAGTCATGCTGATCTTGAAAGCCATTCGAGGAGTTGTCTTTGTCAAGGTATACCAGTGGGTGGGCTCTGGTGTCCTCCTCTCCCCAGATCATGGGAAAGGCTTGGTGTGGCATATGTATGCAGTTGGGTGGCCCTGATGAAATAACTTGTTTCTCATTAGTCTCAGGCTTTTCCTGTTAGTTACTGTGTCTTCTGACCATTTGTACTTACCCCAGCTCTGGGAATGGTTGTCCTGTAGAGTGGTCACTTGCATGAGTAGGAATTGGGCCTTCCTCGAGGAACCATGTCTGGGTGCCCTGATCATTTGTCTCTGCTCCCCAGGGCACACTGAGAGCGTCCTCCCGGCTCCATGACGAGCTTTTCCGAAAGATCCTTAGGAGCCCCATGAAGTTTTTTGACACTACCCCAACAGGAAGGATTCTCAACAGATTTTCCAAAGACATGGATGAAGGTATCTCTCACTGGTCCTTTCTTTTATGCTCTGGAGTCCCAACCAGTGCTCACCGTCTCTAGCCTTCCTGAGTGCCACCCCACACCCACCCACCTCCCAAAATAAAAAGAGAATGTGTAGCTTTGTCTCTCCTAAGACTGAGAACAGAGTCTGGCATTTGCATCAAGAGTATTTTGAGTTCTCATTCTGCCTATCTGACCTGAGTATAAAGTCAGAGGGTCAAGTTAGCAGAAGGGCTTTGGAAGGGTAGTCTGCAATCCCAAAATGCACCTGCAGCTTCTGATGCGCTTTCTGCATGCAGCATGGNCTGTGCTGCACCAGAATTCAAAGTTCTCCATCATCCAGAATATAGTATTGCCTCCTGACCTTTACTGAGGGACAGTGGTGCAGCAAACAGCAGTGGGTGTGTCATGTGCCTTTGCCTTAATCCACACAACAGCTGTAAGGCATCTGTTGTTTACCATGAGTGCCCAAGAAGGTTATATCCAGAAAGGCTGAGTCATTTGCCCAAGATCAAACAGCTAGTGGGTGACCAAGTCCGGAAATGCGCTCAGATCTTTTCACCTCAAAGTTAGTGTTTTTGTCTGCTGCATGGGGGTCAACTCCACGGGAGAAGCTTGTTTCCTGGGTCCGTAGGCCAGTGTAAGGCATGGCCAGAAGTAACAGGAACTGGGAGCAGACTCAGTACCAGAACTGGTGCATAACATGTTTCTACTTCTACACACGTGCAGGCACACTGTGTACATTTACACAGACACATGCACACTTAGACATGCATACTCGTGTGAACAGACACATACACACACAAGCACATACATGTACATACATGCACATACAGATGCACAGATACATGCACACTCAGACATGCACACCCGTGTGAACACAGACACATGCACACACAAGCACATACATGTACATACATGCACATACAGATGCGCAGACACATGCACACTCAGACATGCACACCTGCACATACATATACATACATGCACATACAGATGCACACACATACACACACAAAAGCAGACAAAAGAGCTAGAACTGTTGGTTCAGTNCTTGACTGGAGTCTGTGGCAAAAGGATTTTGAGTTTGAGGCCATCTTGAGCATACTAAGACCCTTTCTCAAAAAGNAGGAAAGTTAAACACCAGTGCTCCTGACATAGCTGTGTCTTCATGAAAATACCTCTGCCCAAAGAAAGAGGTTCAGGGGAAGTAGCCAGAAAGACTTGATGATGTTGCTGTTGAAGGTTCTGTACACTTTTGATGCTTACATATGTTTAAACTTCTCTTGTGTTGTTAAGAACTTAGATGAACATTGTTTTCCTTTTGGCATATTTATTTTTNAAGTATTTTACATACATATAATACTTTATAGAGGGGGGAGTTNACAGGAGTAGGAAAAGCTGAACNAGAACAAGACGGTGGAGGAGAAAACCGTTCAAACAAGAAAGACAGCAACTGACTTTATTTTTCTTTGCTAAAACTGATAAAGTTTTCTCACAGACCTCGGAAATTTCATGGAGCCTTAAAGCTATTTAGCTCCGTTTCTGTGTTTGTGGGTCCCAAGAGTCTGAAGCTTGTTCTCTTGTGGTTTCCACAGTGGACGTGCGCCTGCCGTTCCAGGCCGAGATGTTCATCCAGAATGTGATCCTGGTGTTCTTCTGTGTCGGAATGATCGCAGGGATCTTCCCGTGGTTCCTGGTGGCAGTGGGGCCTCTTCTCATCCTCTTCTCAGTGCTACANATTGTCTCCAGGTNAACAGGACGCATGCAGGGCCAAAGACGAGGCCATGGCTGCTAGTTTCCTATGGTGACACAGAACCTGTTCTCTCACAGGGTCCTGATTCGTGAGCTGAAACGCCTGGACAATATCACCCAGTCTCCTTTCCTCTCACACATCACGTCCAGCATACAGGGCCTTGCCACCATCCACGCCTACAACAAAGGGCAGGAGTTTCTACACAGGTTAGTGTTGGTGGGGGCCACAGGCTTTGGAGGGGAGCTGGCTTCTCAACTGTTACAGTTGCCGTAAGACGCCATTCAAAGCCAGAGCTTGGGATCAGAAAACTCATCCCAAAAGATATTGATGTAACCAAACTCATTGATTAAATTATTGATTAAAACTCAGCCACTTGGTAAGACCTTTTCTGAGAAAATGAGACAAGAGAAACACAGCCCAGAGCAAGTGTGGATCTATGACATGCTGCCCTTTGAGAATATGTGTGCACATTTAGATAGCTCTGAAAGGATATGGAAGGTGTAGGAGCTATCTTTGGAAGGAGGAACTGGGTACCCAGAGATGGGTGAGAAAAAGATTGACTTTTTTGTAGTGAGGCTTTTAAAACTTCAGGGGGCTGTGTAGTTTGTATAGCACTTGTTATACAAGCGTGAAGACTGGGTTGNGATCCCCTGAACCCCTGTAATTGCCAGATGGGCATGGCATGGCACCCACCTGGAATATGAGCCTTAAAATGCTAAGACAGAAGATCCCAGAGTGAGCTCTAAGGTAGACTGCAAGCTGTAGGTTTGATTGAGAGACCCTGCCTCAGTAAATAAGGTGAAAGAATGATCAAGGAAGATTCCTCAAGCCTCCACAGGCTCACATGTACACACCTCACACATGCTCACTGCACACAGACATGTGAAAACTCAAAATTCTTTCTCTCTGTCTCTGTCTTTGTCTCTCTCTCTCTCTCTCTCGTGTGTGTGTATGTGTGTGTGTGTGTGTGTGTGTGTGTGTGTGTGCACGCACATGTATATTGCCTATTAAAGTAAAAATTAAGTCATTTTTCATGAAAATAGTAGAGGAAAATAGGTTAGAAAAAAATTTCTCTAAATGACTCAGAAAAAGCCTTCCTAACTTAAGATAATGACCTGTACAAGCGTTTTCATGGGGAGGAGTGGTACAGTGTTAGTGTCTGAAATTCTACACTTTTTTTTTTCTTGCATTTTTCTGAAGATTTTATATTTTACTATAAGGAGAAAAAAAAATTTTTTTAAGCCTAGCAGAACTTCCTGTCTAGAGCTCTGCTTCCCCATGGTGCCATGTGCCCTCCTTGGCGGATGCTGCCTGTCTCTCTCCTGCTGTACTTCAGTGGCTGCTTCTCGGCTCTGTAGCCTTGGGAAACAATCTCTCTTTACAGGAGTGTGTCCGCACACTCAGCATTCATCCTGCAGTCGCTCTGAGTTTGTCTTTCCTGGTCTTGGACCATGTCTGCTGTTCGTCTTTAAAGCCTCGTGCTTTGAGGAAATGACTCCTGACCTAAAGTTTCTCTAAAGTTCAGCACAGCCTTTGGATTTGGCCTCCTTGCCCATGTTTCTCAGTGGTAGATGTTTCTCCCTCAAGTCTTCAGGTTCTTTTTGTTATTTACGTGTGTGTGTGTGTGTGTGTGTAGACCCTATGCATAGCAGGAATCCCGGGAGGCCAGAGAGGGCATCAGGTCCTCTGGAACTATATGTAGTTATAGATCGTTGTAAGCTGCCTTATGGTTATTGAGAACCAAACCCAGTTCCTCTGTGAGAACAGCCATGGAGCCATCTCTCCAGGCCCTAGGTTTTTACTTTTTTAAAGTCATGGTCTTACTATGTTCAACGTTCACTGGTCTGGAACTCCCTATTTAGAGCAGGCTGACCTCAGACTCACAGAGATCCACCTGCTACCACTTTTCTGAGTGCTGAGATTAAAGGCAGCACCCCACACTGCCTCCCTAACATCTCTAATGTGGGTTTCAGTGTTTCCCAAAGGGTAACTAACATTAGGACACCCGTGTCCTCTTATGTGAGCCCTGTGTTTCTGAAGCCTCCAGGTCATTCTNTGCCCTGCACTCTGGTCCACTGCAGGTTTCATATCAGCCTGTGAGTCGGGTCATATGGTACTTTACTTGTCCNTCACCATTCTTCCTCACAGGTATCAGGAGCTACTGGATGACAACCAGGCTCCTTTTTTCTTGTTCACTTGTGCAATGAGGTGGCTGGCAGTGCGGCTGGACCTTATCAGCATCGCCCTGATCACCACCACTGGGCTGATGATTGTCCTCATGCATGGGCAGATTCCCCCAGCCTACGCAGGCCTTGCCATCTCCTATGCTGTGCAGGTCAGTGTCTGGGCTGGAGGCGTTTGAGTAGGGGAAGTGGGGGTGGGGAGGAAGTGGTATTGATAGACTCAAATTAAAATAATCTGCTATGTATATTAAAGAAATACATGCATTTGTTTGTTTGTTTTGAGACAGGGTTTCTCTGTGTAGTCTTGGCTGTCCTGGAACTCAGTATGCAGACTGAGCAGGCCTCAAACTCAGAGATCAGCCTGCCTCAGTTTCTTGAGTGCTAGGTTAAAGGTGTGTGCCACCATATCTGGCAGAAATATATGCCTTCAATCCCAGCAGTTGGTAGGCAGAGGCAACTGGATCTCTGTGATTTGAGGCCAGCCTGGTCTACATAGCAAGTTCCAGGACAGCGAAGTAGGACCCTGTCTAAAAAAAAAGGGGGGGTGGGGAATACATGTTATCTTCATAAAGAAACATTTAAAAGTGATTTTGTAATTATAGATATGTTCACCACCATCTCATCTCTGGCATCTTCTANTTTTCTGAGTATTATACCATTCCCCATTTGCTGCTTACAGAAAATACTTACTGTTTTGGACTTTTGCTTTTGCCAATATTATATGCATAAGCTTTCTCAACTCTAGGGATGATTAAAGCTCAGATAGCTCAAGATAAATTTGAGAATTTGACCACTGACTATTTAAAGATGTTTTGACATCAGTCCACANAAGTAATTTCTATTAAATTTTAAAAGTGGTATNGGAGTTGCTTTTTTAAAATTTATTTTTATTTTTATGTACATTGATGTTTTGCCTGCATATGTTTCTGTGTGAGGGTATTGGATTCCCTGGAATAGGAGTTATAGACAGTTGTGAGCCGCCATGTGGGTGCTGGGAATCAAACCCAGGTCCTCCAGAAGAGTAGCCAGCGCTCTTAACCACTGAGTCATCTCTCCAGCCCTGGAGTTGTATTTTTTAGAGTTGTTATATTTTAAAGAGACATAAACTGAAACACTTTTAAAAGGTATCATGGTAGANTATGGGGGCTCTGCTTCCGCTATGGGGATGGAACTGAGAGGAGTGACAGTGTACCTGAATATTAACTATAAATGGGTGATTTATTAAGGTAGAGTTTTGGTACACAGATATTTGTTACACTACTGTACTCTTGTGTGATTTTGGCTTCTTTTTCATATTGTAAAGATAAAAATAAGGCAAATGAGCTCCAGAGTGCTGTGTCTTCCTGGATGCCCTGGTGTCTGCCTAGACCTACTAGCTGCCAGTGTGTCATGTAGTAAGCAGTCTGAGGTGCATGTGGCTGTGCGTTTTCTTTCTTCATGGTGTTGTCTCTATATCACTTTCCTGGAAGCATTTTCAATAGTTGCTCACAGGTTGGAATCTCCATTTGTTCTGGTGGCCACAAACTGGCTGAGGTAAAGTAGGTGGTTCAGAAGTTACACAGCTTCAGACCTGTGTTACTGGAAATAAAATAGATGGCTAGAAGGCCTTTGGGTCCAAGAATATAGTGACCCAAGAGAATGGTGCGCCTGTTTGNGCTAAGTACTGTATTTGGTGAGGGTAGTGGGTGTGGTTATTAAGTGGAAAAAACCCGCTGGGCCCTGAAACCTCATGCTGCATGTGTGAGCTCTGGAGGTTCTTGTGTGTCATGGCCCTGCAGGTGTAGGAAGTTCCCTCTCGATGCCTGCCCTGGACTGATGCGCATTCTCTTGGTTTTTGTTTCCCATTTTCAGTTAACAGGACTATTCCAGTTTACAGTTAGACTGGCATCTGAGACAGAAGCCCGATTCACTTCTGTGGAAAGGATCAACCACTACATAAAGGTGAGGCTCTATAGTATTAAAGCTGCATGGAGAACTNTAATCTGTGTTCACAGTTTAGAAACCAGGTTTGGCTGTCACTGAGAATGTTGGTTCTTCCCGCCCTCCCTCAGGAGCCTCTCAGTTTTGCCGTGAGGTTGTGTCTTGCTGGTATCCTCGCTGAGCTCTAAATGTGATTTTATGTAGAAAGCAGCATTGCAGGTGGGAGTGAGGATTTTCAGGGTTGCTCACTTCTCAAGATCTCTTGTTTTGTAAACCACCCTGAGGACCACAGCATTTACACCATTGCTCACAGTGAAGAAAACATTTCACGTTCTAAAAACTGATATTCAGGCAGTTTTGAAGAACTCTTCTGCTTGAAAACTTCATGTTCTAGCAGAGATGTGTGTCTTCACTGATTTGAAAATGAGCTTTGTTAGTTATCAGAAGATATTGTTTACTTACTATTCTTTTGATATAGGGTCTTTCTGTGTAGCTCAGGCTAGCCTGGAAGTCATGATGCTCCTGCCTTAGCCTCCCAAGTGTGGGCTTTACAGGCTTGTACCACTATACTTGGCTTACTTATGAGATTTTTTTTAACACTGATTTATTTATTCATTCATTTATCTATTTATTTATTTGTNTGTTTGTATATATGTGTGGCTACACATGCCACAGTGCACATGTAGAGGTCAGGGNATAACCTGTGGGAATTAGTTCTCTCTTTCTACTATATGGCTTCCAGGGATCCAATTCAGATTGTTGAGCTTGGCAGCATGCCAAACCATCTTGCTAGCCACCATCAGCTATTTCATCTTTTCCTTTTCTTTTCTCTGTTTACTTATTGAGACAGGTATTTATTTATTCACGTATGTATGTATGTATGTATGTATGTATGTATCAAGACAGAGTTTTTCTCTGTGTAGCCCTGGCTGTCCTGGAACTCTGCAGACCAAGCTTGAACTCAGAGATCTGCCTGCCTCTGCCACCAAGTGCTAGGATTAAAGGTGTGTGCCACCACTGCCCAGCTTTAGCAGATATTTCTCAAACATAACAAATGACTGTTCTCATAAAAAGTTCAGATAGCTATGTGATGTATCTGGTAACAGCTGTTCTTTATGTTTGGCTGGTGCTTTGCCCAGTGTTGTGGTCTACGGAAAGCATATGTGTGTAATGTAGCATATGTGTATAACATAGCATATGTGTAGCATTGAGTAAATATTGCTCTTGGTGAGTCCTTTGCTGGAGAGAACAGGATGATAGACAGTGATGGGCAGTGAACATTGCTCAAACCAGTGATAGTTTTAAAGATTGNCTTCCTGATGCTACTCCACAGCACAACCCAGATGCCTGTCCCAACACAGCAACACAGTGTTTCTAGCTTGGAGTGTCAGACTACATATCCCCTNCCAACCCCCCACAAGCACACACCTACACCCCAAANACTAATTTGGTGTACTTCACCTTAAAGATATGAAACCAATGAGTACTTGCCAGAGAATTTTTTAAAACATGAGGGATGGCTGCTAGGACAAAATTATACAGGAAGTTATAACACAGCTTTTGAAGCAGGAATGGGCCTCCAGGGCCAAACCAGTTCTGCACAGTTTGAAAATGTGGAACAGAGAGGTGAAGCGGCTTATATAGGTCATGCTGTGTGGTTGGCATCTGTACATCACACTGCTGTGGGTAGCAAGCTGAAACTGCAGTCTGTATTTGTTGGATTGGCCGGTATATTTAGATGCTCAATAATTGTTCATTACCTCACTTCAGTTTGAATTCAGGCTAGTGGTATTCAGTTCATAGAATTCTGTTTCAAGTGGAATATTTTCGTTCCAATTTTAGTATATGTGCTGCCGAAGNGAGCACTCAAGTGGAATATTTTCAATGAATTCCAATAAAAATGTGTCAGGGAATGGNAAGGCCTCACGTTCCACCCTTAGGTTTTCCTTCAGTCCGTGCAGTGTTGTGCAAGCAGGCATTTGGAGACCATGGCTTAGTAGCCATGTGCTGTGTCTCCATCTTGGTTGTTGGGGTGTGAGCATTTACTGTCAACATACTCTTTCAGACAGGGGTCTTTCGTACATGGTGGCAATGCCTTGGCTGCTGTGCTTGCCCTGATTTTACTCTCTGGTAAGCTTTGCTGCTCCACAAGAATCTGAAGCACTCACTCTTTCCTCAGACTCTGTCTTTGGAAGCACCTGCCAGAATCAAGAACAAGGCTCCTCCCCCTGACTGGCCTCAGGAGGGAGAAGTAACCTTTGAGAATGCAGAAATGAGNTACCGGGAAAATCTTCCTCTGGTCCTTAAGAAGGTGTCCTTCACCATNAAGCCCAAGGAGAAGATTGGCATTGTGGGACGGACAGGGTCAGGTAAGGACTGCGCTAGTCTCTGAAGAAGTGTTTGAAGTGNTCCAAATTTAATCTTNGGTCAGCACACAGCAGCTGGTCACACCAAAGCCCTGAGACACAAGTCATTGTCTCAGGCCCCTCTGAAACCAAGTTTTGAAGTTTGCTTTTAGCCTTGCTCTTGGGACAGACAGTGCTTTCTCGTCATATTCTCAGAACAGAATACTTGGAGCACATGGCAAAATACAGTAGAAGAGAGCACAGAGAACCAATTACCACAGATAATCACTGATGACATTTTGGTGGGTCTCTTGTTAGTGATTTCCTATTAACACACATTTATAAAAGTGTGGTCATTTTGTACACGGGTTTTGTGGCCTTTTTTTTTTTTAAAGAACCATCAGTGTCTTGCCTTGTTACTTAATGGTTGTTATGTAACATAACACCCCATTCTATTTAATGGATGTACCATAATTTACATTTAACCATCCCAAATTAGTAGAGAATTGAACCATTTTTTATTTTTCTTAAATAGTACTGCAGTCAAAACATATGAAGAGTCCTCAGGCCTTTGTAAGACATCACTCTGGCCCCCGTTTTTCAGAAGCATGGGCAACTGTAGATAAGAGGCTTGTGTTCCCTTCAAGGCAGGAATTGTTTTCTTGATCTGCCAAGCCTGGTGGCACATACCTGAAATCTTAGCACTAAGGAACCTGAGGCAGGAGGATCACTGCAAGTACAATGCAGGCTTGGGCTGTGTAGACCCTGTCTCAACAGAAACAAAAAAAAAGTGGCTTTCTTGTTTAGCATTTTACATCACTCTTATTCTTAGAAATGTGTTACTTTGTGTTATGGGAGCATTTTCTCTTTATACCAAGGCCAGGAGAGTGTAAGNAGGTCCTCTGGTTGTAAGTCATTCAGTTCTAGGAGATCTGTCTTGCCACCTTGGCCAGGTTCCCCAGTTGTTTCAGATAGATAACTCTGAAGATTGCTGCATTAGGTTTCTAGTAAAGACTGAAGTAATTGCCAGGCCTAAGTGCAGGTCTATGTTCCCAGCTACTAGGGAGATTGAGGAAGGAGGATTTTGAATTCAAGGACAGCCCAGATAAGGGCTGTCTCAAAGTAAAGCATTTATTAAAGGGCTAGAGCTACAGTTCAGTGGCAGAGTGCTTGCTCTATAAGTAACAGGCATAAATTCAGTACCCTGTCCTCCCTCTACTCTACAAACAGGCTGAAGTAATTCTCTGTTACTTTTCCTTCCAAGTGACACTCAGAGATGGTCTTCTCCAACCTGTTTATTTCCAGGCTCCCTGCTTCCTTGGCTTCAAGCCATGTCTNGGAGAATTTCAGTATTCTGCCTGTCACTCAGCACTGAACTCATCATTTCATCCACCAGCCTGTTGCTCTGCCTTAGTTTCTATGCCGAGTCACCCACAGCCACTCATCTTTTCCAGCTCTTTCCCCAGACATTCACCCTAGACCTTTCTCCCTCTTTGCTGCTTCCGTGAGAGATCTTGCCTTAGGATCTTCCTCAAACACATCTGGTCAGAGAAAACACACCTTGTCCTCCAGCTTATCCCAAGCTGCTTGCTGTGGGTCAGATAATACCCAGCTCATGATGGACAGCTTGGTTGCATGGTGATGTGGTGGGCCATTGTCACTAGGAGGCCAAGGACTGTCTCTCCAAGGGAGAACAGTTGCCTACAGGTGATGGTAGAGCCTTACTCCAAAATACCAAGGGAATCCTCTGTGATTCACCTCCAGGGGCCTCCCAAAGGCTCTAAACAGTNTCCCTGTCAGTCACTGACACCTCAGGTACCATCTGGTCTGCTGGATCATATGGTCCATGCAGTAGAGCAGCCTGCACAGTGCCTGGACCNNTTGAAGAGCCTTCTGTTCCAGGCCTCACACAAAGCTAGCAGCTTACTGAGTCNTTTGGTATATGGTCCAAAATAACACCCACGTGAGGAATGTGCTGTCTCCAAATCCAAATAGGCCCACTGTCTTAGTTACTTTTCCGTTGCTGTGAAGAGACATCCTGACCAAGGCAACTTATAGAAGAAACAGTTTATTGGGGCTCACAACAGTTTCAGAGGTGAGTCCATGACCATCATGGTAGGGAGCATGGCAGCAGGTAGGCAGGCCTGGTGGTAGAGCAGTAGCTGAGAGGTTATGTCCTGATCTACAAACATGAGGCAGAGAGAGCTAACTGGGAATGTCATGGGCCTTTGAAACCCCAAAGCCTGCCTTCAGGGACATACCATCTCCAACAAGTCCACACCTCCTAATTCTTCCCAAACAGTTCCATTAACTGGGGACCAAGTCTTCAAACATGTGGGCCTGTGAGGGGGCATTCCCATCCAAAACACCACANCCANTAAGCATTGTGCTTTTTTCTTGGTGGTGGGAGGAACCAGGTNCAANAACTTATCCTTCATCCAGGAAGGACTATCTCTGCATGCNCCACACCACTGGGTATCTAGACATTTCACTNAGGTAGAGTTTAATCAGAAGTTCTGTCCTGCCAGCAATTCCCAAATACCCAGCAGCCATTTCCCAAGTTACCACACAGAGGCTTATATTAATTATAAATGCTTGGCCAGTAGCTCAGGCTTATTACTAACTAGCTCTTACACTTAAATTAACCCATAATTCTTGTCTATGTTTAGCCACATGGCTTGGTTCCTTTTCTCAGTACAGCATTCTCATCTTGCCTCTCTGCATTTGCCTGGTGACTCCCAACTCCTCCCTCTTCTCAGCATTCTTAGTTTGATTGCCCCACCTATACTTCCTGCCTGGCTATCGACCAATCACCGTCTNATTAAAGCAATTCTAGTAACAAATCTTTATAGTGTACAAGATGATTATTCCACAGTAGCAGAAGGTCTTTGAATTTGGTTAGATCTATTTCCCATCCTCTGATGTGCATATGTGTTTCTATTAAGGCCAAAGTGTTTGCTCCCTCCTGCTCACTTGGTCCAACCAGCATAATGTCNTCAGTATAGTGGACCAATGTGATATTTTGTGGAAGAGACATGATCAAAATCCCTTCAAGCTAGGTTACGACACCAGACTGGAGAGTTAATCTACCCTTAAGGTAAAACTGTGAAGTATATGGTTGTAAAGGCAAATTGCTTCTGGTGGTCCTTATGGACAGGTACAGAAAAAAGGGTGTTTGCTGGACCAGTAGCTGCATACCAAGTACCAGGCGATGTGCTCATCTGCTCAGGTAAGTGTAGACGAAAGTTTGTCCGGTTCCCCTGCCCAGCTCCCACGGCCGCTTAGACCCAAATAAACA
>LZPO01066294.1:525843-541389 GCA_001675575.1 Neotoma lepida
CAGAGAGCCTCCTGCCTCTGCCTTTGCCTCTTGAGTGCCACCATCACCAAGCTAACAGTCCCATTTCAAGCGCTCATTTTACAGACAGCCTGTGACTCCTGTGTTACATGGGGCAGGTATGGGGCCTCTCTATTACTACAAAAGCGCTGCTGGACAGCACTGGTCTGGACCAAAATGACTGTTGCTATGCACTGTGTTCACCTTCGAATGTCAGAGGGTGCCTCTACAGTGCTCTGCCAACGTCAGAAGGTGCCCCTCTCTGTTCCGTTTGCTGCTACAATTTACACCAACTTTCTTCTGATTTCTTCTTTCATCTCTTGGTTCCCTCCTGCCTCCCTCTTCCTGCTTCACTCTACANAAGAAAGTACTTTCCTGGCACAAATCTGTAGATGTGAATGTGGCTTCTCTTAGTACCACCCCTCACTAGCTCCTGAGGGACCCCACTGGGCATGTCCCACATACCAGGCACCTCAACAGTATTTTTTGCTTTAGTAGTGCCACTGACCTAGTCTTCCTGACTGGCAGCCCTCAGCTCACTTCCAGTTCTCTGGACCCTTCTTTCTGAAGGAAGGGTATGTGTGTGGTGGGGNGGGATGGTATTACTAGGTATCACACATGCCAGAAAAATGTTGTACCGCTNAGCTAATCCATATTACTCGGCTCAGATTCAATCACTTCCAGGTGCTGTATGCTATTACTGTCACTCTTTCCCTCTCTCNTCCCTGACTAAGGTCTCCTCCCTTCTTTTTTCATGTGACAGTTACAGTCTCTAAACTGTCTCAGTTCCCTAAATCATCANATAAACTGCAAGAAAAAAAAATACTGGTTGGTCAAGTATTTCACCCTCACAAAAACTGTATTTATTTGTTTTGATTTTTTGAGACAGAGTTTCTCTGTGTAACAGCTTTGGCTATCCTGGAACTCACTCTAGACCAGGCTAGCCTGGAACTCACAGGGATCCACCTGCTTCTGCCTCCCGAGTACTGGGATTAAAGGTGTGTGCCACCACCCAAAATCTTAAGGGACAGTTGCCTAGTATATTAGGTGATAGAACCCAAGAAGGAAAAATAAAGCAGAGAAGAGTGTTTGGAATGCTGGGACCAAAAGGCAAAACCTTAGCCTGGGCAGGAAACACCTACTGACAGAATAGCTACTGACTGCTCTTTGTAAGCCCAGTCCAGCTCTGTTGGTTAATGAAGTGGTTTCAGTTTCTCTTTTTTGCATGTCTTTACATTTGAGACAGTATCCTTCTGTGTAGCCTTGACTGTCGAGGAGCCTGCTATGTAGACCAGGCTGGACCTGAACTCACAGAGATCTGCCTGCCTCAGCCCCTGAGTACCTGAATGAAAGGCATACAGCACCATTCTTGGCTAAATTTGATATTTTCAAGGCAACTCCTCCTCTGTTTCTGAGTGCAGTAGGCTGTCAGTGTAGCAGTGGCCCCATGCTCTCAGCAGTTAACCATGATCCATGATGGAGGCTGCTCCTGGAGCCACTTCCCAACCTCTAAACTTGAAGTTCTCAGTGGGTCCTCTGTACTGGGTTTGTAGATCTGGGAAGGGAGTGAAATGTTGAGCAGGACGTGTCTGGGCCAGACCTGGAGATTGTGNGCTGCAACCTGTGGGATTTCTGCTGGCGAATTTGTGTAAACCCNGTGTGGTAAACCCTGTCCTGAACATTTTTGGGCTGACCGACTGAAATTTCTCAACCATCTTACATCCCTTCCTCCCCCTCAGATGGACTCACCTNGGGAGAGCTGGGCTAGCTGCTGCCCAGATTGAGAACAGGGTCCCCACAGCTCTGGTACAGCATCTTCCTGAAGGGGAGCCCCATCACCCAGGTGAGACAGGCCCAGTACCATCCAGGTAGGCCTGTGGACACATAATACTTGGGGTGAATATACTGGCTTTGCATAGAACAATTGGTTTCAAGGTTTGGGGACACAGCTCTGGCCCATTTTTATGCCCTTGACAGAACCTAGCGAGCCACTGCCCTGGAGCCATTCTGACCTCCGCTGAGAACAGTGTGCTTTTGGCCTTACCTCTCACCCCATCCCGCTGGGCTTGCCCTCAGCCACCTAACTTCCATTTCCACCACTTTCTTCTCTCATAGTTTCCCAGTACTTGGACCCCCTAGTATGTTCTTCCCCCTGCTCCTGAAAAATATTTATTGAGAAATATTTATTGACCATCCAATTAGTGCCAGGCACTGTTTGGCACTGGAGACAAAAGCACCTCTGTGCCCATCCCTCCCCACATGAATGGAGAGAGAGAGAGAGAGAGAGAGAGAGAGAGAGAGAGAGAGAGAGAGAGAGAAGAAACGATACCTTGGGAAGATGTACACCATCCCCCATTCCTACATGATCACATCCTACACTGAGACCACACACCTAGTCCAATCCATTTTTAGAATCTGATTCCAGACCAGAAGAGAGTTTCAGATCCCCCAGAGCCAGAGTTAGGGGCAGTTGTAAACTGCCCAGTATGGGTGCTGGGAATTGAACTTAGATCCTCTGGGAAAGTACGGTAACTGCGAGCCATCTCTCCAGCCCCCACACCCCAGAATTCTTCAGTAGCAGAAAGCACTGTGGGTAGGATTGGCTATTGTTGAGGAGGATGCTGGTGACTCATCTGCATACCTTTCAGACATGAAATTTTAGTTTGAGCCCTGAGCTCATACAGTTGGGAGCATAGCATGATGGAGAAGTCTTTTGTGAGTTTGGGTCCCTTTTTTCAATAATGAGTTTGAAATTCCACTGAAACACTCTGTAGATTCTCAGCACTGAATTCACGGCAGGCTGGCAGGCTTCACGGCATGTTCTCAAACTCTACAACTGGACACTCAGTGTCAGTGTTGTGGTGTTTATGAGTGTGTTTGAGAGAAAGAAAGCACTGGCAATAAAGTCCACAAACCAGATGTGGTTTGAGTTTGTCCTTTCTTAAGTTAGGAGTCCGTAGGTCTCCAAACCTTCTCTAGAAATGGTTTCTCTCATCTGGAGACTTCACATCATAGCCAGAGGAATCAGGCCCCTTGGATTTGTTCTCGGAACTCATAAGAACACTGGGGACTCNGAACTCGGAACNCTGGGTGCATTATGCAAATGAAGCCCAAGTGGGAAATAACTCCTCTGTGTGTGTGAAGGTCAGTGTAGGGATCTCTGCCTTTGTGCCTCTGTCAATCCTTTCCCCTTGGTGGGAGGCGTGGCTTGGGGNCCTCTACAGTGAGAGACAATCTGTAGAGGTGACTCTGCTGCCATGGTTGAGGCTGTAATCTTCCATATCCACTGTTATCTAGTGCCATGGAAAGGGCTCTTGGTTGACAGAGTCTGTAGGCAGAGAGGAAGGAGTGGTCATCCCCAAGACCCTGCACCTTCTGGCACTGNACCAGGGATTCCAGATGCAACTGCTTGCAGGAGGGGTTGTTTGGTGGCAGCAGCCTGGGAGTCATCTTCTGTGGCTAGATTAGAACCCCACAAGCATGGCAGGCTCTGGGCTCCTCTACATCTCTTCATCATCAGGAATTCCCTTTACCAGTGCTGGTTCAGGCCTTCCTCTGCCCCAGCTGGAGGCATNCATGAAGAGAGAACACTGAATCAGAGACAGAAGACCTAGGTTTGAATTGCAGCCTTCCCTCCTCTTGCAAATGACTTCACCTCACCGAGTTTAAGTAGAAGTGAAACATCCTTCATAGTACTTCAGGTAGAAATAGTTTAGAAATATATGTGGATGCCTCCGAAAGAACATCTTGTTTTACTACAAGTTTTTAGAGTAATGGCATGGGAGGCAGTTTGAGTTCTTGTTGCAGAATTCTAAAAAGGAAATAGCCTCATGGCCTGGGTAGCAACATAGCTAAGAATCCACCAAGGGCTTGGTAGAGCGTGCTGGCAGCTATACCTAATCAGCCACATGCTACATGGGGAGTCCTTTAAAAGAGAACCCTGTGGCCACTGCTTAGTCACTGAAACTGAGTAATAAAGGCTTTTGTTCCTGGGGCCTCTTTGTCCCTGTTGCCTGCCATCTCTGAAATATGGTGGCCCAGTGTGCTAGGTGTGCCTCTGTTTTAGAAACTGAGTCCAGCCCTCAGCAGCCAGAATGCTGTGACCTTTGGGCTAGGGAGGGAGGAAGCCTGCCACAGGTCAACACACTTGGGAGGGTTGGACAGACTTGTTTCTCAACAGGCAGAACACTGTAACCCNTGGCTAGGGAGAGAGGAAGCCTGCCACAGGTCAACACACTTGGGAGGGTTGGNNNGACNTGTTTCTCAACAGGCAGAACACTGTAACCCNTGGCTAGGGAGAGAGNAAGCCTGCCACAGGTCAACACACTNGGGANGGTTGGGGCGACATGTTTCCCAGTAGGGTGATAGGTTTTCCACCTTAAAGAAAAGCATTTAAATGTTGTAACTGATTTGAGAAGGCTCTGAGAAACATGCCCGCTCCATATAGCTGAATAGGTGGTGCCCAGGTTGGACATGCAGGCATATGACAGAGCCATCTTTGTATCTCACCCCTATCCTCAGAGCCCAGTCATCTCCTCAGCGGCTGCATGGACCTCTTCATTACACTAAAGCTTCTGATGAAACTGATATCCTTCAGCAGTACACCTCATGACACCCCCAGACTGCCAGCATAGAAGTTCAGTTGGATGCTGGCACTATGTACTGGGCTATGACAAGATATAATAGTTGAGAACAAGTCTTAGGCTCAAGGAGTTCTCACTGCAGTAGGGACATGAAAGGATCATCATGTACTCATGTAGAACAGTACACAGAGAGCCAGGGACTCAGACTACCAAGTCCTTCCACAGTAAGTGTATCATTCGATGACTTAAAACTGGGCAGCCTCTGACACAGAATCCCATAGAAAAGGAAACTTGATGCCATCTATCCCTTGAGCTGGCCACGTTGTAAAAACCTGGGGTGGACAGACAAGATTGACAAAGCCATGAGATCAACCCTGAATGAGGCCAGGGGCACTGTGGGGACACGCAGTGTGAGGAAGTGGTTGAACATTGGTGAAATCCACTCAGGAAGGCCTCAGAGAGCAGAGGTCTCTCCCNTGTTTTGTTTTTAGAAAGGGAGTTCAGTATGTAGCTCAGGGTAGCCTCCAGTTCACAGTCTTCCTGCCTCGGCCTCCCAAATGTGCCAGTTCAGCCAGGGAAGACCTGTAGTCTCTTGAGAAACATTTCCATGAAGGGAAGCAGGACTTGTTAGCGGGAAGGCAGCTCAGTCCATGAAGTCAGTGTTAACTGTTTGCACAGTGTTTCCACACCTCACTGTCTCAGCTCACCTCCCAGTAGACCAGCAAGTTGAACACTGTTCTACACCCAGTCGAGAACTTGGAGCCAGAACCCCCAGAGGTGGAGATGCCAGGGAAGTCCTGGGCACAGGAAGCTGCATGGGTTTATCTACAAGTCTACCCATCTATAGGACTCCAGCTTCCTCCCAGTTTGGCCTCCTGACCTTTTGAAAATTGTAGTACAAAGCCTGCCATGGCAGCACTGCCTGTAATCCCAGCACTCAGGAGGTAGAGACAAGCAGATCAGGAAATCAAGGCCGGCTTCAACTATTTAGAGTTTGAGACCAGCCTAGGCTACATACATTGTCTCAAAAAGGAAAAAAAATGTAACAAAAGCTGGACAGAGTGGCTACACACTTCCAGCACTTGGGTGGTGGAACTAGGAGGGTCATCTTCTACTATGTAGCAAATCTGAGGGCAGCCTGGGCTACCTGAGATTCCTTCTCAAAACTAAACCAAACCAAAACACATTAATCAGAGAAGCTTCTCCCTGCAGCAACCCCCCTGGCAGGGGGAGGNAGCAGCTGATGTAAAGGTTCATGACTGGCCAGAGTGCTAAGAACAAGTGACCGGTGAGTGCTCAACCCTATACAGGACATCTGGATCAGCCCCTTACCCTCAAGGCCCAGGGAACAGTGTAGAAGAGAGGGTGGAAAGATTTCTAAGAGCCAGAGCGCTGTGAACTGCTGTCTTCTAGATATGCATGGCTATTGCAGTCATGACCTCACCGCAGCTGTGGCAACCAACGCAAGATCAAGCCATTCCAGCATGAATAGGGGCCAGGTTCAGGAAGCCTCACTTCTAGTTGAGGGATTATTGGCGGCTGATGGCTGCTGGGGAAGAATCATTTCTTTGGGAGTGTGACCACTGTTGGGTTACCTATGCACCAGAGTCTGTCGTACAGCCACACACATATGAGCACCACTAATTGGACCCAGTAGGTTAATCAAAAAATCATTTTTAAAAGGACATGAAGTTGTTTGGGGGTACCAGGAGGAGTTGGAAGGTGAGAGTAGGGGTAGGTGTGCTTTTTTCTTTTATTAAAAAAGTATGTATGTATGACAGTCTCAAGAAAAATCTAAAGTAATACTAGAAATGTAGTAAAACACTATGCATACCATAAAATTTAGCATGCTTAAATGTGTGATTCAGTGGCAGTGTGCATTCATATCATTGTGCGGCCACCACCACTGTCCATCTCCAGGACTCTTCCATCTTCTCAGACCGAAGCCTGGCATGGTAGGGACTCCCTCTGTGGCTAACCTTTTTATCTGTGATGCCCTAATCCATCCATGTTCCATTGCCAATAGTCTCTTGACTAGGATATCCTCAGTTTTCCCGATTGGAGTGTGACATTGTTCTGTTGCTAGGCTCTGCTGTGACAGTTCTGAGAGGGAGTTAGCTAACGCTAGTGTATATCTCCAGCCCACATGAGAAACTGAGGCAAGGGGACCCCAGAAGTCTCCTCCCAGGGCAGTCAAAAGCAAACAAAATGCTCTGGACCATGACTTCTGACAGACGTGGGGATCCCAGACAGGTAAGGGACCATGCTGGGCAGAGGACAGAACAGGTGGAGACAGGCAGGCTGGAGAGATTCAGAAGCTGCTGTGCACCTGGGTGGAAAGCAGACACAAGAGCTCAGCTTTAGTCACCTCCTGAGGAGCAGTTTGTCCCCAGAGGAGATGCTGCCATTCATAGTTACTGCTTCTGTCCTTTCAGCTAACATAGTCAGTTAACAGACCTTTTGGGCAGAGGCTGAGTGGGACCTCCCCAAGATGGAGCTATGTGGGACAGTGGCAAGGCTGGTTGCAACTTGTCCCCTACTAGAGCCCTGCGGCCCTGCTGAGTGACATGGCTCCTGTGTGAGCAGTGTGACTGAGTGGATTTGTTTTGCTGGTTTGCCTCCCATCACCAAGCAGCCTGAGAACATAAAAGCCAGGGTAGACAGCAGTAAGGGGGCCTGATTTGTGACTGGGGAGCAAAGCGAAGGAGAAGAGGCACAGGGCTGCAGGCATGTTCTCCCTGTTCAGTGGGTTGGCTTTCCTGGCTGGTTCCTTCCTGCTCCTGAAGCTTGCCGCCTTCTGCTGGAAAAGGAGCCACCTTCCTCCTGGCCCATTCCCTTTCCCCCTCCTTGGGAATTTATGGCAACTAAACTTTCAGCTGCACCCAGATACACTGTTGCAGGTATGGAGCAGGACCGCAAGCATGAGGCCCTAAAGGGATGGAGAGAAGAACTTTGCCTTTCAGCCTAGGGACATAGGAGGTAGAAGCAAGATTTAGGGCCAAATATGGGAAGGGGGAGATCCTGGTCTTGTCACTTGTCAATGCTGAAGCTGTGAGGCTCAGTTTCCACACCTGCCAAATACAGGGACATATAGAGGTTTAAAATAGTGTCTAAAGACTGCAGGAAGCGGTGGGAGAATGGGGGCTCTGACAGTATAGGAGACGCCTGTCTGAGAAACTCTGGCTGTTTAAATTGTGTACAATACTAGAACACACCCATTCCCAGGGCTGATGGTGTGTGAGTGCTGAGCCCCAACTCCAGGAGTCTGTGACCCTGGGCTGGTAAGTGCTCTGAGGAGGTTCACCGGAAGTTGGTGTTGGGTGCAGAAAGGTAAAGCATTCATGCCAAGAGGGTGATCCCAGCAGGTGAGGCCAGGAGGCTTCATGTACAACCATGGGATACCTGGTCTCTCCACAGCTGGCTCAGACTCATGGCAACGTGTTCACTGTGTGGTTGGGTTCCACACCCATTGTGGTGCTGAGCGGCTTCCAGGCGGTAAAGGAAGCACTGGTCTCCAACTCAGAACAGTTCTCGGGGAGGCCCCTCACCCCATTCTTCCGAGACCTGTTTGGAGAAAAAGGTGAGTTTGCCCTTCCTACAAGGGAGGGAAGGGCAGACTATATGGAAGGGCAGATGTATGAGGCTGTATATCACTGCATTCAAGAGGGCAAGGATTGTTGAATTGTGAACTGTTGAACTGTTGAACTGGACTATTACCAGGAAGACCTACTCAAACCCCTCCATGTGAGGGGAGATGTTAAAAAGACCTGCATCCAAGCCCAGCTTAGCTCCTTCCTGGCCTCGTGGCCCTGAGTGAGTCAGTTTCATGCTCCGACCCTCAGTGTGCTCATCTTTAGTTAGGAAACTGCTCTCACTTCCCCAGGTGTTGGAGAAGAAGCCATTCAGAATACCTGTGAAAATCCATGACTGTGCCATCTCCGAAAGTGCCTTGTCCCTCCTGTCCTCCCATCAGGCCTCTTTGTTTCTTTCCTCCTTTATTTCTTTCTTCACTTCTGTGGGGACTTGTGGCAGAATGAGACTGGAGAGCTGGGGACAGACATATCTGGGCCCATCCTAAGAACCCTAGGCTCACTGACCACCACCCCACAATGTCCCTCTTCTCTTGGTCAGAGCAGCAGCCCCGTGCAGGTTGAGAAAGTTATTTGAAAGTTTGCTCTCTAGGCCTGGTGGAGTTGCCTGAGGGTTGGCAGTTGGCGGGGCGGGGTGTGGGGCGGGGTGGGGTGTAGGGCGGGGTGGGGTGGGGTGTGGGGTGTGACCATCCTCTCTCCCGCCTTGGGCCCAGGTGTTATCTGCAGCAATGGGCATACATGGCGGCAACAGAGACGCTTTTGTCTGACGACTCTTCGAGAGCTGGGCCTTGGCAAGCAGATGCTGGAACTGCAGCTGCAGCATGAGGCAGCAGAACTGGTTGAGGTGTTCCACCAGGAGCAGGGTGAGAGGAAGTGGGCCAGGGCAGGTCAACTATCCCTGTGCCCCTCCTCACTCATGCATATCCTTTTAGAGGCGTGTGTGTGTGTGTGTGTGTATGTGTGTTGTGTTCCTGAAGCCTAAGAATATTATAGTGGTTTTGACTGTGAGTTTCCCCATGGTGAGTAAACACAGACCTAAAAATGCCTAAGTAAGTGGAAAGCCAGATGTGTTTTTGGTCAACACCTAGGGCCTTTCATACTTCCAGCCTTGTGCGCATGTTATTTCCCTTCTGTACTTTTATAGGCCACAACCCTTCCTTCCCTGTGCAGAACCAATACTCACCCTTTCAGGCTTCAAAAGACTTAAGAAGTTCTCCCTGAAATCCAGGTGGTGGTGGTGGCACACACCTTTAATCCCAGCACTCAGGAGGCAGAGGCAGGTGGATCTCTGAGTTCAAGGCCATCCTGGTCTAGAGAGTGAGTTCCAGGACAGCCAGGGCTACACAGAGAAACCCTGTCTTGTGAGGAACAAAGTCCTCCCTGAATCCTAATCAATCTCTCACAGCATCTTTCACAGAACATGGCCCATAGAAGGTATTGGGGAGCACCTGGCAGGTGCCTGAGTGAAGTATGAGAATGAATTAAGTAAAGGAATGAATGCTGAGGCAGAGCTCTTTGTGCCTCCTCACGCTGAGCCTTGCCCCTCTCCTCACAGGTAGACCCTTTGACCCTCAGGGTCCTATTGTTCGATCCACAACGAGAGTTATTGGGGCCCTGGTGTTTGGCCATCATTTCCTCTCAGAGGAGCCCATCTTCCTGGAACTAATTCAAGCCATCAACCTTGGCCTAGCCTTTGTCAGCACTATTTGGNGCCGGGTAATTGGCTTTTGGGGAGGCTGGTATGCAGGCGATGGGAATATTTGGACCCAAGTCAGGCAGGAGCCTCAGCCAGGGTCTGGCTGGGAGGGTAAACATAGGCAGGAGGTATGGCTGGGTCTGACTCTGGGTCCNCCAGGCTCTCATTTCTGTATAGACAATTTGGGGCTCTCCANATAAAAGGCATCCCTGAGCTTTTTAAGTCAGAGGCCCAGCCCATTTTGGAGCCCCCAGTACAGCGCTCAGCTGTCCTGACATGAGTAGGCCCTGAGTGGACCATTCTCTCTGTAGCTATACGACATGTTTCCCTGGGCCCTCCGCCACCTNTCAGGGCCCCACCAGAAGATATTTCAGTACCATGAGGCTGTGAGGGGCTTCATCCGCCATGAAATCATCAGGCACAAGCTCAGGGCACCTGAGGCCCCCAAGGATTTCATCAACTGCTACCTGTCACAAATCACCAAGGTTAGCCTGGAGCACAAGGATTGAGGGGCTGTGCTCCTGGGTTGTACCTCGTTTCTCAGCCATGAGTTCTGTTTCTCATGTTTGACTCATTCTGCAAACTTTTGGGCACCTGGAAACTTGGGTTAAGAAAGGGTCTTTTTGGGGCTGGAGAAGTTGCTCAGAGGTTAAGAGTACTGACTGTTCTTTGAGCACTGACTGTTCTTCCAGAGGTCCTGAGTTCAATTCCCAGTAACCACATGGTGGCTCACAACCATCTGCAATGAGATCTGGCNCCCTCTTCTGTACACATAATAAATAAATAAATCTTTTTTAAAAAAAAAGAAAGAAAGAAAGAAAAAGAAAGGGTCTTTGCAGGCCAGAGCTGGCTTCTCTACAGACGGTAGACTGTGAAGCAAAGGGCAGAGATGGAGGGGGGCAGAACTCCACAGCAGTTCCCTACTGAAGCCAATCTCGTCCCAGGACTCAGGCCCTCCAAGGGGTCTCATTCTCAAGAAGCTCTGGTCCTCTAAGTCTTGGGACAAGTCAGATTTTAGGAAGACACCAGGGTTGTGCACAAGGAACCCTTAGAGCCAGGGCTGCTCCTTCCCCCACCCCACCAGGCCATGGATGACCCTGTCTCCACATTCAACGAGGAGAACCTGATCCAAGCGGTGATTGACCTGTTTCTGGGAGGCACTGATACCACGGCTACCACACTGCACTGGGCACTCATGTACCTGGTCCATCACAGAGCCATTCAGGGTAGGGCGTCCTCAGTTATACCTTGCCTAAGGGGGCTTTTGGCTTCATGCCCCCATCACTCTTTTCTGTGGCCATGGGGGAAGGTCCTGTTCTCATCTCTGTGGCACAGGGACATTGACAGCTTTGAGTCAGACATGAGGGATTTCAGTTGCCAGCCTGTGACTTGCTCCGTGACCTGGGGAAATCATTCTACCTCTCAGAACTGGTGTAACTGGGGAAGCGTGGCTTCACTCATTCCGTAATGATTCAGCACCTGCTAAGTGCCAGGCTCTGGGTTAACGCTAAGACCACAGTTGTGAGGAACAAAGGTAGCTAGAGTTCTCCAGGGAACAAACCAGGCTGTAAACAGCTGTGAGGGCAAAAGTACCTGCCCTGTGGAGTCTTAGCTTCCTTACATGTCAGATGAAGACAAAGATTCCTAGGCTATGAGACTCACATCCAGGGCCCCTCCTATGGAACAGCTGGTGTTGGGGTGGGGGTATGACCTTGGGCTGTGAACTTTAGCAGCTGTCTCTGAGTGGAAAACTGGATAGAGGTGTACAGTGGGATGGGGTGGGCCACAGGCATCTTCCTGAGACCCTCACTGAGCCATCTACAGAGAGAGTGCAGCAGGAGCTGGACGAGGTGCTGGGTACTGTGCAGGCCATCTGCTATGAGGATCGAGAACGGCTACCCTACACCCGAGCTGTCCTCCATGAGGTGCAACGTCTTAGCAGCGTTGTGGCTGTGGGTGCTGTTCGTCAGTGTGTGACTTCCACCTGGATGCACGGTTACTATGTGCCTAAGGTAAGTAGTCTGGAATGGGCCCACGCCACACCCAGCAGCTGCAGAAAGCACTCCTGCCCAGCACAGCCACATGCCACAGCTTCTGTCAATCTGACAACTAGCCTTCATCCAGNCACCTGTGGCATTTGGGATGTGACTATGATAGGATGCAGTCATTGATAATCTTAAAGTCTCCTGTGGTTCAAGGGTATTTTAAAAGATATCTCTTTCCAGTGTTTGTGGTCCACATTTATTTTATGTAGTTCTACCATGCACAAGGCCCTAGGTTTAATAGCCAATAATACAAAAATAAATCAACAAATAAAAGTTGGTAGTACACACCTGTAATCCCTGAACTCAGGCAATAGAGGCAGGAGCATCAGGAGTACAAGGTCATTTTCAGCTACAGAGTCAAGGCCAGGCTACATGAGATCCTGTCTCAAAAACCAAAATTAGGACTGTAGAGATGGTTAAGGGGACTTGATCTTGCAGAGGACCCTGATCATCACTGAGGGAAAGTCAAGGCATCGGAAACCTGAGAGAACTGGTACATTATACCCAGTCAGGAGCAAAGAGCAATGAACCAGTGCATGGTAGTGCCCAGCTTGCTTTTTCTGCCCTTANACAGGCCAGGGTCCTTTGCCTAGGAAATGGTGCTACCTTACCCACCATGGGTAGGTCTATCCACCTCAATTAATGTAATCAAGATCCTTCACAGCCAAGCTTGAGGTCCACCCCCCAGGTCATTCCAGATTTTGTTGAGTTGACAAGTAACACTACCCAACAACTAGGGACAGTAACAGCAACCGGCCCACCACAATGGATGCTCTTCAAGTTGTCTCTGCTCAGACATTCTAAGTGATGATGAACTTCAAACTGCCATTTAGTGAGGACAGGTTAGAATAGAGTCTCCACGAGCCAGATGGTTCTAGGGGAAAGGCATGTTGGCCTATTACGTGTGGATATGGGGTGTTCTGACTCTGCTCCACGAACCAAGATCTGTCCATGCTTTGCAAGGCACCAGATGTCATTTGGGATGGGATACATGAGAGACTATAGCCTCTTTGCAAATGTCCCTTCATCTGAAGGTGATTATTAAGAACGGTTGAATTGGGCAAGAGAGATGACTCAGCTGTTGAACGAGACCTGATGGTTTGGCTGAGGTATGGCTTAGAGGTAGAGTACATGTAAGTGAAGGCTTGGGTTTATTTCCCAACACCACGGTGTGTGGGGGTGGTCACAATGCATCTGGCTATTTAATTTCAGGCAGAGACCCAGGGAAATTCCCAGCACCGTGATGGGGAAATTTGCAGCTTGCTCAGGCACTAGTGGAAACACGTGCCTCCCCAACACCTCTATGTAGAGTCACAGAGTGAGCAGGGCAGGGTGTCTTATTGGTCCAGATCGCTAGAGCCTGGCCTCTTCCCTCAGCCCAGGTACAGCAAGCTCAACAACAGCCACACCTACTGCTAGCCTTTGTGGCAGCTCCCCTTCTGCAGTCTTCATCAGTTTTTGCTTGGGTTTCAGAGTTCAAATTCTTCAGAAGTTTTTGTTTTGGTTTTGTTTTAAACCTAAAGCTCTCTTTGTCAAAACCAAGAATCCTGCAGTCAGTCTCCTGGGATATTTGGCTTAGTACTATGGAATTGAGAAATAAGCCATAGGGTAGGAAGCCGTCACCAGAATCCTGAAGCTGAGTATCCAAAGACCTAGGGCCATAACTAACCCCCATTCTTCTTTGCTTGGACCTTCTTATTCCTCCCACACCTTTCCTTCCTGTGCTAGGTCTCCAGGGTTAATCTCAGGCCCTTGTGCATGCTAGGCAAGTGCTGGACCACTGAGCTATATCCCTAGCTGCAATTGGTGTTTCTCTTTAGCCCAGGGCCCACATGGAAAGGACTGTAGGTTATTTGGGCTGAAGCCTTTGGCCCTTGCTGCTCCCACTTGCTCAGTGTGATTCTCTGTTCAGTCACACATTCATTTCACTTGTGAGACAGAGTGGGCACTTAGGGCTGATGAGTAGGTAAGAGGAGTAGGTCTATGGTGAAGGTGAAGGTGAGGAACATTCATGGTCTCCTCTCCCCAGTCAAGTTTCCATCTCTGGCTCTACATTTTCTGTCTTTCCAACACTTGATCTTCCCCTCCCCCACACCTTTTCAATCTCCCCATTCTTCCCTTCCCCATCGAGGGCTGCCATGAATCCAGAGGTATGAGACTCACCTCCTTAGTGGGTGTGTGGCTGCAGGGAGAGCCACTGAGGGTCTGCCTGCTAGATCTGCCTGGGTCTTGGGCACCCTGGCCACCCCCACACATATACTGGAGTTACTTTGGTCCCAGGCCAAAGCTGGGTACTGGGCAGCCTGAGCCTCCATGAGCTACGCCAGCTGTTTTCTGCAGGGTACCATCATCTTGCCCAATCTGGCCTCTGTGCTGTATGACCCCGAGTGCTGGGAGACCCCTCAACAGTTCAACCCTGGCCACTTCCTAGACAAGGATGGAAACTTTGTGGCCCATGAGGCCTTCCTGCCCTTCTCTGCAGGTATCAGGCACAGTGCTGGGCACTGGAGGGGTAGGTGGGAAGATAATTGAGACAGACACAGTCCCCTGCTACCCTCTGACTTTTCCTTCTGCTTTCAGGGCATCGGGTGTGTCCTGGGGAACAGCTTGCTCGAATGGAGCTCTTTCTGATGTTTGCCACCCTCCTCAGGACCTTTCGGTTTCAGTTACCAGAAGGAAGCCAGGGCCTCAGGCTGGAATATGTCTTTGGGGGGACATTGCAGCCTCAACCCCAGAAGATTTGTGCAGTGCTTCGCCTGAGCAGCCTCAACCCTAGAGAGGAGGGCCTGTAGTCACCTAGGAGTAAGCAGACCTGCCACTCCAGCTCCCCCCCCGCACCCCCCCCAAGATCTGCAGTCTTGGAAGATGTGGGTTTTTACCTAGCTCAGCTGCCCATAGTTCTCAAACAAGCTCTGACCTTAATCCCAGAAAATGGATTTAGCAAGGATCCAGCAATAGTAACTAACTGGGTTTGGGTGGTATGGTTCTTAGAGTAGGATAATTATGTTTTGGCAGAGGAGGATTTTATAATATTTGGTAAGGTTTGACATTGAATCAGTTCACATAGCTCATTTGGGGGAAATCAAATGTCACAATGTAATAGCCAAGTAGATTCAAAGGGAAAGGCTTTCCCACAATACTATAAACAATAGTGCATGCAAATGCTGGGGAGTGGTAACTGGTGGGGCAGGATGGGCTGGGGTAGGGTGTGTGGGGCGGGGAAGTGCACATTTTCTGTCCTCTTCCTGCTCTCTTCGGACTAGAGGAAAGAAGTACCTACATATGTTGTCTAGATAACTGTTCCCACCCTATTTTCCATCAAGGACCCCAGATCTACTTTTCTTGAAACAATCCCAGTGCTTTGAAATATTGTGTCTCCAAACAAATCTTATTAAAGAGATTTACTTGCATTCAATGGATATTAAAATAAAAATGAGAAACCACTACGCACCTGCTAGAATTGCTAAAAACAAAACTCTGACAATCCTAAGAACTAGAATGCAAAGAACCAAGAGCGCTGCTGATGACTGCTAGAGTGTTCACACACTGCTGGTGATTGCTAGAGTGTTCACACACTCCTGGTGACTGTCAAATGGTAAAATCGTGGTGGAAAAGAATTTGACTGTTTTTTGACA
>LZPO01066294.1:542425-557279 GCA_001675575.1 Neotoma lepida
TTTTTGGTTTTTCAAGACAGGGTTTCTCTGTGTAGCCCTGGCTGTCCTGGAACTCACTCTGTAGACCAGGCTGTCCTCACAGAGATCCATCTGCCTCTGCCTCATGAGTGCTGGGATTAAAGGCGTGTGCCGCCACCACCCGTGGAGAGGGCATATATCTTAAAAAAATTATGGGGGGGGCAGTATTTTACCTTTCTCTTTCATGTTCTTTAAAAGATCTGAGGGTCGGAGTGTAGTTCAGTGGTAGAATACTGATCTGGCATGTGCTAGATTCTCTTTTCTATCCTTAGCACTGCAAAACAAATATATAAAAATATAAAAGATTTCCTGCTGTTGTAAGGTGCTGTTGTCAGAACCAAAATGCCAGTGTCTGTATGAGATCACCTGTACCTACTTTCCAGAGTCCATCTGAGCACATGGTCGACCAGATCCTAACTTTACATTGTAAGCGACAGAGCAGTAAAAAAAAAAAAAACACCGAAATTCCCACTCCATGGTGGTGGTGGGTTGTAAGAGAAAGAACACCCAGGGTTCTCTGGAAGAATCCAGAGCAGAGAAAAAACTAGCAGACTGTGTTATGAATTATTACACGCCCCCACCCCCAGGGTATCCCATGAGAGCAGGGAACCACGCTAGCATGCTGGGCAGATGCAGCGGTGGGCTGGTAGGGGGACCCACTCCATGCAGGCATGGTGGCTGGGCATCGGGTGGACTCACAACCCAGAGGTTACATCCACGCGAAAATGAGAGATGAAGAGAAGATAGGAAGAAGAGAGAAAGAGAGAGAGAGAGGCGGGGGGGCTCCACGGGTGCACATCTCGTGGGAGTGGAGGGAAAGAGGAGAGAGATGGGCAGAGTTTTTCCTTAAAAAGAGACTTTTACGTCAGGACACAGGGTGGCACCAAGGGGCGGGATCAGAATAGTAACAGACTGGACATGGCCAGGACTATTTGCAAGAGAAGAGAGGGGCAGGGGGAAAACCTTGCCATTACATGGAGAACAAACAGGTGTTTAGGAGGAAAGAAGCCTGTGAACTGCCTTTACTTCTGGCACTTGGGAGGCAGAGGCAGGCAGATCTCGGTAAGGAGGCCAACCTGGTCTATACATTTAGTACTAGGACAGCCAGGGTTACCCATTGAGAACCTGTCTCCAAAATAGTAACAATAAATTAATAAAATTGTAATGTCTTCTTGAAGACTTGCTCCCTTCAACAGCATGAAGTTAATTTCTTTATCTCTTCTCATTTTGAAGTCTGTTTTTCTGCTTTTGGGGAAGGCGGCACTTGCTTGTCTCCTACGTCCAAGATTTGCAACTTGTCAAGTGGGCCATCCTATATAATGGACCTGAGATCTCAACCTCTGCATGGCCAGACAGTTGTGTAGCTTGATCTGCTTGGGGGGCCCCCTGGCGGTGGGATCAGAATCCATCCCTGGTCCATGAGCGGGCTTTTTGCAGCCCACTACCTATGTTGGGACACCTCTGGCAGCCTTGAGGCAGGGGGAGGGGCTTAGACTTGCCTCTACTGGATGGGCTTTCTCATGGGAGGCCTGGCCTTCTTGTGGTGGGGGAGCTGTCTCTTATACACATCTAGATGTGTATAAGAGACAGGCACACAATAGACCAATTTCACCTCACTCTGTTATGCATACAACAGGTAACTTCTGACCTGAAAGATAAATACACATGGCTACATACTCTAATCTGGTTCTTCAGTTGCTCGGCCTCCTGCCGCAGCTGGTCAAGTTCACTCATCTTCAGGTCTCAGTGCTTTCCACACTTCAGAATCCAAGCTCTGCAACAGAAACATGACATGAAATGGATAAGCTATAGTATGATTGGTTAGCTGAAAATTCAATTTTGAGTAACAAGTAAAACACTGAGCCACTTGGCACATGCCTTTAATGCCAGCACTTGGGAGGCAAAGGCAGTAGGATCTCTCTGAGTTCGAGGCCAGCTTGATCTACAAATTGAGTTCTAGGAGAGACAACCAGGGCTGTTATACAGAGAATCCCTGTCTTAAAAAACCTAAATATAGGGTGGGAGGAGGGAAGAGGGGGAATCTTTGACTGGCGTGTAAAATAAATGGAAAAATTTTCATAATAAAAAAATTTAAAAAATAAAAATAAAAAAAGGATGGAGCTGAGACAATGGTGAGGAGTGAGGGAACACAATTTTCTTATTGCATACTTCTTGCCTCCTGTTTAAGCCTTATCCTCATGTTGGACCTGGAAGATGAGCTGGAGAGTCACTGGACCTCTTTGTTCTCTCCAGTGTGGTCCCATTGAATAAATCTTTTCCTGCTTTTTACTATCTGTTTGACTGTTTAATCAGAGTATTGAAGACAGGTGGCCAAGCCTCGCTTGTTAGGGTTGCCAATGTATAGGCTCAGATCCTAACAATTCCGGTATCAGCGCCTTCGAGAAACGACCCATGGCTGCGTATGGCCGCAACTAAGGCACGAGGGATGCAATGGCAGGAAACAGAGCTGATGCACAGGCTAAAATTTCAGTTCGGGTTAAAGCCATGAGCTCTGTTCTCCTATGTATGAGGATATCAGAATATCAGAATAACATAAAGTGGTAAGATGCAGGACAAGTGACAAGCTCTATATGCGCAAGTCATTTCACCTCTCGGAGCCTCGGAAGCACTGTGAAACGGTGTCTTGTGGTTAAATGTGATAACCTGAGGGTGTCTGATACACAGCGTTACCCAAACGCTCCAATTCTCCCCAGCCCCTCTCACCAGGCCGGCCAGAACTAGTTCCGCCTCCAGGTGGCGCTCTAGGCTGNTCCTGCGCGCTCTGTGGTCTTCCTTCGCCCCGGAAGTGGTTCCGGGGCTGGGGTTGGTAAGGTCGGGCCATGGTGGGGCAGAGGTTGGGAAGATGGCGTTGCGAGGTTGGGCACAGCGAGGCTGGGGCTGCGGTCAGGCGTGGGCGCCTCCAGTGGGCGGCGGCTGCCCGGAGCTCTTTGCGGTCCAGGCCCCGCGGCTGCTCGGACGCAGGTAATGGCGCCGCTTCCGGCTGCCGGGTTTTCCCGTGAGCTGGGGTCGCGCGCATCCTCTGGAGGCGGCGGCGACGGCCGCCTGGGGCTCCGGCTCTCCATTGTTCGTGAGTTCTTCCCTAGAGCTGCCTCCTCCCCGCCACGCTTTTCCTTGGTCCTTCGTTCCCTTCTCGCTCCTGAGGGTGTCGCTCCCGGCCGTGCGCGGTGGCTGACCGAGCCCGGCCCGGGTCTCCAAGTCCGCACGGTGTCTTTCCTAGTCATTGCGAGGGACGTGGTGGAAAGGGGAACTACTAACTTCTGAGAGGTAATCGCGTGTCCGGTTCATATTCTTGAGAGGAAAAGTACTGAACTCGTTTTTTAGTGAAGTAGTTGCAGAGCTGGTGGGTCGCTGAAGTCTGATTTCATTTCCTGTGGCTGGTAAAGCCGGTGTTCCACCACAGCGTGCGCTAAGCTCAGAAGAATTAAAAGAAAGCACCGACTCGGGGGAATACATACTTGCCCGAGAGGCCTTTTCTTTGAAGAGTTGATGGCTTTGGAAAGAAAGTCACCTTTATACTGCCGTGGGAAGCACATGGGCTTTCACGTCGGCCGATTTTACATTAAGTGTAATAAAAGTGGAATTCTTCAACAGTTGAAGAACTAATTTTGACTTTGAAATTTCAATCAAAGATTTCAACTTTGCGATTTCTTCCTAATTTGATGGTTACGATAACACCAAGGAGCCTGAAACCTTATCAACGTGTGGGCTAGCCAGGGGTAAATAAGATTCAGTATGGTGAAGCTACCACCCAATGTTAAAATTCACCTGAGGTGAGCGCAGGCCTGTAATCTCAGCTCTCAGTAGTCTGGAGCAGGAGGATAGTGAGTTGGAGCCAGGGAAAGACGTGCATTAAAAACAAAGAATAAAAGTCACCCGGACTGTTTGTAGAGCATGCGGTTTCCCAGGTGCCACCCAAAATCAGAATCAGGAAAATGGTAAAAGTGGAAGAACCTGGCTTTTTTTTTTTTTTTTTTTTTTCTTTGTAAGCTCCCTGGAGTGAAGTTGATCGGCATTTGCGGAAAAAGTTGCATACAATGTAGCCTACAGTGAAGTTTGTATGACACAGGGTAACATGGTTCTTCAGGCGTTGATCTTAAACAGCCTGGTGTGGTCTGACATGCTTGTAAGGATGATCAGGTGTTTGAGGCCAGCTTGTGCAGCAGAAGGCCATGTCATTAATAAAAGAAAAAAGAAAAAACTAATGGAGCTGGGGCGGTTAATTGGAGGTGACTAAAGATTTCAGTGAACCTGTTGATTTGCTGTAATAGTTTTGGGAAAAGGTGCAAAGAGAGCTCACTTCATTAGTGAGGAGCCTGTAGTAAAAGCCAGGGCATTGGTAGAGTGCTTGTCTAGCATACACAATCTCTAGTAAGGCAGCACACACAGACCTTCTCAAAACAGTATGGTCCACTATGGTGGCTCAGGCCCCAGGAGGTGGGGAGTGTAGGATCCGGACTGTAAGATTACTTGAGACCCTACACTGTCTCAACAACTCCCCCTCCCCAAATACATGTGGTATTAAAGATTTATATGGAATCTTTGAAAGTGACATTCTTGTGGTTGCCCGAATGTGGGTGAGCCTCAAGTACTGCCTTTTCTCCTGTCTCCTGAAGTACAACCTTAGTAGGGAATGGGAGTTCTTTGTGCTCATTAGTCTGTTTTGAGTTGCTGTGGTTCTAAAATTAGCATGCAGAATGACCCAGGCCATGTGGCTCTAAAGGGGGCCCAGGAGTTTGCATTTTACAAACATTTTATGTGGTGGTACAAAGGCCTATAAAAATACAAAGTCCCAAGGCACCTGCCAAAAATCGTTTCCATATTTATAGGAGTTGTAAAATTTTATGGTATTATATGACAGAAGTTTTCAGTAGTCCATAAGTACTAAAATACTTATTATTTGGTCTTTCACAGGAAACAAAATATCATTTAGGCACTTAACAAGTTACCTGAATAATTTTCCAGCTGAATGAAATCCAAGGGAAGCAAATAGTTGATTTTGGCACCTCTGGGGGTGCTTGCGGGGGGTTAGTTTTGTTAGGTTTAAATGACAGTCTTTAAAAAAAAATTAGGTAAGATACTCGACAAAGTAGTAAGTCAGGCTTATTCTTTTCACTGCCTGTTAACTCAAGATGTGTTTCAAGAAAATAATCTTGGCATATAAGAGTTGATAAAGAGCCAGGCCTGGTGACTCATGACANTGTTTTCATCCCTCAGGAAGAGATCCTTGCAAATTGAAGGCTAGCTATGTCTACATAGCAAGTTCCTGGCCAGCCAAAGCTACATAGCAAGACTGTCTCAAAGACAAAACATGAAGAATTCCCTTCCAGCCCTCCAAAACTTGTTTTTAAGTGGAATGATTCTTATCAACCATGTCTAGACACAGCTTTCCATTTGAGTACTCGGCCATTTCTCCTCAGCTTTGTTAATGAGCATAACAGTACCAACCTGTATGTATGTTTAAGTTGTATTTATATTCACAGGCTTGAAAGCAGCTTATATTAAAATGACTTGTAACCTCATCATTTAGCCAACAATACATGGATATGAGTTTTCTCTTTAAAGTTAATAGCCTTGGGGCTTGACCTTGAGGCTTGAGGCTTGAGGGATGGCATATCCTTAAGAGCACTGGCTACTCTTTTAGAGGACCCTGGTTCAATTCCCAACATTCACATGGCAGTTCACAACTGTGTATAACTCCAGTTCCAGGGGGATCTGACACCTCTGGGTTCCTCAGACACCAGACATGCACATGGTACACAGATACACATGTAGGTAAAACACTCATACACATATACAAAAACATTTTAAAAAAAACTTCTTTGTTTCCAGTTTTCCTCTTTAGGTAAATAGTTTTCCACCTTTTGTACTCATCTGAATGAATAAAACTAAATGTCTTTGCTTTAACTAGATAGAGTTTCAGTGTAATTTTCAAACTTCAGAATTTTAAATGATTGATGAGATGCAGAAGTAATCTTTTATTTGAATTGGCTGGTTTTTCTGGGCATGGTGGTACAAGTCTGTAATCCAATAATACTCAGGAGTCTGAGACTCAAGGGCCAAGAATTAAAGGGCCACTCACTACCCTAAGCCACAATGAGACCCTACCTTAAAAGGGGAAAGAATGGTTGATACATTTAAACTGTTGGATTCATATCCTTTCTAATTCCTGTTCTGGTAAGAGAAATCAGCAGTACTNGGCTACAACTTTAGGTCTGTATAATGAATGTACTCTGGTAATGATCTTTGGTTTGGTTCAAAGTGACATTACTTCGAAGTAGCTGCTGTCTTGGCTCTGTAATTCCAAAATGTTAAGGTTTAAATGTAAATCTCTTGACTTATCTCTTGGCTTTAAAGATAACTGCTCTAGTTTTAGGTATTACATCCTTATTCAAGCCAGAAGGAGAAGCGTGTGTGTGTGTGTGTGTGTGTGTGTGTGTGTGTGTGTGTGTGTGTGTGTCAGACAGACAGACAGACAGACAGACAGACAGAAACTAGTGATGTGTATCTAAGTTTTATTTAGCCAAAATTCCAGATAATGTGACACATGTAGCTACTGAAGGCTGGAAAACTGAAGGTATGGGGTTGGCTGTCGAATGGTGTTTGCTTATCAGACTGATAACTGTCACTGAAGAGAGTTCAAAGCATTGAAGGGAGTTTAGAGCTATTTAGGGCAGCATTAGCATTAGTTGAATAAATGGATAATCTTCTGAAATCAAATTGTTAAATGTAATCCAGGCATGAAGGGGGGGACTAGACTGGAAACAAAAAGCTTTTCTTTCTTTATTTTGGGATATAGTCTTACATAGCTCAGAGTGACCTCGAACTCCATATTTAGCAGGCCTGCATCCCTCCATCTCTTGAGTGCTGGGATTACAGGTGTTTGCTACCATCCCTGGTTTGTACTGTGCTGGAGATTGAGCCCCGGCAGGCATGCATGTAAGTCAAGTGGTCCACTAACTTACATCTCAGTCTGCCCACCTTATTTTCCTCTTTCTTTCTTCCCTTTTTTTTTTTTAAACAAAATAAAACTAGGACCTTCAGGTGTAGCCTGGGCTAGTCAGGAACTCACTGTTCTTCCGTAGCCTCCTGTTTAGGGTGTGATGAGAATGGTAGCAAGAGAAGAATGTACTTCAGGAACTTGCATGGATTGAGTTCGCGTAGATGGATGAGTTTAGAGCCTTTGAGTGCATGTCTACTACTAAGGAGTTCAGGAATAGAACCATCAGCGTGAAAGGTCAATTTGAAGAGTAGAGCACACAGACTCACAGAAGCTGGGACTCGGGGCTGTGATTGGTAGTGTCAGATGTTTTGAGAAGGCCCAAGTTGTAAGGACTCAAACAAGAAGATCCTTTTTGAATGTGTTTGGTTGGTGTCCCTAAAACAGTGAAATATAGAGAGAGGTGGGAGGAGTCCATCACTTCATAGTGATCAGTAATCATCAAATGAAATAGTTATGGTTGCTGTAGGATTCTGGAGGTCTGTATAGACAGGCAGGAAGTGACAGATGGGCAGCAGGAGGAAGTGATGTAGCTAGTCTGAAAGAGCCAATGGGAGAACAGAACAGAAAGGGATATAGATGTGGAGGTATAAGGAATTGGGACACTCCATTTTGAGAGTGGCAGCGGCAGTCTTAAGGTGAGGCTGGTAGCTGTTCCTAATTCCTCTGATCTCTGTCAGACTTTCACCCCTTAAAAAAATAGTTATAGTTGCAAGGTTAACACACAAATGTTTCTTTTGGAAACTGACCAGAATTCAAACAAAACAAAAGTTATTTTATGCTTATTGAGGCTGGCAGTTTATGGCTCCACTAGGTAGAAGAGACTTCCAACCCTGGAGTGTGGATATGAGCACACACACAAAAAGTAAAATAGAAACAAAAAGAAACAGTAGTTTTTTTCTCAGTCAANAGGACTGGTAAGAAGACTAGAGCAATTATTTTTCTGATTGATACAAAGTAATAGCCCAGTGGTGTACTTTGTGAACTACTGTTGTGTTTTATTTTTCCTGGGAGGATTAAGGATACCTCCTTGATGTAGCTCTTCACAGTGGATGGCCTCTGGCAGGGGTTCGGGTGGAGAAGGACTCAGTTATCTTTAAGGGCTGGCGGCTGGGAGTTTGACCATGCTCCAGTGGGTATATGGGCAACACAAATTGGACTTGGTGTATTTTCTTTTCTTTTCTTTATTTTTTTTCCTTTGGGGTTGGTGACAAGGGAGGGGTGTGGACATGAGAGAATGGGGAAGTGACTGTGATCAGGGTGCATTATGTGAAACTCAAATAATCAATAAAAATATTATGTTGGAAGAAAGACGACTACTTGAGATTAGGAGTCTTGCCTCTTGTTGGATTGTTATAAACACAGTGAGATGAAGGTGACTCAGGCCAAGGGGAGGTTCCAAGGTATTATTGTTTGTGAGATGCAGTTTCTAATCAGATACCTACCCACCCTCCACAGGTTTAACTTATTTCTTCAGCAAAAATGTGGCTTTAGAAAAGCACCAAGGAAAGTGGAACCACGAAGGTCAGACACAGGGTCGAGTGGTGAAGCATACAAGAGAAGCGCCTTGATCCCGCCTCTGGAAGAGACAGTTTTTTACCCTTCTCCCTACCCTATAAGAACTCTCGTGAAGCCCTTCTTCTTCACTGTTGGGGTAAGAGCTCACCTAGCTTCCTGCTAGCTCTGTATTCAAGTATTGCCCTGGGTGGCTTCCTGTAAGAACAGAAGGGTGGGGTTCAGCGGGACTGGGAAGCTGGCCAGGTGAATTTAGATTAAAGAATGAATCCAATAATTGCTTTCAGAATTTGGCCCCATTACATGAGCTTTGAGGAAGACATTTATGGGCTTCCTATTTCATATAGCATTTCAAGTTGGTATTTTTAGTTTATCTGGAGAGTTGTTGCTGGAAACAGGCCTCTGGACTCTTGACTATAAAGCAACATGCTAGCACATACTGTGCCAGGTGAAATATTATCTGGGAAATATATTTCCTTTTCAGATTATTTAAATATTTTCTGTAGTTCACAGGCTGTGCATTTGCATCAGCTGCTATCTGGCAGTATGAATCACTGAAGTCCAGGGTCCAGAGTTACTTTGATGGTATAAAAGCTGACTGGTTGGATAGCATACGACCACAAAAGGAAGGAGACCTCAGAAAGGAGGTAAGAGTAAACATCGCTTTCTTTAGCCTAGCTAACCACAAATTTGAAAGTCTGATTATTTAGAAAGTATTCCTTTTTATTTTTTTTAAACTTTTATTTTGTGTGTGTTGGAGAAAGGTGGGGGTGAGTGCCGTGATATTCAAATAGAGGTCACAGAATTTTTTTTTTTTAAATACAGTCTCACTCTATAGTCCTGGCTGGCCTGAGATGCACCCACCTCTGCTTCCCAAATGCTGTGAATAAAGGTGTGTGCTACCAGGCCCAGTTTTTTAAAATGGATTCTGGGGCTCAAACTCAGGTTGTCTGACTTGTAAATAGCAAACGTCTTACCTACTGAGGCCTGACTCTAGAAAGTGTCCTTACTTAGTGGCAGCGTTCCATCCACAGATGTGAAGTTGATGACATAACATTCTTCTTTTGTGTCCTTTAAGCACAACAGGCATTTACTAATGCATGTCTGGCAGCATTGTAATTGACTTCTTACAAGTTTGTCCTTCAACCCACGTGTCAAGAGTTAACCACAAAGAGTTAAAAAAAGGTTTGAGGGTCTTTTCTAACCCTGCTGTAGTAGCCAGTGTTCACTTTCTTCACCCTGCTGAATAGTTTGTAACAGGGTCACAGGGCTTAAGAAGTATATATGTATGTACACACATAGACACAGGCATGTGCATGTATGCCTGTGGGCCTTATAGACAGTCATCAAGTGGGTTTTAAAACACTGCTCTGACATGCTGTTTATGAATTTATGAATGGGAATTTATGAAAATTCCCATTGGTTTATGTTCTGACTATGTTCGGGATGGGATGCCAGAAGGAGATGTAAATTCAGAGCTTGAAGAGTTGTATTTACTTTGTATATGAAACTGATGGTCTTCTTTCCTCTTAACTGAGTTCTTAAAGTTTCTAGATACATACTGGGTACTGAGGCCGTGGGTAGCATACTTAATTCCACATCCGTTCGTTTTCCAGCACCGCCCCTGCCCCTCACCAGTGTTAGGGTTGAACTCAAGGCCTTGTACAGGTTGAGCAAAGCATCTGGTTTTTGTTTGTTTTTTGGGCTCTTAAAAAATTTATTTTTTAATATGTCTTGTTTTGCCTGCATGTGTTTCTGTGCAACATGTGCGTTCAGTGCCCTCAGAGGCCAGAAAAAGAATGGTTCTGGATTCCCTGGAACTGGAGTTGCCATGGTTGCGACCCTCCATGTGGGTGCTGGGAATTGAACCATGGTCCTGAAAGAGCAGTGCTCCTAACTGCTGAGCCATCTCTTAAACCCCCAAAGGATTTATTTTTATTTATGTATGTGTATGCCACATATTTGCAGGTGCCCACAGAGGCTTGGAGGAGGACATTGGATCCTCTGGAGCTAGAGTTGCAGGGGGCTGTGATCTGCACCTGACATGAGTGCTGGGAACTGAACTCAAGTCTAGCAAGTGTGCTCAGCTGCTGACCATCCCTATGAGTCTTTAGAATGTTGAAAATAATATGTGCTATGTATCTAAACCCTTAATCCAAAAATGGTGTTCTTTTTAATAATAGTTAAGCAAATGCTACGTTATGGTATTTAAAATCTATGTTCATTAAGGAAAATTGAAACAATTATGAGCATAATATAGAGGATGAAGTCCTAGCCTGGCATGGTAGCATGGGCCTTTGTCCCTGCTACCTGAAAATTTCTGAGTTCAGGAATTTGAGTAAAGCCTCAACAACAGCGCAAGCCCTTGGTTAGAAAACAGATTCTTAGAAACCGGTTTACACCACCGTCCATGCAGCTCTGGGGACTCACACAGTTAGCTACAGAAACGGGATCACACACACGTTAATGTGTCATTCCTTTTTAGTCTTGAATTTCTTTCCATATGAAATTCTGGTTCGCTTTCATAATAAGAATTGTTTTCGAGACAAGATCTCAAATATGAGCTCAGGTTGGCCTTGAATTTGTTTATGTGCACAAGGATGGTCTTGAATTTCTAATCCTCCTGCCTCCACTTCCCAAGATCTGGGCTGATAGGTGTAAACTAGCATAGTGTTTTCTGTGTGCTGGGGATGGAGCCCAGGTCTGTGCATGCCAGGCACATCACAGCCCTAGAATAGTTTTCCATAAACATCTTAAACATGGAAACATTTCAGATTGGAAGTAGAGAGAGTAGCATAAAGAAGCCTGCTATTGTACAAACAGTAGTTCCCAGCACGGCCAGTTTTATTTTTCATATCCTTTCCCTTCCCTCACTAGATTATTGCAAAGAAGCCATCAGCATATTTAGTCCCTAAAAACGTGGCCCCAGGTGTGGTGGCAGAGACAGGTGATCTCTGAGTGTCAGGGCAGTCAGGCCTCAACAGTGAGAATGACTCTTTTAAAAAAAGTGGCAATTTTAGTGTAAAATATAGTTTGAATTTCATTTTCTGAAGATTATTTTATGTGTATGAATGCCTTGCCTGCCTGTATGAATGTGTACCACGTGCATGCCTGGT
The DNA here is from genome assembly GCA_001675575.1 of Neotoma lepida. NCBI lineage: Eukaryota > Metazoa > Chordata > Mammalia > Rodentia > Cricetidae > Neotoma > Neotoma lepida. The sequence goes on from LZPO01066294.1 coordinate 554,093, forward strand.
ACCCACAAAACTCAGAAGAGGACACTGGATCCCCTGGAACCCAAGTTACAGATGGTTGTGAGCCACCATGTGGGTGCTGGGAATCGAATCCAGATCCTTTTTAAGAGCAGCTGGTTTTCTTAAACACGGAGCAGTCCTCCAGCCCCTTCTTTCTGTTTTGAGATGGGTTTTGCTGTTGCTCAGGCTTACCACCAACTCCTGGGCTCAAGCATTTCTTTTCCTCAGCTTCTTGAAAAACTAGGGCTTCAGGCCCATGACACCATACCTAGCACCTAGTTGTAACTTTTTTCTTAGTTTTTTTGTTTTATTTTAAGATATGTATCTTGTGTGTGTATGTACAAGCACACACGAAGAGAGTATGTGAGTGTATGCTCAAGAGCTCGTGTGTGTGTGTGTGTGTGTGTGTGTGTGTGTGTGTGTGTGTGTGTGTGTGTGTGTATGTGTTGTTGGGGGTGGCAGAGGCCAGCAGTGGGTGTTAGATCTCTTGGAACTTTTTATGAAGTGCTGGGATATGAACTTCAGTCCTCATAATTGTGAAGGAAGTACTCTTAGTCACTGAGCCATTTCTCCAGCTCCCTTAGTTAGATTTTTTCTTTTAATTAAATTTTGTTTTGCTTTAGATAGAGTCTCCTTGTGTAGTCCTGGCTGTCCTGACTACATGTACACACTATGTAGACCAGGCTGACCTGAAATTCTCAGACATCTGCCTGCCTCTGCTTCCCACGTGCAGGGATTAAAGCCTTTTGCCACCACAGCCAGGTCATGATAGGACCTTATCTCCTGTATCTTGTAATGTGGCTCTGTTCTTCACTCTCTTGGTAGGCCTTATGACAACACTGCTAGCTAACCTTTATTATCTCATTCTGGCAGAATCTGGAGTTCAGAAATAAATGTCTGAGTTGTGTTTCTGTGGAGAGTGTCTGAGTATGAAACAATGCTTTCTAGAGGACACAGACACCAATGTAGACTTGAGCTTCCCCATGAGCATAGCACAAAGTCAGCTGCTGGCTCAAGATGGCAGACAGTAGAAGCTTGACTTGTNCTTTAATTAATTTTTTGTAGTCTTATGCCTTGCAACACATTCTTATTCTAATCATTAAATTCTCAGTTTTATGTTTGATAGTATGTTCTCTGTACTGCATACATTATTTTGGGTCTTTTTCAGTATGTAGCTCTTTTGTCCCTGTAGTTACTCATATATATTTATACCTATATTTAGGGAATTGTTAAAAGACTTTTTCAGTAGGAGATATGTTAAAATAAAAATTATGTGGGAACAACAAGGGAGATACTGAGATTGTATGAAATTAGTTACTTATCAAAGACAGTAAACTATTTCTCTAAAAATTATAAAGGATCATGATTCTTAGGAGATATGAAATTAATACTGTTAAAGAAGTTTCCGGTCCTCTAAATTAAAATTGAGAAACAGTGTTGTGATCAAAGGCATCATAGCGGTTGATAAATTTGAGTTGATAGGTTTTTTGGTCACAGCCACAATATAAAGAATTCTGAAGATGTATAATATGAGAGAATGTTTTGTTTGTTAGAGAATTCTTTTTATTAAATAGTTTCAGTCCTAAGAAAAAGCACCTGCCTTTCCCCTTAGTCTGAAGTGTTTCACATAGAGTCATACGCAATTTTCCTTCTGTTTTAGATTAACAAGTGGTGGAATAGCCTAAGTGATGGCCAGCGGACTGTGACAGGTTTGTGTTAGCTTACACGTTTTAGCCATTCAAGGGAAGAGAAATCAGAACAAAAGGTACAGTATGTCACAGGCAATGGCTTTCATACCGTGCTCACTGGTGGCTTAGGAGACAGGGAGTCTCTGTACCTACCTGCCTACGTATAGTGTAAAATAGTGTGGAGCTGGGCATGACGGCCCATGTCTGTAATAGAAGGACAAAGAGTTCAAGGACAGTCTGTATTATATAGCAAGGTATTACCAAAAGGTCTTGCCAGTACCACCAAAAAGTCTGGCATAAATGTTTTCAAGATGTTCTGGATCACTTTCCTAGTTTGTATATAACATGATATTGACCAAATAAACAATATTGCTTGTAAATAGTTTATGGGTAATTGTTATTTTCTCCATTAAGGAAGATGAAGAAATGCTGGGATATAGTGTAGTTGATAGAGTGCTTGCCTAGCAAGGCCCTGGGTTTAACTGCAGCACTGCACAGACCCAGAAAAGTGGCACATGCTTGTAATGCTAGCACTTGGAAGGTGGAGGCAGGAGGATCAGAAGCTTAAGGGTGCACAACAAGTTTGAGGCCAGCCTGGAATACAGAAAACAAAGAAGCCGAAGGAGACATCGCTCAAGTCACAGAGGTCTCTGCTTTCCAAGCTGACTGCAAGGAAATCGCTTCTGTTTGTAGATGAGGAGACTGGCTTCTGGAGAAAGAACTTTTCTCTCCCTTTTAATTGTTTGAGAATTCTATTCGTGTATAAAATGTATGAAAAAACTTTTGGAAGTCAAACTGCTAGTAAAATAGAGGTGAATTTTAACCCAAGTCCACTTTCCTGCCTACTAAACCATGTTCAAAAGATTCCCTTAAATGTGAGTGTGCAGTCATGTAATCCATGCCTCCACGGTGATTTTANTTTGTTCTTCTTTTCTCCTCTGATTTGAGGGGTGAGAGACAGAATCTATAGACAAGGTTGGCCTGGAACTCAGAAATCTGCCTGCCTCTGCCTCCTGAGGACTGGGATTTATAGGTGTGCACCACCACACACTTGCTTCTTCTCTACATTTCTATGGAAAGACACACCTGATTTTTCAAAGTTAACAGTTTTATAATATTTTATGGACTTAAAAAACTCACGGAATTGGGTTTTACAGAATAAGTTCTGTACAGTTACATAAATAGTAAACATGATTTCTAGAGAGTAGCCTGATACGAATTACTCTCAAACAGGGTTAGATTTATTGGTACTCTGTTTCCCTTAACTTCTTGGTAGATAAAAGGGTGTTTATATTTCTTAATTTAGATTGTTTCTTCTATATGAAGATTAATTTTTCCTCACCTTATTGGAACCTGATGTATAGTCTTCAAGCTTATGATTAACATGCTTTCTTTAGAAAGTGCTTTTGTTTTTCTGAATTCGTGGTCATTTTCTGAGAAATAACACCAGCTACCTTGAAGGTAAATGTCAGCAGCCTGAGGCCAACAGTGTGAGCAGCATG
>LZPO01066295.1:10316-27290 GCA_001675575.1 Neotoma lepida
CTAAGCTAGTTGAGAGCCTGACTTGGGCAGGAGGAGATGCAGGCCTGTTTTCTGGGAGGGGGATGGTCTCACTATGTAGCTGGCTGGGTCTAGAACTTGTTATGTAGACCGTGCTGGCTTTGAACTTGAGGTGTTTCTCCTGCCTCAGCCTCAGCGCTGGGATTACAGGCATGCACCACCACACCTGGCTGGCATTTACTTTATTAGAATATTGAGGTGTGTTTCTAAGGGCTGTTTTTTTTATTTCAATACTGCTATTGAGCTGAAGGCACTGCACACGCTAAGCAAGTACTCTACCATTGAGCCATATCCTCAGGTTTTTACCTTTTAAATTTGAAACAGGGCCTCATTAAGTTGCTTAGGCTGGCCATTCAAGGAATGGATTCAGTAACTTCTTGCACTTTCTATATTCCTGCTTCAGTCTTCCAAGAAGCACNTCTGTGCTGCCAGGCTCAGCTTGCTTTGATCTTTCTTTGNTGTTTTTGAGTCAGGGTCTCACAGTGTAGTACCAGATGGAACTCACTATGTAGGCCTGGCTGACAGCCAACTCTCAAAGACCCGCCTGCCTCTGCCTCCAGAGTGCTGGGGTTAAAACTGTGTGCCACCATGCCTGGCTTGATTTTAATTTTTTTTCTTAAATACAGGGTTTCTCAGGGACTGAAGAGATAGCTCAGTGGTTAAGAGCACTGGCTGCTCTTCCAGAGGACCCAGGTTCAATTCCCAGCACCTATATGGTAGCTCACAACTGTAACTCCAGTTCCAGGGGATCCNACACCCTCATACAGATATACATGCAGGCAAAACACCAATTCACATAAAATATATAAATCTTAAAAAAAAAAAGAGGGTTTCTCTGTAGCTCTGGCTATCCTTTGTAGACCAGGTTGGCCTCGAACTCGGAAATCCTCCTGCCTCTGCCTCCCAAGTGCTGGGATTAAAGGTGTGCACCACCACACCCATTTTACTTTGATCTGTTATGGTTAGACCCAGAGTGAGCTTTTCGTACATATTTTTTTTTTTACAGTTAACCTGCTTTCTGCCTAATGCTTTGTATACGATATGTTTGTTTTCTGGCAAATGGAAACAAAACTATTCCCAGCCCTGTATGAACAGAAATTAATTATTCTACCTACTTAAAATTTTTTTTGAGACAAAGTCTCATGTATCTCAGGCTAGCCTCCAATTTACTATGTAATAGAGGATGGCCTTGAACTTCTGATCCTCCTATCTCTACCAGCTAACTACTGGGACTATGAGCTTGTATCATGCATCTTGTTTATTTTGTTCAGTGCTGGGGTTTTGTGTGTGCAAGTACTCTGCCAACATCCCCATCCCCTAACTTTATTATTACTTTTTGAGACAGGGTTTCACTATATAACCTAGACTGGCCTCAAATTCACAATCTTCCTGCCTCAGCATCTTGAGTACTGGGATATAGGCAGGCATGCACTACCAAGACTAGTAGGTCAACTCTAAAAGATCTAATACACTTGTTTTCCTGTTAAAAACTGAGCTACTGGGGCTGAGATGACTCAGTGGTTAAGAGCACTGACTGCTCTTCCAGAGGGTTTAATTCCGAGCACCTCCATGGCAGCTCAAAACTGTCATGCATGGCAAAACACCAATGCATATAAAATAGAAATAATAATAAAAAAAGAACTAAGCTACCCTGAATACCGAGTTTCTTTACCTCAACCTCCAACTACATGCAGGCTAAGTCATCACCATGAGGCAGTTTCCGGGAGTGGTGCTTGATTCACCAATAGGTCTTGAGTTGATGCTGAACACAATCTTTTGTAGCACGCGGGTCTACCCTGTAGTACATTTTCCTGTGGTGTCAGTTACTTGTGTGGGTTGGAGAAGGCAGTGGTTAGTCAGCTCGGGATGAAGTCTGTCAGGTGAATTGTGAGCAGGAACAAGTGACCCACGAGGTATCTTTGGATGAGCAGGAGAAACTGTTGACCGTGGAATCTAGAGGAGGGACATGTGAAGTCTAGAGGGGCTGAGGGACGGGCACAGGAGAGCTACCAATAGGTTGGAAGTGCTAAGATGGCAGTGTCAGGAGTGAATGAGGAGATGAAGTGATGTGGACAGGGTGCTGAGAAGGCAAATTTTTTTTCTTTTTGGTTTTTCAAGACAGGGTTTCTCTGTGAAGTAGTCTTGGCTGTCCCGGAACTCACTCGGTAGCCCAGGCTGGCCTCTAACTCACAGAGAGCCACCTGCCTCTGCCTCCCNAGTGCTGGGGTTAACGGCGTGTGTCACCACCACCTGGCTGAGAAGGCAAATTTTACAGGTTGGAGTTTCAAATGACAAAGTGTGGGATACAGCCATAGGATCAGGGGCTTGGAGCCAACTATCGGTAAAGGTTTTTGGAAATGTAGAGTTTAAGGTGCTATCTGGGTCATCCTTAGATGGTACACAGCACCACAGCTAATTGTTGAGTGGAGAAGTACAGGAGGAGCTGAGCATAGTGATAATGTGTAATCCCAGAGAAAAGTGGAGGCAGGGGGATTAGGAGTTCAAGGTCATTAGCTCCAAAGCGAGTTCAAGGTTAGCCTGGGCTACGTGAGACCTTGTCTTAGAAGTCAGGTGTAGCTGCTCATATCTTTCATTCCAGCAGAGGCCTGTGGTCTCTGCTCTAGGCCAGCTAGGGCTATGGAGTGAGACCTTGTCTAAAGAGAGAGTGCATGAGGTAGATGACAATACACTTTTTTAAAATTTCATGTGCATTGGTGTTTTGCCATGGGTGTCTGATGTTTTGCCATGGGTGCCAAGTCCCCTAGAACTGGAGTTACAGACAGTTGTGAGCTGCCATGTGGGTACTGGGAATTGAACACAGGTCCTCTGGATAGAGCAGTCAGTGCTCTTAACCGCTGAGCCATCTCTCCAGTCCCTGACAATACACTTTAATAGAAGTAAATTCATGTGACCAGGGACGTGCGTGGAGAGGGGTGTTGGTACTCAGTGCAGCAGTGTTTGGACAAGCAGCTNGTAGAGTCATGATTTTTTTCCCAACACCTGTGAGATATCCAGAGGCAGACAGGAGAGAACTCAGAGTCCCCACAATGCAGACACTGAAAGACTGAAGGAGCCTGGAAGTCACTGAGGATGTAGGGAAATTCTCAGATTGTGAGTCAGGAGTTATAGAAAGTAGATTAGGGTCCATTGAGGGAAAGGATGTCAGGACCCCGACCCTGCAGTTAGCACCCCCAATTTTATCCATTCTTACTCATTCCTCAAATTCCTGTGTGTGTCCAGGGTGCTCAGGGATTCTGGTGTTGGGACCACATGGTCAAGTGGATCTTAGCAGCTCCTGAGCTAATGCCAGAAGGCCTAAGCCTGAAGAGGGGTGGTCACAATTACAGCCCCACTCTGGCTGCCTTGTGTGGAATTGCCGTGTGTGGAGGACGGTGGATGGGAGACTGGGCAGAGAAGAGGCAGGTGATGTACAGCCACACAGACTGTGAGCAGTGTTGTCTGTGATGGACGACTTGGATTGTTTCAGGGATGAGAAGAGGCTGTAAGATCCTGACTGCTCTGGGCTGCAACAGGACCCTCCTAAGGCAACTCTCTGGTCCCACTGGGATCCAGAGTTCCTCTGTCAGGCTGATATGGAATGCAGCCATCCTCCACAGATTGGGAAGGCTGAGGAGACAGGGATAGATGTCATCTGTGAAACTGATGCCTGAGTGGGTGCAGGAAAGGTGTGTGCTGGACGATGGGGAGGGAAGGTGTCTAAGTGGTTTTTGAGAAACAGGCGTGGCTATTCCAAGCCTTCACACACAGCAAGGAAGCAGAGCTCCTGGTTTTGTTAGCCTGTGCTCTGAGACCTCGTCTTCTGTAGCCCAGGCTGACCTCAAGTTTGCTATGTAGCTGAGGATGACCTCTGACTCCTAGGGGCTGGGATTTACAGACCACCATACCTAGCCATAACTACCCTTCTCTTCCAGGGCTTGGAAAGATGGCTCATCAGTTAAGAGCACTTCTTGCTCTTGCAGAGGAGCCGGGTTTNGTTACCAGCACCCATACAGCAGCTCCTAACTATCCATAACTCCATTTCCAGGGGATTTTCCACCCTCTTCTCATCCCTGAAACCACCAGGTAAACACAGTGCAGTACACATATAGACATATGTGAAGGCAAAACACTCATATATAAAAAATAAATGTGATTTTTAAAGATCTTCTAGAAGTCTTTTTTTTTCTCATATCCAGGCTTTTATCCCCCTCCCCTTTTGTCTCTTTTGGTTGGTTTCCAGTTCTGGGGATTGAACTGGAATCCAGGCCTCCCTCTCTTGGAGTATACTATCCTGGAGCTGTATCTCCAGCCCTCAGTTTTTATGTCTTTCTTGTGAGTCATACTTTTGCTTGTGGTACATGTTAAAATGAAAGCAAAACGTGTGCTTTTGGCATGGTGGTACACTTGGGAGGTGAAGCCAAGAGGAAGGGGAATTTAAGTCCATCCTCTGTTACACAGCCAGCTGAGATCAGCCTGTGTTACTCGAGAAAGACCCCTGTCTCCAGAAAAGAAAAAAAAAGGAAAAGGAAAAAAACCATAAAGGAGGTGAAAGGCACAACAGAAGAGAGTAGGAGGGGGGACACCAGGGACAAGCAGGTACAGTGGGGAAAGTGGGGAATGGAACAGAGGTGCAAATTCACTCAAGTGGCATCTGTGTGAAAACCCCATATGGAAATCAGTTACTCTGTAAGCTGGTTTTGAAAACTTAGAACATTTGTTTTGTTTTGTTTTTCGAGATAGGGTTTCTCTGTGTAGCCCTGGCTGTCCTGGAACTCACTTTGTAGAACAGGCTGGCCTTGAACTCACAGATCCGCCTGCCTCTGCCTCCCAAGTGCTGGGATTAAAGGCGTGCACCACCATGCTCCACTCTAAAAAGTTATTTTCTTTGAGTTTTTTTTTATTTTTATTTTATTTTATTTTATTTTATTTTTTTGCCTGCATGTAATTACTGTATGTCTGTGTACCCCATGAGCACCTGGTGCCTACGGAGGCCAGAAGAGGATTTGGATCTCTTGGAGCTGGAGTTATTACAGTGAGCCACCCTGTGAGTGCTGAGAATTGAATCCTAGTCCTCAAGAAGAGCAGCCTGTGCTCTTNTTAACCATGAGCCATCTCTCCAGCCCCAATTTCTCTTCTCCCTGCTCTTTTCTTTTGCCTCCTTCCTTAGAAACAGGGTTGAGCCAGGTGGTGGTGGCACACGCCTTTAATCCCAGCACTCAGGAGGCAGAGACAGGTGGATTTCTGTGAGTTCAAGGCCAGCCTGATCTACAGAGTGAGTTCCAGGACAGGTTCCAAAGCTACAGAGAAACCCTGTAGCAAAAAAAAAAAGAAAAGAAAAAAGAAAAAAAAAAGAAAAAGAAAAGAAAGAAACAGGGTTGAGTAGATACTACAAGGTAATCATATATAGTAGACTCCATGTCCTCTTGCAACCCCAGAACCTCTCCCAGAGGTGTATGTGTGACAGGGCAAAGGTTCCTCCATCTTGTCTCATCTGGAGCCATCTTTGGTTTAACCTGAAACTGACTTTTCCCCCCTTTTATCTTCCCACCTCACCCTCTGGTGCGAAAGTACCAACTTGTTTTAGAAACTCCGGGTTGAACTGCCCCAGCTGACCGCATGTTGTCTGCTTCTGTTAAACTGCTTGCTTGCTTGACTTCCCCCTGCAATTGTTAACCAAGATTTTTTTTTTCTGTGTTCTTTGCCTTTAAAAGCCCCATTGTAAAATGCACTGGAGGCTGCTCTGTGAGAAGTGTTTCTCTCTAGGCAGTCTCTGACTTAGTTCAGACTCTCACTTTGGACTTTGATCATGCTGAGTGGTCTTTGGGTCCATCCATCATTATCCCCTCCCCATCCCCCAACACTGTGCAGAGCGGCCAAACCTCCCCCTGCAGTACCTACTGCTGTTTTCACTCACTAGCACTTCTTGGAGGCTGTTTTAGGTCAGTCAAGTTAGAGCTACCAGAATCTTCTCTGATTCCACTTTATGGATGTACCATTCTTATTAAGTCAGTCTTCTATGGAAGGATCTTAGCTCGTTTGCTTCAAAACAATGCCATAATATTGAAGCTTTGTTTCCATATATAGATGGGTTCATCTNGGTTGAGCAAGTGCTTTGTCTGGGGCTAAATAATGCAGTTCAGATGATAGGCACTTTCCCAGAGCACAGAAAGCTTGGATTTGGGGCTCTGCACCACATACACCTATCACTTGGGGGTTGGAGGCAGGGGAGCCTTACACTTGTAACCCTTCCACCTCAGCCTCCTAAACACTGGAATTACAGGCATCCCTTACCACATCAGGCCTCATGACCTTCTTTTTGATGGGTTCTGATTTTGAGTCATAGTTAGAGACCTTTTTCTAAATTCTTAGAGGAATTTACTTTCTCCCACTAGGACTTGTACAACTGCATATTTTACCTTTATTATTTTTATTATTTTAACCTTTGTTTTCTTTTAATTATAAATATTTTTTGGAGAAGATACAGTTTCACAGGAAACACTGATTTATTTTTTTCCCCCAGACTTGTTTCACATCTCAGCACTAGGAGGCCTGGAATATAAGCACACACCTTTAATTCCATTGCTGGCAGGGCTACAGATTAGACTGGGCTANAGAGTCTGACTTTGTTTCAAACAAACAGACAAAAATTATCTGAAATCTTCTAAGAGGAAAACTTTGCTAAGATAACAATGGACCAATTCTTACTGGAGAAACNAGGGAAGTGGAAGTTACCTATGGGAAGTTCATGGGTCCCCATAGTGTCTTTTGTCTAGTTCTAGAAGGCTCCAAACTAGCCACCTCAGCTTAAAAGTGGGAACTAGCTGGCAGGCAAAGGCTCCAGGCCAGAGCACGGGCTGGCCATCTCCTTGAAGGCCACAGTTCTGTATGGGATTTACAGAACCTGGTGTTCAAGATGTCCCGGCCGGATGCTCTTTGCTGGGTGTTCCTGCTCAGCCTTCTCCACTCTGCAGACAGGTTTCTTTAATGCGCAGGCAGATTCATGACATGGCTTCTGAATCCTCCTTTGTCAGGATTCTGCCCCTTCAAGGATCAGGCCCTGTGCAGGGACACTTGCTTCCGGATTCACCAGGACCCCTAAATGGAGCCCACCTGTGGACTTGTTGGCAGGTGTATTGGCCTGAGGCCCACCCACTGACACGTGAGACTTATTTACTTATAGCTCCAGACTTTTTTGGAGTTTGCAGATTCTAGCTTTGGCTAGTTAATGAACCAATTGTCTCTAAGCTTCGGTGCTTTGTCTTTTTTTTTAATATTTTATCTTTATGTGTATGAGTGTTTTGCCTGTGTGTATGTGTGGGCACTTCCTTTGTGCAGGTCAGAAGAGGGTGTCAGGTCCTCTGGAACCAGAGCTACAGACAGTTGTGAGCGGCCGTGTGGGTGCTGGGAATTGAACCAAGTCCTTTGCAAGAGAAACAAGCGGTTTTAATTTCTGAGCCATCTCTTCAGCCAGTCCCTCAACCCTCAACATCTTTATTTTTTCCAGACAGGGTCTCACTGTGTAGACCAGGCTGGCCTTGAACTCACAGAGATCCACCTGTCTCTGCCTCCAGAGTGCTGGGATTAAAGGTGTGCTCCACCATGCTCCACTCCCGTTTTGTATTATGATCCACTTGGATCCAGTTGTCTTACTCCACATCTGTTTGTCTGTACATCCACCAGTCCCACCTTTTTCATTGGTTTTGAAGCCACAGTCGGTCATGTTTCTGCAGCCCTCTCCACCAGGCACTGCACACNTCCAGCCTTGCCCACAGCTGCCTCTGCAGACCCTCAGCTCCCTCCCAGGCTGGTCTCCCAGGGCTCTCAGCACTCGGCCCTTCTGTCGAGTCCTGGAGACAGTGTTCCGTGCCTCCAGTTCCCCACCCTCCTTGTTCCTATCCATCCCCATCTTCCTTGTACCTGGAGTTTTCTTTCCTGTCTGTCCAGCCCCGCTATCCCAGTGGCTACAAAACAACCAAGTTCTCTGCNTTCTGCAGCTGTGTACTCTCCAGTGAGAGGTGAACTCCTTAGAGAGGGGGTCGTTTTCCACGTTTCTGTTTGTGAACTCGTTCAGCTCTAGGGTACTATGTAAACATTCTCTGGCCTCTTTCTTTCTTCCTCCACACCCCCTTTTTTCTTTCTTTCTTTGAGGTAAGGTCCCTCCTGTAGCCCAGGCTAGCTTGGAGTTCACTCCACAACCAAGTACAACCTTGAGCTCTTCTGATCTCTTGCCTTTACCTCTTGAGTGCTAGGTTACAGGCATGGATGCCAAAGCCTGGTTTATGCAGTGCTGGGGTGGAACTCTGGAACTCCTGCCTGCTAGGCAAACATTGTCAGCTAAACTACATCCTCAGCCCACATTCTCTTATTTCCTGTTGTTGGTCTTTTAGTGTATTTTAAATTTGTTTGAAGACAGGCTCTTGCTGTGTAGCCCTGCCTGGGCCTGCAAGATGACTTGGTGGGCAAAGGTGCCTGTCACCAAGCCTGATGACCTGAGTCTGAGCCCAGGAAAGAGAGAACAGACTCCGGTGAGTTGGCCTCTTGGACTCTACAAGGTGTCAGGTACTAACTCCAACCACTAACTNAAGTTAGCCCTGGCTGGCCTAGGGCTAATATGTGGACCAGNCTGGCTTTGAACTTGCAGTGATCCGCTTGCCTTTCCTGAGTACTGGGGTTATAGATGTGAGTCACTATACCCAGTCCCCTATATTTTAAATTTTCTGTATATCAAACTTTGCCTGTTCCTGGGGCTGGAGAAATGGCTCAGTGGTTAAGAGCACCTCTGCTCTTGCAGAGGACCCAGGTTCGATTCCCAGCACCCACAGGACAGCTCCCAACCTCCTATAACTCCAGTTCCAGGGGATCTGATGCTCTCGTNTGACCTTTATGGGGACCAGGCACACATATAGTGGACATACAGGCAAACCATTCACATATGTGTATGTGTATGGATATTAAAAACNAAAANAAAAATNTGGCCTGTTTAAGTCACAACAGGTCACCTCTTTCTGCTCTTGCGTCTTTCTTAACTGGATTCAGACTGATGCAGCCTCAGGGTACACTCTTTCATCCAGGACTTCACTCTGCATACTGCCATGTCTGTTAACGAGTCCATTAAGTTTTAAATAAAATGTAATTAGGGGCTTTAATGCTTTAATGTGAAATACTTCATGGGTTGTTATGAGTTTTAGTGAAATTTGAGGAAAATGGTTGCAGTTTTAGGATGGGTTTGGAATATGTTACCATTTAAGTTAATGGAATATAGTCTCCTTTTGTCCAAAAATTCATGATCCGACAGATTAGATGTGGATAATGAGGGATAACTATTATCTTTTCTTGTTATAGTTGTTGCATTTAATGTAAGACCCAAGCACAACATTTCCCTGGTCTCCTATCCTTACTCTAGAGTGTCTTGTTATTGGTTTGTTTGTTTGTTTGTTTGTTTGTTTCAATTGTGCTTTGGATCTTGAATGTCCTTGAATGGCCCTTGTGTTGAAAACTTTGTCTCCAACCTGAGGTGACACTGGAGGTGAAGGAACCACTGGACCCAGTAGAAGGAAGTTAGACCTTTGACGGCATGCCCCAGTATCTCCTCTCATTTCCATTCTGGGGTTCCTCTGCTGAGTGCTACCATGACAACCACAAGCTCAAAGACAGCTGGGGCCAACTCACCATGGGCAGACAACGCCAGACTATAAATCAACATAAGCAATAAATATTCTTTCCTTTTTTTTTTTTTTTTTGACATGGTCTCCTGTAGACCAGGCTGGCCTCAAACATAGCCTTGAACTTTGAACTCCTGGTCCTACTGCCTCTGCCACCCAAGTATTGGATACAAGCATGTATCACCAAATCCAGCACGATTTCATTATTTTAAGTTACCTCGGACTTTTGCCAATGTGACCGAAGTGAACACATTAGCCTTAACACCATGAATGAATATTAGAGACAGAATGGTGAGTGGAACATAAGAAACTTCCAGAAGCCCATGTATAACTTAGCATAGTATTAATAAAGCTCAAATTGGAAATTGCTAACTTTTTTTTTTTGTTTTAGGTTTTTCAAGACAGGGTTTCTTTGTGTAGCCCTGGCTCTCCTGGACCTTGCTCTATAGACCAGGCTAGCCTCAAATTAAAGGCAATTGATTGAGAGATCCGGTGTTTAAAAACAAAACAAACAAACAAAAACCCACACAACTTCAAACAATATGTTAATATTCAGTCTCAGAACAAGAGTGGTTCAATGCTGGCACAAAGAGACTTCCTTTTGAAAAAGGGGGGNAAATTCTATGAGAAATCTTACAAGTNAAAGCGCAGCCTTCATATATTTTTCTCTCATTTATTGGCTTGTGGACACATAGGAACCAGAAAATTTGCATTTTATTCACAATGTTTCCTACTGTGGTGTTTGATGGACTCTTTGCCACTCAACAAATTCATGAAGAACAGTCAGACGTTGTCTATCATAGTGACTAAGATTGGCACGAACTGTTCTGCTGAACTACACATAGTGTGGTATTGATCTTTGCTCTTTTTTAAAAAATAAAAACAAAAACAAAAAATTCTATTTTTATGCTGGGGGGCAGTGGTGGCATATGCCTTTAATCCCAGCACTTGGGAGTCAGAGGCAGCCTGAGTTTAAGGCCAGCCTGGTCTACAGAGCAAGTTCCAGGACAGCCAGGGCTACACAGAGAAATCTTGTCTCAAAAACCCAAACGGAAACAAAACAAAAAAACCATTCTTATTTAATATTTATGGGTGGTTTGTGTGCATGTCTGTCCGTGCATCATGTGTGCACAGTGCCCAAGAGGGCAGCAGATGCCCTGAGACTGAAATCTGATGCAGTTGTGAGCCACCATGTGGATGCTGGGAATTGAACCCAGGTCCTCTGGAAGAGCAGCCAGTGCTCTTAACTGCTGAGCCATCTCTCCAGCCCCTGATAAGCTCTTACCATGCTGCTTTGATCCTTCCATGAATTGATAAGACACAAAGAGTGGCATGTTCTGCTGAGCAGAAGAGCTAGCCCAGAGTGAGCATTGTCACTGTGAGGTTTTTCTCATCTTTAGCCCTTGCAGAATCAAAGCATCTAGTCGTGCTTTCTTGTTGGACTTTCTTTTGGGACTGACAGCTTCTAAATAATGACACGGAGACTTCTTATTAATTATGAAAGCTTGGCCTTAGCTTAGGTTTGTTCCTGATTAGCTCTTATAACTTAAATTAACCCATTTTTATTAATCTATGTCTTGCCATGTGTCTCACTACCTCTTCTCCATACTGTNTGTCCATCTTCCCCAGTGTCTTTGTTTTGTTTTGTTTTGTTTTGTTTTTTCAAGACAGGGTTTCTCTGCGTAACAGTCCTGGTTGTACTGGAACTCGCTTTGTAGACCAGGCTGGCCTCGAACTCACTGAGATCCCTCTGCCTCTGCCTCCCAAGTGCTGGGATTAAAGGCGTGCACCACCACTGCCCAGCCTTCCTCAGTGTCTTGCTGTCATCTCCTGCACACATACATTCTAACCCTGAATTCCTCTCTCTCCCCAGAAGTCCCATCTATTCTCTCCTGTCTAGCTATTGGCCATTCTGCTCTTTATTAAACCAGTCAGAAGTCATCTTAGGTAGAGACACATCTTTAGAGTGTACAAAAAGATTACAAAAGCATATGCATATATATTTTTATAAGAACTAAGCAGAATGTAATTTCTTTTTTAAAAATGAATTATGTATGTATCATATATAAGTGAGTGTGTGTGTGTGTGTGTGTGTGTGTGTGTGTTTGCACATGGTGTGAGTGTAGTTGTCCACAAAGGGCATAAGCTTCTTTGGAGCTGTAGTCACCAACAGTTGTGAGACTTAGAAAGCCGCTGTTGGGCACTGAGCTCAGGTTCTCTNCAAGAACAATATGCAATCTTAATCACTAAGCCATGTCTCTACACACACATATGCATGCACACGCAGTCATCAGGCTTGGTGGCAAGCACTTTTAATGGCTAAGCCATCTCACCAACACCTGTATATATTCTCAAATGATGAAGTATCATTCGGCTGTAAATGTAAAAGGTCTAGTTTAGTGCCAGTAAGATGATTCAGTAGGTAAAGGCCCTTGCTGCCAAACCTGGTAATATACAATCCCATGGCCCCACATGGTGGAAGAAGAGAATGGACTTCTGTGAGTTGTCCTCTGACCTCCACGTATGTGTCCCCATGAATAAATAAATAAATGTTGTGATACAAGTTTTAAAATCAAGTTTTCTCTAACTTTACTGTACAGTCCCACTGTAATGAAGCCGTTCTCTTTGGCATTCTTCCTCATTTAAAAACAATCCCATGCTTTCTGCTTCCGGTTACCACACTAAAGGTCTCATCATATTTCATCATCATCAATGTCTTCCCAAAAACGTTTCCACCTTCTGGCCCTGCAGCTTCATCAGGACCTTCCTACATAGAAAAGCAAGCCAGGTGCCTCTCCTGTGAGGCTCGTCCTCTCCACTTGCTGGTAGAGCAGGAGGCTGGAGCTGCAGGCCTGAGGACTTTTGTCCCGTCTGAGGCTCCTGTCTCCTGCAACTGCTGATGCCACTGGGAAGGGTTTTTCTCTTCTTCACCTGGCATGTTCCCAGAAGGATGAACTGGGCAGTCTAAAGGGGGAATCACTGTCTACTTCAGGCCTAGCAGGGCTGGCTTCCCTCAGGGACAGCAACAGATGAAGCAGTGCCAAGACCCACATCTCTTCACTGGAGTGGCAGGGGACACTAAATTCCCTCCCTTATTTGTTTTCAAGGATTTTTTTTTCAATTTTTATTTTCTGTGCATGAGTGTTTTTATCTGCATGTATGTGCCCCACAGGTATGCTTGGTGCCTCCAGAAACCAGAGAAGGGTATCCAGTCCTTTGCAAGTTCAGTTACAGTTGTGAGCTGCCATGTGGGTGCTGGAAACCCAGGTCTTCTTCAACGGCAGCCAGTACTCTTAACTCTGAGCTGTTTCTTCAGTCCCCTTATTTACTTTGAAAGCTAGAAAGTTCAGGTGAGATTGGCAAGGCTCGTGGTGAGAGGTCACTAGTCAGGCTATCCATGGCCACATAACTTCCCCGTGACTGTCATGAGTTCGTCTCAGTCTTTTTGAGGCTTTATCACTGAGTAATTGAGTTTAGAGATCTCTTGGGAAAGGACTTGCTAAGACAAGGCCCCAAGACGTTGCAAACTTTGGCTGCTATAACCCCACCACACTGTAGCTGTGATTACTATGTCTCCGCCCCCTTGTCATTGCCTAGAGCACTGACAACAGTGACTGGGTGGGTCTTAGTGTCCCATATGGAGAACCCATCCAACTACAAACAAGAGTAGGTAACTACATAGGGAAGCAAAAGAAATCACTTCCCATATAGCTTATAGATAAAGTCTCCACCCAGCAGCCCAGATCTGGTATCTGGAGACTCACCACTAATTATGAGCGGTTCAATGTCACAGTGACGATCTTGTTGCTAGTGTAATGTAAGTCTTGTGATTATTGTAGAGAGCCACACCGAGAGCACGTGCTTTGCCAAAACACTGGTATTGTGTGCCCTTTCCACACTCCCCTGTACCCAGAGGGTCGTGCTCTACTGACCTTTCCATAACCTAGACTGCGATGTACCTTTGCTGTCCTTCCTCAAGCAACTTAAATCCAGCTGTTTTTCACCATAATCTGGAAAAGGCCTTTCACCTTCAATTATGTCAACAACAGTATTCTGTTTGGTCCAGAAAACAGCACTACCCACCAAAGACTGGGGAACTGATCAGAATCCCCTCCCAGTGAGTCTGAAGGTGAATTAGAGTCCAGCCAATCTTACCTGAACCACTTGGCTTTGAAAAATAAACTAAAACCAGGAGTTAGGGAGCTGGAGAGGTGGCTCAGTGGTTAAAAGTACTGGTTGCTCTTCCAGAGGACCCAAGCTCTATTCCCAGCACCCACATAGTGTGNTTCACAACTGTCTGTAACTTCACTTCTAGGGGATCCAAAACCCTCTTCTGGTATCTGCATGTATGTGGTGTACAGATATACATGCAGGCAGAACACCCATACACATAAAATTAAAATAAAGTTTAAAATTGAAAAAAAGTAGCTGAGCGGTGGTGGCACAGGCCTTTAGTCCCAGCAGATAGGAGGCAGAGGCAGGCAGATCTCTGTGAGTCTGAGGCCAGCCTGGTCTACAGAGCAAGTTGCAGGACAGCCAGGGCAACATAGCCTGTCTCAAAAAAACAAAAACAAATTGAAAAAAAAAAAACAAACTAAAAATAAGAGTTCGGCTGAGTTTCTTCTGTTGACCTCATACAACATGGTTGTGCAATTAACACAAAGAAGACACAAATACTCTAATTCAGTGAAGTTCCTAAGTGTGCTCTAAGGGAGGGAGCGCATAGTATATTGTTCTAGAGATGGATTTCCAAGCATTTGGCCTTGTCTGCCCCACTGAATGACAGGTGGTGGTGGCCCATAGGTACTGTCACATAAACCACATGAGGGTCTTCACATAACCCATCTATCTGCTTAACCAGAAGTGTACCTTTGAGTGGGATTTACTCATACAATGCCCAGAGCTCACCAATGGGTCACTTCTCCTAGCACCTGTCGATCCAACCCCTTAGTCCTCCAACCTGAGCTCATGGCAGGTCCCTGACTAAAGATGACACTTGGCTTTCAAATCTAATAAGCTCCTGACAAAGCATTGTTTACTTGACAAGACTCTTCTNATGCTTCAAAGATCCAGAAATTAGTTAGTAGTAGTAGTAGTAATTCTATTAATTAATATAATTACATAAGAATATAAATAACATGTATATTACATATAACAATAATAATAATAATAATAATAATAATAATAAAATTTGTTTCAGAGTTCTTAGTTTTGTTTTATTTTTGAGAGGTTGGCTTAGACTTGGGATCCGCTTGCCTCATCTCCTGAATTCTAGTGTTATAGGCATGCCCGGGGCAGTCATCTTATTAATGGGAACCTAAAACATTGCCACATTCTATTACGTAACAGAAAAACACCACCCTAAGGATCAACTTACTCCAGGTAGAGATAAGAAACCAGAATATCTGAAAGTGGGGGTGGATGGGCCCCCTCTCCCATAGAGCTTTCAGATAACCTCCTGACTGCTGAGGAGGCTCATGCCTCCAGGGCAAATCAGTTGCAGATAAAGAAAAACAAACAACCCAGCTCAGGGAAATTCCCCAGTCACCTGCAAAGGTCCTGGGGCAGCATCAAACTGACAGAAACTATTGCAAGTTTCCCTACCTCTGCAGAGATACACGCCTGAGGCCCCAGTTTTGATCTTTTAGTAACTTTTGGTGGGCTCACAGTCCTCCTCCTCATCCACCAAGTTTGACAGCTCTTCCCAAACTGGTCTCCNTTTTCACCTCAATTCATGTCATTCCGTTCTGGCTGACACCCTGTAAATTTAGGCTTCCAAGCACAAGATGGTAGGAGGATTGCTTCAGGATACAATTGATAAAGAAGAGAATTTAGACTTCAGAGCCCAGCTCCCAGCTCTGTCTGGGACTGTAGCCCCCAACACTCCTGCTGGCTTTAAGAGGCCTGAGTGAAAACACCAGGGCCCCTAGCAGGCTCACTCATTAGAGAAAGAAGGCATCAGGACAGCCTCACCAGAGGCTCCCTGAACTGGGACTTCTGCCCAGGACAGGAAGCTCACTTGAGCCATCCCTCAGAACCTAACCAGGAGTTGCAGAAGCAGGAACACCTATCCACCTCAGCCNCTGAGGCTCTGCACTCCAGCTGCCATTGTGACTTCACTCCTGCAGCCACTTCCAGCTCTGAGACCTGCCATTCCCGTGGGTGGTCTGCAGACTTGCTGTGCAAGGGGCTGTTGGAACCCCAACACCCTCCCTCCAAGAAGAGCTTTTGCACTTCGACACTTTTCAGGGCTGTAATGGTTCTCAGCTGGNTTCCCACCTCTCACCTCGAGTTTAAACCTGTTCCTCTTAAATCCCACATGGCATCTGTCTTAGGTTGTTTTCTGTTAAAGGCTGTTAAGTCTGTTGTATTCTCTGATGTCTACCACTCCGTTCTTGGAGAAGGGTGGGACAAGGCCTTTGGAGAGAGGAGATGGTCTCCACTGACTGCCTTAGTGGGGGCATAGAGTTTGCTATTGGGGCTCTTTGGACTGTGAAGGTGGCCTTCCCTCTTCCATGTATTCTCACCATGATAAACTGATGGTTATTCTGTTGGGAACATCCAACTAGAAGAGTGTGCCCTACCCGTCCTTGACCTCCACTGGCTTCCTATTGGCAGGAACAGGAGATGTGTGCAATCTCTAATATCACCTAGATCAATAGAACTGGCAAATGAAGTTCAATGGGGGGCTTAGACAGGTCTCCTGGCTCTCTAGAGCAGACCCCAGTGAACACATGTTTCCCTGGCTTAGCAAACTTACTCCTCCAGGAAGGCCTCATCATCCTCTTAAAAATGGCTTTGATGTGTTTTTGATATGCTGTTGCCTCAAGCTCATTAGCCTGGCTCACATCCGTTCAGTGTCTGGCCCATTTGAGAACGTGATTAGATAGCTTCTGTGTCTGCCTCAGGCTCCGAAGGAGCAGCGTGGAAAGGAAGAGTTCAGCTCCAGGCTCAGTTCCAAGATCAGGCAAAGCTGCTACTTGGAAAGCTTTAAGGGCATACATATGCTGTCTGCCCCACTCTGTACTTGGTAGACAGGACATTGGTTTTCTTTTTTTTTATTATTATTATTAAAACATTCGATGTACAACTTCAGAAGAGATAATATACAGATAGCTTGAACATAGGTAGAGGTACAAATTCTTATCATAATAGTGAAATGTTTCACTAAAGCTTGCCCAGTGACTGGGCAAAACCAAAACTTATTTTATGCTACAGTCATCCTAGGGTCCTTCCTGCTAGGTAGCCTCCCTGGATCTGTGGGTTGCAGAGTGATTGTCCTTTGGTTTATATC
>LZPO01066295.1:51744-70151 GCA_001675575.1 Neotoma lepida
ACTGCATTGCTGCAGGCAAAGTATTTGGAAGGGGAAAAAAAAGAGCCAAAAGTTGCTTGGCTTCGCTCTTCAATGGGCCCAGAATCAAACTGGGTCTCCAACTCTGCACTCCTGTGGGACCTGGGTCCTCCTGCCTGTTTGGTTCTGAGGCAGTCTTAAGACTCCACCCANGTTCCCCTAAATTCATGACTCTACTACCCCAACCTCCTGTGTCAACACTCAGATTACACGAGTGTGATTACATGACACTCATAACCACCATAGCCAAGGCTCACTCTGGTTTTGCTTTTTGAGACAGTGTCTCACTATGTAGCTCAGGCTAGCCTTAAACTTAACAGTGCCTCAGCCTCCAGCTTCACATAGCTCTTAAGATTTTTCATTTATTGATGTGCGTGCGTACGTGTGTGTGTATATGATATGTACACGGAGGTGCCCTCAGAAGTCAGAAGAGGGCATTGGCTCCTCAGAACTGGAGGTAGAGGTGGTTGTAAGCTGTTCATTGTGGGTGCTGGGAATGGAACTCGGGTCCTCTGCAGGAGCAGTAAGCGTACTTAACCACTGAGCATGCTCCAGCCCTCACATAAGCTTTAACACAAAATGACCCAAGCGANGTGTCACCTAGTTTGCCTGTCCAGCAAGACTGAGGTAGCTAGGTCTGCCAGCTCTAAGATTCCTCAGACCTGCCNCNATTTTCATTTCCTTTAAAAGTGTGGAAGTATTTTGTTAAGGAAAGGCTCCNAGGGGACCCAGTGAGGGAACAGAAGACAGAANTCTGACCCGGGTGTGAGTACAGGAGAAGTTTGGGATTCCCGGGGGTCTTGAGATAAGAAGATGAGCAGATGGGCAGCAGGTGTGAGCTCTTTCCAGCAGAGCATGCGGAAGCTGAGGGAGAGGCAAAAAGGAACCAAAGGTGTGCGGGTGTGACCACTATACTGTAACTTAATCTCTTTGGAGAAAAGTCTTTCTGTGTTACATTGTACTCATCCCCAAGTCCTTTTCCCAGCCCAGTCCGCAGTAGTTAAGTACACAGCTGTATTTGGAGAGAGCGTCAATGAACTTAGCACTTAAAAAATATGACTGAGCAGGGAATGGTGGCGCACGCCTTTATTCCCAGCACTCGGGAGGCAGAGGCAGGAGGATCTCTGAGTTTGAAAGAAAGTATGACTGGTGCCAGGCGTGGTGGTCATGCCTTCAATCCCAGCACTTGAGAGGCAAAGGTAGATGGATCTCTGTGAGTTTGAAATTGGCCTGGTCTACATAGTGAGTTTCTGGACAGTCAGAGCAATATAGTGAGACCCGTCACGAAAAAAACAACAAAACAAAGCAAAGGAAAGCAAAACAAACAAACAAAAAAAGAAAGAAAATATTAAAAGAGGGAAGAAAAGAAAAAAAGAAATATGACTGGCATTGTAGGAAGAAGGAATGCTTGTGTGGGTGAGTACGACAGGGAGGCTGTGAACCCAGGGAGTAGGTTGCCATCTGCACAGAGAGTGCCCTGGGAGAGGCCAACGCTGTTCTCAGCACCTTGACTGACCATCTCGCCTGCAGAACTCTGAGAAGTCAAAANTCACATATTCAAGCCACCCACCCATCNTATTTTGTCAAGGCATCTGGGAGGATACCTGAGTTCTTTGGTTTTTTCATCTAGTAGCAGATGATGGTCTGTTGTGTATAATCAACTCATCTCTAAAATGAATTTTCACTTTTTTCTGGTTTTTGGAGACAGGGTCTCACTGTGTAGCTCTGCTGGCCTGGTAACTTGACTGGCTTCCAACTTGTGTCAAACCTCTGGCCTCTGCCTCCCAAGTGCTGGATTACAGACTGCACGTGTGTAGAACAACAAACAAGTATCTTTCATTTTTTTCAATCCAAGATCTTCCCGGTGTTAGTAAAGCAACATGAACCCTAATGCAGCCCCCACAGTGCCTGACACACTGNCTAGAGCCCAGAGACTTGGGATGGACCATCCTTGCTACAAGACCTGCCGGCTTCCCCTAATTCGTCGAAAAGGGTTTAAATAGTGTGTTCACTGGCTCGTTCATCTCATTCCATTACAGTTCTGAGCTGTTGCTCATTCCTGCGGGAGATGTCCTGCAAACAAAACAACCGCTTCTCCTTTGGAGTCTGTAAGAGCTGCAATGCTTTTGTGAGGAAAAAACCTAGAATACAGCTCTGCAGGGAACAGCCCTCCCTCTGCCAAGACCAAGCGACTGACAAGGACTAAAGACTTGCTGCACACTTTCACAGGTGCATTGTTTATTGAGCACAATTGGCAATTTCCCTTCCCCTTTTATGTGTGATAATAAAATAAACCTGTGACTAATAGGATTCCGTATTTATAAAACATGTTTTGGGTGTCTTTTTTTGCATTTCAATGAACATTATTCATAAGCATAACTGTAAAAAAGCACTTTGCAAGCCTTGGGCAGTGGAGCTGCGGATGGGATGAACAGGAAACACATTTAATCAGAATACATGTTCGCTGTAGTGTGTGGGGGTGTCAAGTTCTTGATGTAATGGACCTGCCCCCAGGTCCCACACCATCCCCCCCAAAGGCTAACAGATAAGTCTCCAAAGGCTCACGGGGCGAGGCGGGGGGCTAGGTCTCTAAATGGTGGCACAATTAAGAGAATATGAGGTTGTGACATCACCAACGGAGTCATCCTCATAAACTTGAAGCTGACAGGGGCTGTAGCCTTTTGGAAGACAGATGGTCACTGGGCGGGGTGGGGCAGTATTTGAGGGGTAGAGTTTGTCCCTGGTGTCTGTCTCTGTCATCTGTTTCCCACTCCCCTCCTCTCTCTTGACTGCTGTGAATGGGCAGCTCTGCCCCTTTCCGCCCTCTCTATCTCCATGCTTTGCTTCACCACAGGCCCAGAAGAAACGGAACCAGAATCCTGTGAACCTAAATCATGTGGCAAAAACAAAACAAAACAAAACAAAATACCTTCCCTTCCCTAAAGATTGGCCTTGAACGCACTCTGCAGACCACAGAGGCCTTGGAGCTTTGATCCTGCCTAAGAAATCACCTGCTTTAAGCCAAGAGTGCCTAGAGCAATAGTTCTGAACCCTCCCTCCCGCAGGAGCTGGGATCCTATCAGTAGACCTTGGTTTTAAATTCTTGCTTGCAGGCGTTTATTTTGTCACAGTTGACTAATTTATAACATTGTTACAACTGGGCAAGAGCAGTGACAGAAGGCTGTGTCTTGGCCCCGACTTTGTGAATCCTCCAAGCAAACACTGGAGTGAGCTGGGAAGAACACCCCCACCCACAGAAGGGGTTACATTGTGTTAAAATAACAAACTGCAGACAAATCAAAGTTGGAGCCGCAAGCTGGTGTGGAGAGGTCGGCCTGCCTGTATATCAGTACTGGAGCCAGAGGCTCATGCCTGCCTCAAAACCAAACAAAAATGGACTGTTTGAGCAAGGGCAGATTGCCAGTGAGGCAGCAATCAGAACTAGAGCAGGCTAAGAAAGTGCCACCTGCAATATGGCCTAAAAACCATTTATANATAGTAAAAGTGATATGACATTCAGAAAGCANAGATTTCCTGTATTAGTGGTTCTCAACCTTCCTAATGCTGCGACCCTTTAGTACAGTTCTTCATGGTGTGCTGACCCCCAACCATAAAAGCATTTTGNTGCTACTTCATAAGTGTAATTTTGCTGCTGTTATGAATCATCATAATGTAAATATCTGATATTCAGGATGGCTGATATATGACCCCTGTGAAAGGGTCTTTCGACACCCCCACAGGGGTCAAGTCCCACAGGTTAAGAACACCTAGCCTAGAGACAATCCAGTNTGTCTGTCTGGCATTTGCCTTGCAGAAGGTGACTTGANCAGTGTCTCTGGTGGATGCCTGGCATGCAGCTATGTGTTGCAAGGGCAAATTCCTGGTTGAGTTTAAAGGGATTTAAAAAAAATCTGTGGCAACTTCATACATCTCTCTCTACTGGGTTTTGAACATCCCCACACCACCCCCAATTAGACTCCCTCCCACTGAAATGCTGCTTTGTCTCAACAAGTCCATCCTACTTCAATGCCAGTTTTTTGAACCCACTGAGTTTAATTTTGGGGAGCACGAACATCAGTGTGGGGCTATTTACTAAAACATGGGCAACTTACCAGTTGCTACACACTGCTTACTCAGGGACTTTTCTGAGTACAAAGCTAGCTCGCTCTCCTTGTAGTTTCTCTTATAAAGACTCAGGTATACAGAAAGCACAGTCTTGCTTAGGCCAAATTTAGTTTATTGGAACAATTTTTGATTTCTGTTCTGCCTGTTTATTTGGAGAGACTGACCCACCTTTGGATATCAACATTCCTCTCTGATCCACTACAGTGAATTTATTTGGTTTCAACTTGTGATTCACAAATATTTTTTCTCNGTGTGGAATTCACAGCCCATGGTGCTGGGTCAGTTGAATAACTGTTATTCTAACCAAAGGGAAACCATTCAGTGCTTGGTGGTGGTTTATTAATGACCTAAGGGAAGGGCTCTGACAGGCCTGAGCATGGCAAACCCAGGCCGGAGAAGGGCAAACGTGGTGCCGACAGGTTTTGCCTTTTACCCTTCTCCTCCTTGCTAAAAGCCGCTTGATTACATTCCTAAAACTAGCCACCAAGGTCCATTGCCTTATTTAGCCACTGACTCATTCCTGAGACAGAACACCGAAGTCCAACAGTTAAAAATNATTATTTGGGGGCTGGAGAGATGGCTCAGCAGTTAAGAGCACCAACTACTTTTCCACAGGATCTGGGATCAATTTCCCAGCACCCACATGGCAGCTCACTGTCTGTAACTCCAGTTCCAGGGGACCCAGCACCCTCACACAGACATACATGCAGGCGAAACAGCAATGCACATAAAATGAAAATAAATAAATTTTAAAAATTCATTATTTGGCTAACATGTTCAATCAGAATTTACCAGCTCACCCTAGCACAGACTCCCCCTTTTTCTCCTTAAAACCCTACTCCTGCAAAAAAAATACCTGCCTGCTTACTGCCTGCTGCTGCTGCTGCTTGCTGTCTGCCTTCGCAGCCTCCCTCTGCCCCCTCCCCCTCCCAGCCAGTAACAAATCTTCTTTTGTGCTGAAAATTTGGTGTCTGGGTGTGTCCTGTACGATTCCAAGGGGGCTACCACCCTTTACCTATCAGAAGGCTGAAATGGGGACTGAGGTACTGTAGCTCAGGGGATAGACTGCTCACCCAGCATTCCCTGCACAACGGTGTATATGATGCCAAATGCTTATGATCCCAGCACTATGGAGATGGAGGCAAAAAGATCAGAAAGTCATCCTTAGCTAAGTAAGTTAGAGGTCAGCCTGNGCTACATGAAGCTCTGTCTCAAAAAAAAAAAAAATTAAAAATCCAGCTGGTTGGTGGTGGTCCACACCACCTTGATCTCAGCACTAGGGAGGCAAAGGCAGGTGGATTTCTGTGATTTCGAGGCCAGCCTGGTCTCCATAACCCGTTCCAGGACAGCCAGAGCTACATAGACCCTGTCTCCAAAAACAACAAATAAAAAAAATAGATAAACAAATGAACACATAAGAAAATTCAGCCTTGCCAATCCTGCTGCGACTGCTGAGGGCACCTTCTTGGAACCGTTAGTTACACTTGTAAGCCTGTGGCATTCTTCTTTCTCTTGAGACATTTCCTGATGTGTTTGGTGGCGGTGCCTAAAGAAATGGCAATATAAGCACCATTAGCTTCAGCTTTCTGGAAACAATTAGGGAGAGATGAGTTTTGTACCAAACACAAGTCCTCAACTTGAGCGGGAAGATCCGAGGCGACATGCTGTCCCATTGAGTGTTGGGAAGCTATTCAAATAGACAAGATTCAACCAGGAGAGAGCCAACTCTCCATAGACCCAATAAAAGCCCTACAAGTGGGAGTTGGGAACGAGCGCCATCTAGTGGTGACAAAGCGGGCTACATGAAATTTCTCGGGNTGAAACCGCGTACCAACAAAATCTAGCGGGAAATCTTTTTTGTGGTCCCTATGGCGTNTATCAAGGGGCCATATTAAGTGAAGGAGCCGGCTGGGTTTAATANAATGCCATTATATTCGCAATTACTTTCATCCGCACAGGCCGCAGGTCTTGATNTGATGCCTGGAAACGCAGTATCCAGGTAGGTTGCAGGCGTCACTACATTTTCTCTATTTGGTAGTGGTTGCAGATCAACTGGGAGTCTTGGATAGCTTTTTAAAGNTGGTAGAGGGAAACAAGTCGCACTGACGTAAAGCCTGTTAAGGACCACTTTCCCTCTTCCCTCTCTCACTGAAGCACTGGCACCGCCGGAATTGTTTTCCAATTGTTTGGGATCAGCTGGAAAAATACCAATTGCCCTGTTTTCATGCTAAGGCATGACCTTTAGCTAAAGTCACCAACTAAACCCAGGTTTTCCTGTATAAAAAGGGAAAGATGGGGCCTGGAGAGGTAGCTCAGCGGTTAAGAGTACTGGCTGCTCTTCCAGAGGACCTGGGTTCAATTCCTAGCACCCACATGACAGCTCACAACTGTCTGTAACTCCCACCCCAGGGCATCNTCACACACACATACATGCACATAAAATAAAATAAAAATGAATAAACCTTTTTAAAAAGAAGAAAGAGGAAAGATTAACATAAGAAAATTAAAAAAGNAGACAGCTTTCATAGTAACAGAAGTCTTGGTCCATGATCTTTGGGAAAACACCCATAGCTGGGATGCCTTGGCTACAGAAAACTTTCTGGCCAAGTCTCTCTGAAAATCTCCAGCAGTTTCAGGAGTTTAGAGGGCCCNTTTGAGTTGTAAGATGTGGACCTAAGGCTTAAGACTTTGAAGTTTTGCTGCAGTGGGGGTGGGTAGGACTCAGTACCTTTTGATAGCATTGCAGGAAGTCATTTTCAGAGGACTCAGTCTTGGAGTTGTAGACCATGATGTGTTCTGTTCAATTGCCCTCCATCAGTGGATCACAAAAAGCTTTCTTCGGCTGGAGATACAGCTCAGTTAGGAGAGTGCTTGGCTAGCAAGCAGGAGACCCCGAGTCCCACCCTCAGCACCACATAAACTGGGCAAGGCCAAAAGGCTTGTCATCCCAGGCCCCCCCACCCCCACCCCACACTCAGGAGGTNGAGGGGGCAGGATTAGAAGTTTAAGGCCATCCTTGGAAACATAGTTCAAGGCCAGCTTGGGCTACGTGAGACTTTGTCTCACAAAGCAAAAAAAAAAAGCTTTCTTTACTTGGAGAAAATACATTTTAGCAACAGGCACCAAGCTTTGCTGTATCTAGCCTTCAGATTTCAAGGGAGCAGAGAAAGTTCTATGATGAGGGGTTGTGTGGTTTGAATGAGAAATGTCCCCTATAGGCTCAGGCATTTGAACACTCGGGTCCTAGCTGATGGTGCTGTTTGGAGAGGTCTAAGAGGAGCAGCCTTGCTGGAGGAAATGTGTCACTCACTCCGGGTCTTGAGAGTATATGGCCTTGTCTGCTTCCACTTCACTCTCTCTACCTCATGCTTCTGGTTGAAGATGTGATCTCTGCTTCCCTCTCAGGCTCCTGTGCCTATCTGCTGCCATACTGCCCTGACATGATGGGCTCTTATCCCCGTGATGCCATAAGCCCAAATAAACTCTTCCCTGGCCTTCAAGGTTGGCAGCAAACACTTTTAATCCCCCAAGCCATCTGGCTGGCCCCTACCTGAAGATTTTATTGTCTTCCCAGAATTATGGGTTATAATAATTTTAACAATTTTTTAGGGCAGTTGTNCTACTAAAACTTGATCATTTGGTTTGTTTCACCTGGAATGTTGGGGTGCAGAGCTTTTAACAGTGAAAGGTTTGAGNACCCAGGAAGGACCTGGTACCCACCTGGACCTTCTGTAAGTAGATATCTTTTAGATATTAATTTTCTTTTTCCAAGTGTGATGATTTTGTTTGTTTGTTTTGTCAGTTTGACATAAGCTGGGTCATGGGAAACAGAGAATTCAGTTGTGGAATTGCTTTCATGNGAGAAGCCTNTAGGCAAGCCTGCGGGGCATTTTCTTGATTGATGTGGGAGGGCCCAGCCCACAGTGGGCAGCGCTGTTCCCCCCATGTGGTCCTGGATTTTACAAGGAAGCAGGTTGAGCAAACCATGGGGAGAAGCCAGTCAGCAGCATTCCTCCGAGGCTCTGCCTCAATACATGCCACTAGGTCCCTGCTTGAGTTCCTGCCCTGACTTCTCACAGTGATCAGCTACGACTGGATGTATAAGTCAAATAAACCCTTTCCTCCCCAAGTGTTTAATCAAAGCGATAGAAAGTGAATTAAAGACACCAAGTCTTGTGCATCGCACACTCGATAGCTAAGGTCTGTCCCGGTTGACAGCAGCAGCATCAAACCAATTTGGTCTGTTATTGGATCCAGTCCACTCTGGAACCCAGCCTGGTCTAAAACATAATTCAAATAAATTATGTTCTCAAGAGCTCAGAACACAAGTCTGTTGGCTTGGAATCTGCGAGTCAAACTCATCTATGGCTCTAGTTATTTCAAGAGAGTGACAGAGAGAATAGATCTCTAGTGGGTGTCTTGCTTGACTGTGGTGTAGGAAAACCAAAGATCCACTGGCAACGGCTTCAGCCCTACTGTGGGTACAAGTCTGACAAAGAACAAACATAGACAAGTTACATTTAACAGTTGGATTGAACGCAGAAAGATTATGGATTGGGCCATGGAAGCGGGGCAGACACAGAAAGATTTGTAATAATGTCTGCAAAGCATTTGCAGATGGAGAAAGGGAAGCGGTCGGTATCAAAGGGACGTGAAGCACAGAGAAAGCTGGCTTGGTTCCAGAGTGGCACTTGCCTTATTTGAACACACTTTGCACAGTTCCTTGCCTTGCTATGATTGGCTGAAGATTGCTGCTAAGACTGGCCAGGACACAGCTGTTTGTTTCCAGGGCAACTCCTAGCTTTAGATTTTAGCTTTCTTCTTTAAATTAAATTTTTAATGCACAAAATTTATGTTACAGGGCTGTTTTTTTGTTTGTTTGTTTGTTTGTTTGTTTTTTCCTCTCAGGGTTTCATGTAACCCAGGCTGGCCTGGAACTCAATTTGTAGTAAAGGATGGTCTTGAACTCCTGATCCTCCTGCTTCTACCTCCCAATCTCACAGAGGTTTCTAACTAGTGATAGTGGGATCTACCGCCCTCTTCTGGCCTCCTCAGGCATCAGGCATACATGGCTAAAAATGTTCCCTCTTGATGAATTGTTCATGGAATTCCTAGTACGTTGATAGGTATGGGCTGAGGACGGATGGCACATAATGATAGACGTTATGATGAGAATGTAAGCAGACGACTCAGNAAACTTTCCTGTGTTCACTTATGTGAGTGTGGTAGTCCCATATATACCGAGAAGCATTGCACTTTAGCAAACCAAAGAAACAATATTTGGTTTTTCAAGACAGGGTTTCTCTGTGTAGCCCTGGCTGTTCTAGAACTTGCTCTGTAGACCAGGCTAGCCTCAAACTCATAGAGCTGCCTGCCTCTGCCTCCCAAATGCTGGGATTAAATGTCCAGCATTTTAAAAAATTTATTTATTTTTATTTTTTTATGTGCTTTGGTGTTTTGCTTGTATGTATGTCTGTGTGAGGGTGCTGGGTCCCCTGGAACTGGAGTTACAGACAGTTGTGAGCTGCCATGTGGGTGCTGGGAATTGAACCCAAGTCCTCTGGAACAGCAGTCAGTGCTCTTAACCTCTGAGCCATCTCTCCAACACCACCACCCCCCCCCTTTTTTTAAAAGACAGGATTTTGTGTGCTGTCTAGGCTGGCTTCATTCTTCTGGGCTCAAGCAATTTCCCTATATCAGCTTTCTGAAAATCTGTAGAATGTTCTCTGCTTTTCAGATTAGGATCCACTTGGGTTTCACATTCTCTGAGTATTTCATAGACAGGTTTCATTGAGTGCAGGTGCCCTCAGAAACCAGAATAGGGGATCAGACCTGGTGCAGCTGGAGTTACAGGTGGTTGTGAGCCTCCTGATGTGTGTGTTAGGAACAGAGTTGGGCCCTGTGGAAGGGCAGGAAGTGATCTTAGCTTCTGAGCTGTATGTGTGTTTTTGTGTGCTCTCCTGGAGTTCTGGTACTAGTTCCTAAAGCACATGAAAGAGCAGGGGGCTCCAAAGGACACCTATTGACAGGGTAAAGGGGGTCCTGCTGGAAATTTCCAATGACTGTTCTTATAGCCATAGCTGTAATGTGCTTATGTTAATACCAAACCAGAATATCCAAAATCAAATGCCCTAAGTCTTCATATTTACTTTTATTTTACTTTTTTTCATATTTATTTTCATATTTATTTAACTAGTCAAATAAGAAATTACTGAGTGTCAGCCGGGTATGGCATACACCTTTAATCCCAGCACATGGGAGGCAGAGGTAGATCTCTGTGAGTTCGAGGCCAGCCTGNTCTACACAGGGAATTCCAGGACAGCCAGAGCTACATAGTGAGACCCTGTCTTGGAAAAAAAGAAAATAAAAGAAAAGAAATTACCAGGTGTAGCTCAGTAGTAGAGTACTTGCCCAGGATACATGAAGTCCTGTGTTCAATCTCTAATAATGCAAAGAAAAAAAAAGTATTACTTCACGCCTCTATTTTTCCTTCCATCTGCCCTCATTGATTTAAAAGAAAAAAGAATAACAGGGGGATGGATAGATGGCTCAGCAGTTAAGAGTGCTTACTCTTCTTACAAGGACCCAGGTTCAGTTCCCAGCACCCACCTGGCAGCTCACAACCACGGAAACTCCAGCTCCCAGTGATTGTCTGCTCTTCTCTGGCCTCTGAGGGATCCTGCACGCATGTGGAGTGCATAAATTCATGCAGGCACATGCATAAGCATATAAAAGTAGCAAATATTTTAAAAACAGTAATAGAGGGGCTGGAGAGGTGGATCAGCAGTTTAAGAGCACTCATTGCTTCTGAAAAGGACCCAGGCAGGTTCGATCCCCAGCACCCACATGGCTTACAACTATCTGTAACTCCAGTTCCAGGGGACCTGATACCCTCCTCTAGCCTTCATGGACATCGGGCACTTATATAGTGCACATACATGCATGAAGGCAACACCCCCACACTCATAAATAGGGCAACAGACAGGATAGCATGTTGGGGGGGCCTGTGGTGTGATAAGAAATGTGTGTCTGGTTTTGTCTTCATTTTCTTTGTCTCTAGACTCAGAACATCTACAACCCATGGAATTTATGACTGATAGGAGTATTAGGAGCATATTTCATTATTTATAAAAAGCTTTTCATTAGGCTGTATGTACATGTATACATATACATACATACATATATATACATATATATACATATATACATATATATCCTTCCCTCCCTCCTTCCTACTCCCCTTTCTTCCTTCCCTCCTTCCCTCCTTCCCTCCTTCCCTCCTTCCCTCCTTCCTTCCTTCCTTCCTTCCTTCCTTCCTTCCTTCCTTCCTTCCTTCCCTTCTTCCTTCCTTCCTTCCTTCCTTCCTTCCAGATATAGTCGAGGCTGGCTTTGAACTCACTATGATTCTGAAGATAATCTTGAATTCCTGATCTTCCTGCCTCTTCCTCCTGACTGCTGCCTCCCACTCTTGCCCTTCGTATCCTTTATAACCAGCCAGTAAGCAGAAGTAAAGTGTCTCCCTGAGTTTTATGAGCCATTAAAACAAGTTATTAAACATGAGGAGGGAACTATGAGGACCCTTGATTCGATATGGTTGATGGCAAGTGCAGAGGGTGGCCTGAAATGGGGACAATTTAGTGGCCTGAGCACTTCACTTGTTGAGTATGTGCTAGCCCCAGGTAGTTCCTGAGGACTGAGTTGCAGGGTACCTAGTTGGTGTTTGGAGAGATGGAGAAGTGGCTGTTTGTGTAAAAAGTCTACATGCTGGTGTCTGAAGTGTGGTGAGTAAAAACAGTTCAGAGAGCCCTTTGGGAACTGTCCTGTGTTGGGGCTCAGATCCCATAAAACTACCACGTAACAATTTACCCTTCTCATGGGAAGCATATGGGATTAACAGACTGTGACAATGGGCTTTTATTTTTCCACAATATTTTAACTTTTATCTCTTAAAAGGCTTCCAAGACCAAAGAAAGCAACTCCAGGAAAGTAATTTATATAAAATTTTATTTGATCTGACACTTGATCTTTAACGTTCAATGGCTTCAAATGGGAAGACATATAAGGGAAGTCATACAATTTTATTATGGAAAATTGCAAACATATCAGACCTGGAGGAAATGGTATAATAAGTCTCCTGACCCTATCACAGCTTCAACAGCCCTCAACATTCTATTGCTCTACTTCATGGGCTAGCTTCCACCACCACTTTGAAAATTTTTGCTGGAGGTTTTTGTTTTGTTTTTGAGACAGGGTCTCACTATATAGCCCTGGCTATGCTGGACTTGCTATGTAGACCAGGCTGGTCTTGAATTCATAGAGATCCACCTGCCTCTACATCTGGGGTTAAAGGTGTGTGCCACTATATCCAGAAAAATAGTGCCTATTTATGGAGTATGTTACATGTTGTATTTGTGTATTTTATATAATGTTTAAATTAGCTTAGACATCTACGTTCTTGCAGATTTTTTTCATTTCTTTTTCAGACCAATGAGTTCATCTTTCTACTGAACATGTTAACAATATAAATTTAGTAAAAAAAGACCAAAGCCCATACTATCATTAGACTCCTCAGATTCTTCTCTTTGCTTCTGTTTCTCAGCTGGGGCAGCAGTGAGGATAGGGCATGACTGTCCCCTTGTGTGACTCCAGCTGCTGGAACAGGTCCACCAGTGCCTGCATGGCAAACGAGGCTTCCAATGTTGACATAGGCCAGGGCTTTTACAAACAAGCAGGCCCCAAAGGCTCACCATCGACACCAGCTGCTTCAGTGAGGGCGCTGACGCTATCCTTTATGAGCGTCACCCCATCACCGTGCAGGAAGGGGGTTGAGTAGGTGCAGGCAAACGGGGAGCCAGGTGCTGGGAGGGCCTCCTCATCCTAGCGTAGCGGGGTCTTCCTCAGAACTGAACGCCGTGGTGGTATCTCAGGAAAAGCCACATACCATTTTTTTATATTGGAAAATATTTAAAAACTGTTTTCTCTAGCCTTGAAATATGTATTAACAGTACAAGATTATCACCTATAGTCACCCACCTTGCAACACCAGCGTTCCCTACATTCACCAATGAACTGAGAACCGTTGCTCAACCCTTTCCATCTGTGATGGCCAGTACTGTCAGTGTGATAGGACCTAGCATCACCAAGGAGATAAGCCTCCAAGCATGCCTGTGACAGGAACAAACCCAGTACATACTATCTAAAATAAAGTACAATTTCTGAGCATGAGAAAGTAACGGCAGGTGTCAGAATTCTGTCCCTGTTGGTTTGGCAGCTGTTTTTGCTCACAGATGCCTGGCTGCATTTCTGATACCCACACCCACATGACCAGATCCCATAACAGGAGCAAAAATCTGTTTGGTGTTTTAGGAATACTGAAACAATTAAAAATGTGTTCCTTCATCTGAGGATGGGAGCAGTGTAAGTGATGTCTGGATGTTTTTGGTGATGNTCTTACCAAGGAAGAAGAAATGAAAAGTGGTTCAGTGGGTAGAATGCTTGCCTAGAGTGCATGAAGTTCTGGGTTCTACCCCTGCACTGCGAACACCCCCCATGGTGGTGTCGGCCTGTAATTCCAGGTGTGTGTGAGCTGATGGCACATGGAGCAGAAGTCAAGGTCATCCCTCCATCACTGACTGATGTGATGACATATTGTTGTACCCTAATAAAATTTGCCTGAAGATCAGAGAACAGAACAAGCCACTAGATTAAACATAGAAGCCAGGCAGTGGTGGCACACCTTTAATCCTAGCACTCTCTAGGCAGAGATCCAGTTGGATCTCTGTAAATTCAAAGCCACTCTGGACCACATGAGATTGACTCAGTCTAGGAGAGAAACAGAGCCAAGCAGTGGTGGCACACACCTTTAATCCCAATACTTGGGAGTCACACGCCTTTAATCCCAGCACTTGAGATCTCACACCTTTAATCCCAGTATTTGGGAAGCACACATGCCATTAATCCCAGCTCTAGGAAGGAAGTGATGGCTGGGAGGAGAAAGGTATATAAGGTGTGAGGAGACAGGAACTAAAGGCTTTTCATCTGAGGAAGCTTTTTTGGCTGAAGACCTTTTCAGGCTGAGGAGTCCTAGAGGTAAGAGGTGGCTGTGGCTTGTTCCTTTGTCTCTCTCATCTTTCAGTATTTACCCCAATATCTGGCACTGGGATTTTTAATAAAAGACCTATTTAAGATTTGAGCAACAGAGTGAGTTGGGGGTCAGCTTTGGCTACTCAGGACTCTGTCCAAGAGAAGAGAAAGGAAAGACCTCTAAATTCATCTTTGTCTTTGGTGAGATTTTAACTTCCATTCTGTTTCGTGGTATGAAATCCAGCAGTCTTGTTTGTGGGGGAGATGGACTCCTGGTTTTGACAGACCCTGGACTAGGGCCTTCCAGAGGACGGGTCTACTGTCAAATTCTCCATTGCATTTTTACATAAATAAGTTTCAAAGAATAATAAGTGTTTCTGCTTCATTTAAAAATATTTAATGGCAGTGGCTTTAATGTTTAGTCATTTAATACAGATGCCTCCTTTTAAATTCTGAAAGAAAAAGATCTCTCCAGCCCATGGTCTCATTTTACTCAGTGTTTTTTTTAAACCAGAAATGGTTTTTTTGTGTTTTGTCTGCTGCTACATAATACGATTATGTAGCTTTCAATTTTATTTTATCAGTGTGATTAATTAGATTGATGGGTTTCCTAATACTGAAGTATCCTTAAGGATCTAACATAAATTCTCTTTTTAGGTTTGTTCTTAGGCCCTTAATAGTTTTTGTTGCTATTGTGAATAGAATCTTATTTCCCATTACATCTTCTAATTGGCTATTGCTGGTATATAGGAAAACTATTGATTTTTGTACATTGATCTTGTATGTAGTCACCTTGTTGAATTCTCTTATTAGTGGTAATAGTTTGTCGATTGATTTTCTTAGGCTTTTCTATACCAGGGAAAGCAAGGCCTGCAAACCGAAGCTTCCCTCTTCTGGAATGCCTGCGCCTCCAACCAGTCCCCTTCCCTGATGGAATTATCAGAACGCCTGGTGCCATTTTGAGCAGTAGGGGTTCCTTACTCCAGCACAAGTGCTTGTGCTGTTTTCCCAGCACTTGTTACCATCTCGCTGTCTTACTATCAGATGGCAGCAATTCCTTTTCTAGTTGGTTGGGAGATTTCTTTTCTGTTATGTCACCACTGGGAGTTGAATTTATCAAGACAGTCATATTTTATGTTGAATTTATACAATAAAAAAGTTGATTTGCACACGCGTGCACGTGTGTGTGTGTGTGTGTGTGTGTGTGTGTGTGTGTGTGTGGTGTATGGTACTGGGGATTAAGTCCAAGGCAATGCACATTCTTGGCAAATGCTCTGTCACTGAGATAAATACACAGGGATGATACATATCTTTTAATTTAAAAAATATTTATTTACTTTAATCCCAGCACTTGGGAGGCAGAGGCAGGTGGATCTCTGTGAGTTTGAGGCCAGCTTGGTCTACAGAGTGAGTTTCAGGACAGCCAGGGCTGTTATACAGAGAAACCCTGTCTTGAAAAACAAACAAACAAACAAACAATATATATATATATGTATATGTATGTATGTGTATGTGTGTGCATATATATTTGTTATATGGGTGCTGGAATCCTAAACTCAGGTCCTAACGTTTGCACAGCAAGCACATTTAACTTCTAAAACATCTCTTCCATCACTTAAATATTTTTGGTTTATTTCTGTTTTACTGAGGATTGAACCAAGAGCCTTGCAAACACTGGGCAACACATACTATTGATGCTCTATCCCTAGCCTCTTTTCTTGTTCTAAATTTTGAGAAAGGGTCTCACCATGCTGCCCAGGCTGGTCTTGAGTTTGGAATCACAGATGGGCCTGAAACTTACCATCCTCCTGCCTCAGGCTCCCTAGTAACTTGGATTACAGGCCTGGGTCACCAGTGTGTGTGTGTGTGTGTGTGTGTGTGTGTGTGTGTGTGTGTGTGTGTGTATACATTTCACTATGTAGGACAAGCTTGCCTGGAACTCAGCCTCTGGAGTGCTAGGATTTCAGTTGTGGGCTGCTGCATCAGGCTCCAATTTGTGTCTTAGTGGTGAACCACCCTGGCATTACTGAAATATGTCTTCTTTAGATTTGTTGGGTTGTTCTTTTAATGTACTGCTTAGTTTGATTTGTTCACATTTTATTTAGGCTTTTTGCTTCGTGGTTTGAATTGATTTATGAACTCTATTCCTCTTCCTGTTATTGTCTGGCTTTGGTTTTAAGATGTGTAAGGAGAATGTTGTGGGTGGCTTTCTAGCTCTCCTCAGATTCTTACACAGTTAACACCATATGAGAGTCCTATGTTCTTCCAAGGCGTTCTTCTGTTTTCTAACGTCTGATATTGACATTGTGTGTGCTACTTTCCTAGGTTGAAATGAGGGTACTTTCTGATTTATTTTATTGAGTATATGTACCTGTGTGCAGTGTCCTCAGAGACCAGAAGAGGGCATCAGATCCCGTGGAACTGAAGTTACTGGTTGTCTTGAGCAGCTTTAAGTAGATGCTAGGAACCAAACTCCAGCCCTCTGCAATAGCAGTAAGTGCTCTTAACTAATAAGCCAGTCCCCTTTGTCTATCTGTTATCTATCTATCTATCTATCTATCTATCTATCTATCTATCTATCTATCTATCTATCTATCTATCATCTATCTATCTATCTATCATTTCTCCCTCCCCACTTTCTGTTTGTCTTTCTGTCTTCTGTCTGTCTTTCTGGTTCATTTCTTGAGATGGAATTAAACTTTGTAGACCAGGCTGGCCTCAACTTTATGGTGACCCTCCTGCCTCCTGATGAGGTCACAATCATGCATCAATATATCCAGTTTTGAGCTGGGGAAAATTTCAATATCTTTCCGCCACCCAAGACAGGGTTCTCTGTCTAACCCTGGCTGTACCGGAACTTGCTCGGTAAACCAGGTTGGCCCCAAACTCACAGAGATCTGCCTGCCTCTGCCTCCTGAGTGCTGGGATTAAAGGTGTGTGCCACCACCACCCAGCTTAAAATTTCAGTATCTTATGTGCTCTAAAAGTTAATTTATACCAGGCAGTGGTGGCTCACTCCTTTAATCCCAGCACTCGGGAGACAGAGGCAGGCAGATTTCTGTGAGTTCGAGGCCAGCCTGGTCTACCGAGCGAATTCCAGGACTGCCAGGGCTACACAGAGAAACCTTGTCTTGAAAACCCAAAAAAGAGTAAATAGGCCGATAATTGTTAAGGAAGTTGAAGCATTACTTAGACTCCCTTGTCAAAACAAAACAAGGGCCTCAGGTCACTCCTAAATATTAACAGACTAAGCACATGTATGTGTGGGCTGTGGGGAAAGAAGCGGGACAGGGAGAGGGAGAGCCAGATAGATGGAGAGACAGAGAGAAAGAGACAGAGATGTACTATCACTCTCTTGGCAGCTGGAGAAGCAAGTTTAACTCTGCCCTGAAAGCTTAGCACAATGGCAATGCCTGGTATACAGGCAGAAGCAATTACCATTGTTAATTCAGTTAATTAAAAAAATTAATGTCCCAGACACTGTGCTAATGTGTTACATGGGTTACTGGTATTTCATTTAAGCAGGTACTGTTCCAATTTCATTTCGTAAATGAAGAAAAAATTTTTTGAAATAGGTTTTGAGAAATTGACTTTCCAATGTCACAGAGCTTTTCTTTTCAGCGAGATAGAAACTAGACGTTTTAGAAGCAAGCAGCACACCACCACGCGCGGACTCGTGGGAGCACAGCACGCGACCAACTCAGTGTGCCCAGCAGCTTTCAACTGGGTTGCCAGTCGGCTCCTTTTTGTCCAAGCACAGACCGGAAGTGTTTCTGTCGGTCGCGTTTCTACAACGCACAGCCGGAAGTTTCTGTCCGTGGGTTTGCAGAGCTTGCTAAACTGAGGAGTGGGTTGCCGCTGGAGTTCCCAGGTGTGTGTGGGTCCCCGGGGATGGTGAGGTAGGGAGAACGGTGCGACCGTAAGGGACACCCGCGTGGGGAGGCGGAGAACACAGGCAGAACCCAGACCTGGTTTGGACCTTTCTCCTCGCGGCCTCTTTACCCTGCCCCCATTTGGAGTTGGAGTGACANGGGCCCCGCCCCCCTGACGGTAGCAAGATCTCTCCGCAGGTACTGACCCTTGATCTCGGGGTGCTTCTCCATCTCTCAGACGTGATGGCTACGGGCGCTGATGTACGGGACATTCTAGAACTCGGTGGTCCAGAGGGAGATGCAGCTTCT
>LZPO01066295.1:85908-146994 GCA_001675575.1 Neotoma lepida
ATAGAGTCTCACAATGTAGCCGTGGGTGGCCTGGAACTTGAGAGATCTGTTTGTTTCTGCCTCTTAGTGCTTGGAACTAAAAGTGTGCACTAGCATGCTTGATTACAGCCTACACACACATAAACATGTATTTTAACTGTGTGTGTGTGTAGGTCATAGGACAACTTGTGAGAGTTGGTTCTCTCCTTCTGAGTGGGTCCTAGAGACCAAACTCAGGTCATATGGTGACAGGCACGTTTACCCACTGAGCCCATCTGACTCATCCTGCACTTCCCCCTTTCCTTGAATGGTTCTGGGGGCTTAAACCTAGGGCTGTGTACATGCAAGGCAAGCACTCTACCACTGTGCTAAATCCTTAGCCTCCCACCCCAGGCAGGGTCTCAAACTTACTGTAGATGAGGATAACCCTGACCTTGACCTCTTGAGCGTGGCAGTTACAGGTATGTGCCATCATGCCTAGCTCTCAGCCCCTTTTTACTTCTGATACAGGTCTCCTTAAACCATCAAGGGAGGCCTGAACTCACTCAGTGGCCTGGCAGTTCTTGAACCACAATCTTCCTGCTTGAGCTTCACTGTAGCTGGGCCTACAGGTCAGTGTGATAAAGCCTGGCAAATCTTTAATCTAACTCAAAGGCTTGGCAAAAATTGATCCCTGCTGCTCCTGGCCTCACCCCTGTAAACTGCCCCAAATTTCTACACTACCGTCTCAAGGAGCATCTACTATTTTCTGAAAATGTCAAAGCATGCTATGGAGTCCTAGAAACACATTACAGTCTCAACTGCAAATGCTGTGTCTGGCAAGTGCTGTTTCTCTAGCCTCAGGCTCCTCCACTAGGGGTGGTAACAGCCACAGCAGCACAGTGGACACTGAGCAAGTGCTCCCACCTGCATCTCTGCAGAGCATCTTTATGTGGCCACTATGCTGGGGATCTGATTGTCCAATGGAGAGAAAGTGTATGGCCACAATGGACAGATTGTGTATGGCCTAGGTGACAGACTGGCTGGTACACATGATGAAACAATTGTCCTTCACTACATAGACTCACTTATGATCCTCTTTATGGCAGATCCTGAGGTCTAATTGTGACTGGTTTACTATTATGGAGGAGACCCAGAGAGACGAGGAAAATTTGCCTCAGGTCACTGTCCAAGTTGGCAGCTACAGACTGCAAAGCTAGGGTTCTTTCCCCACCTTAAAGACTTTTCTGTTGTTGTTTTAATTACATTTATTTCCTTGTGTATAGGGGTATATTCAGAGGACACCTTGTGAGGTCATTCTCTCCTTCCACCATGTGGGTTCCTGGGACTAGGGAAGGGAGAGATAGACTTGAGGCTCCAAGACCATTTGGGTTAGCTGGCAGCCTTGCCTTTTTAGCACCTCTTGCAGAGCTAATCAGGCCAGCCTAAGGGTGCTATAACATGGGATGGTAGGGCACTGCGCTGTGTCCATAAGGGAGGCCTTTAGGCATAGGTCTTTCAAGTTCTAGAAGGCTAGCCACATCGGCTTGAGAACTTTTTTTTTTTTTTGAGGACCTTCATATTCTTAATGTTAGAAATATTTTTATAATGACAAGACTAGAATGGAAGGGTAACAGCTACACAAACCCTCAGAGCAGGTGGGCAGGGCAAGCACCGAGCAAGGAAGGTTAAGTCTGTTAGGTGTCCCCAGAGTCATTAGAGCTGCTACTAAGATGGTGGCTGAGATCCCTCAGGACAACAGTAAGAGTCCACATAAAGGAACCCACCTGAGATGGCACTGCATGTTTGTTAGTTACACTGGTCTGGGAACTGAAGAGTAGAGGACAGGAAGTGAGCCCTAGGACAGGAAATGGGAATAGGCCAGGGAAGACCTTCATGAAGAAAGGGTCCAAGAAACCCTTGGAAAGTATACCAAGTTTTCATTCACATGCTCACTTCCTTCAGCGAGTGCCCATCCGTCTGTGTGCTGAGTGTATATGGGCCACAGTGGGTCTGAGGATATCCAAGATTAGCAACCTGTACTTGCAGAGCTCCAAGACAGCCCCCCACAAGAGGTGCAGTGCTCTGAGAAAAGGAGGCATGGAAAAGCTACCTGCTTCTTTCTGAAGCTCAGGAATGGATTCCTGGAAGAACAAAGCTAAGCAAAGTTTGGAGGGAGCTGGCCTAGAACGTTAGGAGTAAGGAGAAGAGGCCATACAGACACAACTGGAAGTGATCTGTGGAGTGTCAACATTAGCTTCACCAAGTGACTGGGGATGGCTGACATACTGAGGCAGTGACAAGATATGAACGGAGCTGGTCAAGTCTGCAGTGACTGACTAGAGGAACCCCGAGGACCCCAAATGCCAACCTGAGTTCAAGAATTTGATTCTGGTGGCACTGTGGAGACACTAATACGTTTAAGAAGTAGAATGACGGGCTGGAGAGATGGCTCAGAGGTTAAGAGCACTGCCTGTTCTTCCAGAGGTCCTGAGTTCAATTCCCAGCAACCACATGGTGGCTCACAACCATCTGTAATGAGATCTGGCGCCCTCTTCTGTATACATAATAAATAAATAAATCTTTAAANAAGTAGAATGACAAGACCAGACCTGGGTTTCAGAGTTGTCATTCTAAGATGTGACGACAGGACTAAGAGCAGAATCATCAGGGAGTAGATTAAAGTACAGCTCGCGCCTGAGAGGCTAATCCAGAACTAGGCTTGCAGTGGTGGGGGATGTTGCAGTGTGAAGCAGACTGGAGGCAAAGGAGTTATTTTTTTTGATTTGTTTTGTTTTTCAAGACAGGGTTTCTCTGTGTAGCTTTGCACCTTTCCTGGAACTCACTCGGTAGCCCAGGCTGGCCTCGAACTCACAGAAATCCGCCTACCTCTGCCTCCCGAGTGCTGGGATTAAAGGCGTGCGCCACCACTGCCTGGCTGGCAAGGGAGTTTTTAATAAATAAAATTTGAGGCCAGTGAGATGACTCAGGAGGTAATTGTGGCAGCCTGACTACCTAAGTCTGAGCCCTGGAACTCATGATGGAAGAAGAAAACTGACTTCCCAAGCTGTCCTCTCCCTTCCATCTTCCTGTGTGCAGATGTGTGCATACACTAACAAAATGTCTGTTTAAATGAGATGAGCTTTCAGAAGACTGGGAGAGAAATGAATATAGGATTTTAGTGAGGTAAGTAATCTCAGAGAACGTGGAATTTGGGGTCAGTGATGAATTTAGGTTTGGATGAAGTAAGTAGGATTCTTGTGGGTCATTTAAAATTATAAGGTATTTTATTAGGGTTTCAAGGCTTAGTGTCTGGTTTGAGAAGCCCTTCTCTATCCTATCATTAAAAAACAAAGCGCTGAGGAGATGGCTCAGTTGATAATCCTGGGTACCCACATAAAAGCTAGGCACACTAGTCCATGCCTGCAATTCCAGCAATAGAGAGGCAGAGATGGGAGGATCCTTCAGGCTTGCTGGCCAGCCAGTCTAGCTGAACTGGGGGAGTTTAGGGTTTGGTGAGAGACCCTGAGTCAAATAATAAGGTAGAGAATGGTTTATACACTCAGTATCAAGCTCACACGTGTATACCCCCCCAGAACCCACCACACAAGTTACCCCGTATTTTCAGCTATATTTTATTATCATTATTGATTTTTTTAAGATTTATTTTTATTTTATGTATATGGGTATTTTGCCTTCATTTATGTCTGTGTACCACATGCATGCAGTGCTTGTGGAGGCCAGAGGATTTCCCTGGGAATGAAGTTACAGATAATTGTGGGTGCTGGGAACTGAACCCAGGTGCTTTGGAAGAGCAGTCAGGGCTTTTAACAGCTGAGCCATCTCTCTAGCCCATTATTTGGGTTTTTTGAAGCAGGGTCTCAATATGTAAACCAGCACTCCTGAGTGCTGGAACTAAGGGCATGCACCATCACCCCTGCTTACCTATATTTTCTACTTAGCTGTTTAATCTGTCTGGAATTATGTTTTGAGTGTGGTAAGAAATAGCTCTAACTTTATTATTTTTCTGATGCAGAACCCATTGCCCTATCAACATGGACTAAACTGTCTTCTCTTTCTGTGCCTTCTGAAATGACAACTCTATTGTATCTGCATAGTGTTGTAACCAGTAAAGAGAATAAACATAAAATGACCCAAGAGTAAATCAAGTTGGGGAATCAGGGTGGGAAACTGCTGATGTTATTGACAAGGCTAAGAGGTAGTGTGGTCAAAGGAGCATGCAGACAGATGCCAAGGCCAGCACTGTAGCATCAGCCTCCTGTCTTCACCCTGTCTGGTAATCTCCAGAGACTGGTGAGGGATGGGACCTGAGCCCACAGAGCTGAGGCCAACAAAGCTGAGGCGCAGGGATGGGCAGGGGAAGCAAAATGCAAGGAGCAGGACCTGTGCATGAGAAAGAGGAGAGCACAAGAAGAACTCTGAGCACTGACATTCTAGAATCTCACTGACTGTGTGCCTATCTGGACATCCAGCAGCAATAATGTCCTGAGCAAAAGTGCTCTGGGTTAACCCTAGGCCAATTATATAAAAGGACTGCCAGACTAATGCTGTTCCAGGCCAACGTGGGACATGCACTGAAAACTACTTCTCATCTCAAGTTCAAATTTGACTGCTCCTCTACGTGTTGAGATAGGGTTTCTCTCTGGAGTCTTAGCTGTCCTGGAACTCTCTATGTAGCCCGAGCTGGCCTTGAACTCACAGAGATCCACCTGCCTCTGCCTCCTGAGTGCTGAAATTAAAAGCATGTGCCTCCATGCCTGGCTCTCTACATTTTTCGTGACCAGGTTTGGCGACTCTGTGATGGGCACCAGTACAGCACTCAGCACCATAAGGTGTTCAAAGAGGGTCGGGTCAATTCAGAGTTGAAACAGCAGAGAACCCTATCTATTCTCAGATTGTTAGTTTGGTCCAACTAAGCTACTTAATAACTGAACTCAAGCAAGTTCCCAAACTTTAACTTTTCTGTGTTTTTGGTTTCTTGTCTAAAATGGGAAGAATAATTATAGCAACTTCTTCTCTCAAAGGATTATTTAAAATATGCAATGAATTATCTGCGGAGTGTTTACAATAGTGTCTATGTTAGTTGTCAGTATTTCTAATTCCTATAATATTGTTATTCTTAAATGAATATCCTGATACTCTTTCTATATCCCTTGGACCAGCCTTGGCCTACACAGTCTCCTGTGCCCCGCCCCTATTCATGGCCACCTTGGCCAGCATGACACTCTTTCCAGACATATACTCCCTCTCCTCCCACTCAGCACTCTTACAGCTTCCAACCCTCCCTTAGATAGGGTCCTTATGGCCCCGACTCTAAAGTGACCCCTTCTTTCAGCCCCTCCCCATATCACCCTCCACCCCACAGAGGTGCCTGGAGGTGCCACAGGGCTGATGGTGAAGGATGATGGTGGTTCTACAATAAGGGGAAAAGGCAATTTCATCTTGATTAGCAGGCGATTTCTCTCTCTGTAATAAGCGTGCTCCAAATAATTAGCGTGTTTTACGTAATAATGAAATTACAGAAATGCAG
This sequence comes from Neotoma lepida, assembly GCA_001675575.1. NCBI lineage: Eukaryota > Metazoa > Chordata > Mammalia > Rodentia > Cricetidae > Neotoma > Neotoma lepida. The sequence goes on from LZPO01066295.1 coordinate 91,418, forward strand.
TCCACTTATTCAAACAACTCACCATTACCATATTTTTAAATATTAGACTTAATTAGAGTTTATCACTTCAGAGAAGTATGCGGACCGAAGATGTTTTTAAAAAAATCCTCATAAAGTGTTTATTAAGCGCTGGTAAAGCTAGGATAATGATGTGTTTGGAAATTAAGGCAATCAAACACTTACCGCCGCTCCTGGAGGCCGGGCATGGAAATGAGGCCATTACACGCCCATTACCCGCCAGCTCACAGCCACTCAGGGGGCGGGGGGAGGATGTGCCTGGCCGAGAGGGCATGGTGCCCGGAAATGCCTCTGCCAACCTCTCAGAGATGCCTGACCAGTAAGCACAGATCAGCCACAGTCACTTACACTGAGTTTGGCTGTCACGAGCTCAACTCAGACTTGGCCAAGCAAATGACTGGATTGATCCCAAATGCCAAAGAAGACAACTATGATCTGACCAACTCTGATCCAGACTCCCAGGCCTGGCAAGACATATCAACTCATTCAAATCCAATGCAGAACGGGGACAGAAGCCAGGTCAAGCAGCCAGAGAGGTCAGTGAGAGGAGGTGGAGCTGGATCCCACTTGCTGGCGGCAGTCTCTGTGAGGAAGTGGCAGGCCTAGACCAAGTGATCACTTCCAAGTCTAGGCCACAGAAGAAGGGGGTCACTAGAGAGGTGGGAGGAAGCTGATGAACTGAGTTTGTAGCTAAGGAGGAAGACCTGAAAACAGAGCCCGGGTTAGGGAAAGCAAGTGCAAGGGTGGTGCAGAGTGGGGCTGTAGGCTTCAGACCCCATTTGTCCCGGTGAATAACTAATTCCAGAATTTATAGTGCTGGGTTTTTGTTCTGTGGCCATTTATATCTGTGAGGGGAGGAAATGAAGAGGCAGCACGGACGCCACATCTTTCTGTGTTATTGCTTGTCTGCCATTTGCAAATCATTATTAATTGTGGGCCCTGGTGGCAGGCCGGGTGGGGGCCTGGCTGGGTACATCCACATAGCTCTTCATCAAGGACCCCAGCCGCTGCCCCAGAGAGCCAATTACCCCGCCCTGATTGGGATCAGATAAAGAGGGAATTTTTACAAATTAGGGAATAAATAGAATTTCCACACAGGGCGCGGGCAAGACCTGAGAGGCTATAATGAAAAACCATCCGTCACCATCAGCATGGCCTGGGCATGGAGCCCCGGCACTCCCTCCCTTGTGGGCCCGCCCTGATGTTCAGGGACCTGAGCAGGCAGGTCTGAGACCACCCTAGCCCTCCTAGGGCCTGGAAACAGGAGAGAATCCCCTGGGGGATATGTGTGATGGGATAGGGGTGGGGGTAGGGGTGGGGATACCAAGCATTGGAGAAGTCCAGGCCCTGGTTCAGGTGCTGTTCCTGTCTCTGCTTGCCAGAGACCCTCAGGGTCTCAGAAAGAAGACATGTAGTCCTAAGAAAGACTAAAGTTGGGAACTAAAGTGCCAAGAATACATCCGTGTCCCCATAGCTATAGCAGCCCTAAGGCAGAGCCCCAGTCCAGCCCCTGGATCGCTCAGTCTAGGCTCCCATTAGTGCTCCTCCCCTTGGATCATTAAATATGTATATCTTATTACACGCCTTGTTAGAGTATCGAGCTCTATTGACTGATGATAAATCCTGAGCCTCGTCCTGGCCGTAAATTTATCTGGAGATGATGAAGACTCAATAATCTAGTCAGGCAGATAATATCATCGGGCCTTAAAAAAGATCATTACNTTATATGTCAGAATTAAAAGTGAAATACGCTGTAGTAACAGGGTGCTGCTCCGGCCATTACAACAGATGGGCCTCCCCCGACCCATTCCCAGCCCAGGTGGAGGGGCTGGGTGGCCAGGGACTGCTATAGCTAGAAGTGGCAGAGTAGCCCTAGGTAACCCATGGCCAAGCTGAGGTCTGAAGGAAAGAGCTGGCTGTCCAGAACAGCTGAACAGACCTAATATTCACAACAAAGGTCCTATTCCTAGGGATTGCACATGGATCAGTCTTTTGGGACCTTCAACAGCTCTAACAGGGAAATGTCAGCATTTCATCACTTCAAGAGGAGGACTTGAAGACCCAGGACAGGTTCTTTCCAAAATGGAGGCACTGATATACTGAGTAGTTAGGTGACTTACACCATCCTAGACACTGGCCTAGAGTCCCAGATCTGGACATGAGTAACAGCCTAGCTGGAGCCTTCCTGTGAGTAAGTGTTGTCATTCCATCTCTGACCACCTCCTTCCTTAGAGGTCTGCTGCCCAGCATCCATCTTGACCTGAGAAACTGTGATGTCAGACTTCTCCATTCATTAGCCTTAGTACATTCCTCTGTTGTGCCTTTTTACTACCCATTTCTATAGTAACAAACTCAACTTTTGAAATATCCCACTGTTCTTACCTTTGACATAATTCAGATATCCCTAGACTAACTACCATATATACCTTTTCTTTCACTTTCTACCCTCTGTGTGCATCATCTCCCCTGAGCTGATGGCCTATGCATCACTGTGCTATACTGGCAGAGTCCATTGCTCCCTAATGTGGCAGGACCAACAGTACATGACTAGAGCTAATTTTGGTGATCTTATGATCCTTGCCAGTCACTACATTAGAGGTAGGCAAGTGTTCTGGCTTCTGAGACACAGAGGTAAGTTTACGGGAAGGCCTTCAATGAAAATTTCACACTTACGAAGAGAAGCATGAAGGAAGATCTGTGCACATACTGTCCGGGATTGCAGAAGNCACCATTCAGCACAGAGGGAAGTTAGCCGTGAAGGCTATGCTGAACATAGAACAAAAATGGAAACATTTTTGGATCTCTGAGGACAATCCTGGGAGACTGGGTCAGCCTGATGGTTACCTCTAGATTCCTTTTGTTACCTGATAGACCCCCCTTATTACTAACTATGTTTTAAAACAGATAACCCATGACCTATCTCTTCCTTGCAGCTGAAATCATACAGCCATAGTTACTCTTCATTGTCAACTTGACTGGATTTGGAATCACCTAGAAGATACACCTCTGGGCATAGGGTGTTTCCAGAGAAGTTTAATTGAGAAGGGAAGACCTGCCCTGAATGTGGACAGCACCATCCCATGATATGGGGTCCCCTACTGAATAAAAAGGGAAAGAAAGCAAGCCAACTGAGCGCTAGCACTCATCCCTGCTTCCTGACCACAGGTGCAATCTCACCAGATGCCTCATGCATGATCTTGCCACCATGATCTTGTCCCAGCTATGATGCACTGTATCCTCAAATATGAGCCAAAATAAATGTTTCTTTCCTGCCACGTATGGTGGCACTTGAGAGGCTGAGACAGGAGGACTGCCGTGGTCTCAGGGCCAGTCTGAGCTACAGAATGATACACTGTCTCTCAAAGCACTAAAGGAAACAAACACCAACTTGATTTTGTCAGGTCTTTTATCAGAGCAATGAGAAAAATAATTAATGCACTAACTGATGGGAAGTATAACGGCAGGAGAATAATGGCAGAGGAACGCACTATGCATGGAGGAGACAGGGCAAACGACACTGCTACTTTAGGCTGGTACCCTTATGTGCTCTTCAAACACCTCATCAGATTGTTTCTAACTCTATCTTAGGACATAGGACATGCTACTAAAAAGGCCATGGGATTCTAGCTTTGACTGAAACCCTCATGGAAACAGAAGGCAAGAAAGTAAAAGCTAACTGAGAGGAGTTACGTTGGTGGTCTGCAGTGTCAGTTGACTAGAAACTCCCTGGCTCCACAATCTCCGGAGACTCAGGCTTCCTCCTCCTCTTTGCTCTGCTCTCCCCAGACTAGAGTTCTATCACACCGTGTTCCAGACATGAGGAGGAGGGATACAGAAAAGACAAGAACAGCACACTCCCCTGAATGGTTTCCCTTTAAGGATCATTCCTAGAGTTCCCACAGACTCTGTTTTTATTTCACTGGCAGAGCTCAGAGACATGGCCATGCCAGGCTGAATCAGAATGTAAAAAAGCAGACTTCAGCCAGGCCTGGTGGCACAGCTCTTGGGAGACTGAGTCTACAAAGTAGGATCCCATCTCAAGACAGACAGTCTGACAGACAACCAAACTGAGAACATGTTGATGTCCTCGTTTCCAAAGGTTCCAGCTGGTCTGAAGATGAAGGGGGAATTGATTCCACATGTGTACCAGGAACGTTCTGTCCTAGCAACATATGGGCATCGACCTTTACAACTTGGACATGGCCCATCATGTCAGACTTCTTGTCAATATACTCAACTTTGACCCCCTTTCCTTTGGCAATCTTGGCCTGGAAGAACCCTAGCTGCTTCTCTAGGCCTACAAATGGCTGTGTGCAAATGGAGAAAAACAGCACCTTACAGACCAGTGTCACCATGAGATCCTCACCAGTCCCTGTGGTATGTAAACTGCCCAGGCAACCCAAGACTCCTGTCCAGTGTGAGCCCTTCCTTCCCTTTAGCCCTCAGGTCAACAAGCTCCTGCCCTCCTCACAAATCCCAATCTACCAGTCTAGTACCCTGGCTTTCATGCCCAAATGGGCAGATACTTGATCTGTTTGTGTCTGTCACAAGAGGGGACTAAACCTGCTATCCCTTCTGAGGCTGATCTGTCCGCCTCACCTGGGATCTGGAGTCTAATCCAGCATCTACACCTTCCGGAGGCCTGGACTTGAGTGCCTTTACCCTTGGAGACAGCCCTAGTGCTCTCCAGCCCTGACTCTTTCATCCAAGCTCCCATCTGGGAGCCAGCCTCCATTTAATGGCCTCTCCCAGTTGGCTGGTACCCATACTCTGGTCCCTTTCAGAGGGAGACCACAGACTTCCGATGCTTGAGGTCTCCTTTCCCTGTCTCCCACCTTACAACCTATTTTTACCAAAGCTGACTTCTCTAATGACCAGGGTTCCCCAGCAGGGGTGGGGCTTCTTAAGTTTGAGTTAAAATTTTATTTTTTATGTGTTTTTGTCTATATGTTTGCGTATCACTTGTGTACCTGGTGCCCATGGAAGCCAGAAGAGGGCACTGGATCCCCTGGACCTGCAGTTACAGGTGGGTGTGTACTGCCATGTGGGCTCTAGAAACTGAACCTAGGTCTTCTAAAAGAGCAGACAGTGCCTTAATTGCTGAGCTATCTTATCTCCCCAGCCCTTTATGTTTGACTCACACTCACTCTCTGGTTGTGGCTTTGGTGACATTACCACTTCTTCCTAGGTCATCCTACCAGCTCCTGTGAGCACCCGTTCTTCTGAATACTTCTCAGATGTGCTGCTCAAAGCTGTCACTGACCCTCTTCTCTTTTTCTCTCCTTAAGCAGAATTATCTACCCAAACCACCCTAAGAGCTTGAGCTGTCCATTTTCCAATAATCTCTAGGTCTACATTCTTACTACCATCCCTTATCGAGGGAAAAGCAACACTACCGCCGTTCTTTCTACAATGGTGTATTTTTAAACCATGACGCTAGTAATTCCACTCCATCTTGAACCCCTTCAATGATCCTGGAGTAGAAAAGGGAGATAATGGAAGCCATGGTCAAACACGGCCTTTAGTTAACAGCACAGGGCCAATGCTATTGCTAATGCTGACAACTGCACCATGATTAAAGAGGTTAACAGGAGGAAAGCTAGGTAAGTGAAACAGAGAGACTTGCCTGCAAGGAGCCTGGGGATGTAGTGTGTTTGCCTATCATACATCCTCATGTTCAGTCTACAACATGGAATGAACCAGGTGTGGTGGCTTACATCTAAAATCCCAAAACACATGAGGTGGAGCCAGAAAGATCAGAATTAAAGGTGGCTGCATAGGGAGTTCCAGGCCAGCCTGGGCTACAGAGTGAGAGCCTATCTCCAAAAAACAAACAAACAAACAAACAAAAAAAAACAACTGAAAATAATTAAGAATGAAGGTCAGAGCCTGGTATGGTGGCACACACCTTTAATCCCAGCACTCAGGAGGCAGAGGCAGGCAAATCTCTGTGAGTTCAAGGCCAGCCTGGTCTACAGAGCGAGTTCTAGGACAGCCAGGGTTCTCTAGGGAGGCCCTGTCTCAACCCACTCACCTCAAACAAAACAAGAATAAAGGTCAGGCATAGTGGTGCACAGCTGTAACCCCAGCATTTGGGGAGTGGAAGGGAGTCATAAATTCAAGGGATAGGCTATATGAAACCTTGAAAGCAACTACCAGTTCCTCAGATGGCTGTTGTCTCCCCTTGCTATTCCTAGGAGAGCATTGAAACTCCTTTACAAAGTTTTGGGGGTCTAGCCCTGTTTACCTCATCTCTTTGTGTGGTACAGCCCCTTTAACATGTTCTTCTTTGTCTAGAAACCAACTTCTCATCTGACACGCTTCTCATTCCCTGGGACTCAGACCTGATCATTTCCCTATGGGTTATCCTACCTTGGCCCCACATCTGTGTAAGGACCTTTTCTGTATGTTCCCACAATACCTAGATGGGTCCCCTTATCATGATTGCATCTGTCATCTCCTGCTAGATAATATACCAATTAAGGGGCTATTTCCATAGAGGCCCCTCAAGAAGATGGATAGAGTTGAAGGACTGGAAAAGGAAGAAGGGAAGGCATGAGCCCACGATCATAGATGAACTTCTCTGTCTTACGTCTATCATCCAAAGCCTCTCCATGCCAAGGTTGAGTGTCAGTCATCTTCCTTGTTTCTAGCCTCACGTGTGCTGGAAAGAGGTGTTGCCTGTTCCTCCCTAGCAGCTTGGTTTTCCCAAGACTATGCCAGGAGACTATCTGGAAGGAGGTCATCAGCAGAGTGGGAGTGGTGGTGCTGGGGGTCCCCAATCCTAGGCAACCATGCCCTGGAGAACAGCTTAGCTGTGCCTAGGGACACTGGGGAGAGGGGTTGGCCTCCGTAAGTCCAGTCCCACCTGGTAAATATTTTATCCTCAAGCTGCTCAGCTAATCCTTATTAATTTCAATACGATGCCTTGCCTGGCTTGGCTCCCAATGCATTATTTATCCCTTTGTTTGTTTGTCGCTAACAGGTGGGCCCCAGTGGAGGCGCTGACTGGGGACAAGCCCACTCTATCACAGTGTGGCTGTGAATTAATCATGAGGACTAATGGGAATCACCTCAGCTCCAGGCACTTCCCTAGCCACCTCTGCTTATGCTGGCACCCAGGGGTGGGCCAGAGCCATCTCTACTCCATTTAACTTGATTCAAAACAGCACATTTTATTTATTATCTGCATACCCTTGTCAGGCGCTGTGCTATGCTTTGGGGATACAAGATGAAAAAAAACACAAGTTCTTGCCCTCAGGGAACTTCTGGTCTAGTGGGAAAGAGGCATCCAACAACTTCTGAGCCAGTGCCTCTTAATTATAATGGTGATTAAATGCTGGAAAGAGGGAGTGCAGGGTGCTGTGCAAAAGTACATGGGGGAGAAGGGGATCTGGCCAAGTCTTGGAGTTAAGGAAGGCTTCCCTCGAGGAAGTAAATCCAAACTGAGCTCCGAAGGATGGCCAACAGTCAATTAGGCCAAGGGGGTGGGGTGTAGAGCCCAGGGAAATAAAGCATAGGTTAGAAAAGGCACGGAGGTCAAGTATACAGGTGTAGGGGAGGGTCTGGAGTATGGCAGTAAGAAAGGTGAACAGGTACACAGCCAAGAGTCTAAGATAGCCTCTGCAGCCAGCAGAGTGTGTGGAGGTCCTTCCATGCACACAACCAGCCTGGATCCTGCTGTATCACCAGAGTAATCCCAAACAGGATGTTTACTACCAACACCCTGATATCAACACACATTCACAACACCCGGGCTCATTTCAACAGCTTGATTCCTGACTTGGCGCTTGTGGCCTCTTAAAAGCTGTCTGTGATAGGAGGCCCACTCCTCCAATGGCTTTAATGTTCTGCTGGAGGCTGCTTGTGCACCCTGGAAGCCGTCGGGATCACTAAACTTCAATTGTATACTTATCAGGGAATACAGATGAGCACTTGGCCTGGTCCTTGTGAAGTAGCTTAAGTGTACCTGTCAGCTCCTTGATGGCTGGAGAGTCCCCACTGATGGACTGAATGTGGTTAACCCTGGGAAGGTCCCAGGCACAGATCAGAACACTGGAGACTCAGCCAAAAATGCTTACCTTACCTCCCAGAGAGAACTACTCTTGTCTCTGAGGCTCAGTTTGGTGTGGACCCAGAAGACACTGGCAAATGTTTTTTTGAATGAACTGAACCAAGTGAAAGTCAGCCATCTCCTACAAGGACCTTTCTCCAGACACTTCCCTCAGAAACCTTCATAGAAATCTAACTAGGGAAGGGGCTAACACACTTCATGGATTCACAGTACTTAGGCTCAGTAAGCCCGAGAGCAGGGTGTCATTATCAACCCCAAGGAGGAACACAAGTTTTGATGGCAAGAATGACTTGCCCAGGACCACTCAACGTGGAAAAAACAAGCCTCAACCAGAAAGTGATTGGCTCATTCTTCAACATATGAGATACACTGTCTCTGTGGACATTTCCCTAGGGCTCTCTCTTGATGATCAAGGGCCCTAGCTCCTGAGAACAATGCTAAAAGCCCCTGGCTTATGAAGCAAACATAGCTGTGTGAATGCATGGGCCTCACTGTGCACATGCTCAGGGTTTGTAATTCTATTCAAAGTGGCCACTTGGAAAATCCATATGTCTCCGGGCTCCCCGTACATCATGGTGTCAAGTCCTGGAGCAGAGGCATCCATCAGCAGCTCCAAATGCCATGCATGGTCTGCGTCCCCACACTCCGGATCCCACCCTGAGCTCCTTGGATCTCACTGTGCTGGCTTACCCTGACCTGTTGGAGGGCCCATACTAGCCCTAGCCTGGTGGCTTGGCTAGCCTCCTTTGCCACCTTCAGACTCAGTCCGTGGCTACCCTCACCCCAGCTGCAAATGCCTCCTTTGCTCTGCTTTGCTTACCTCTGCTCTCTCAGAGCTAGGCAGCCAGCTTGGAGGCAGCTTCGATAACTTGCTAACGTGCTGCCCATGCTGTTCTTAAAAATTTATGACTGTGCAACATGAAAAATCCGGCTGAGGAACCGTCATTAGCAGCAGAGCTGCCTCCCTCCCCCACCAGAGCTGCCCTCGTAAATTGAGATTTATGGCTGTGGCAGGCAGGGCGGGGGCATATGCACTGGTAAGGATGTTGTGGGAGAGATAGGGAGAGAGAGCAATGAGGCAGCAGTGGGGCCTGGGGCTCCCCCCTGCGGCAGCTCCAGCTCACCACAGACTGCAGTGATGACACCTCCAAAGCAGGTCTGGCCAGAGGTGTCAGCTAAGTATGGATGCTGGATTCTGCTTGGCAGTGGTGGGAAGGGGAGAGCCCGAACAAATACTGGCTTTCTTGGGTGTGCAAGACCAGATCTTGAGGTTCTAAGTGCTAAGCACAGGTTCCTTAGCAGGATTAGAGAGGACAGGGAGGTCAAATCTAGGGGTGAGCATGATCCTTGCTAGAGTCACAAGATTGGGGTCACCCTGAGTCAGCTTCCCCAACTAAGTACCTAGGTTGGGCTGGGACTGTGTAGCCCACCAAAGCAATGGTTCTCGACCTTCCTAATGCTGCAACCCTTTAATACAGTTCCTCATGCTGTTGTGACCCCCAACCATAAAATTATTTCAATGCTAACTCATAATTGTAGTTTTGCTACTGTTATAAATCATAATGTAAACATCTGATATGCAAGATATCTGATATGCGACCCTGTGAAAGGGCCATTCAACCCCCAGAGGGATCACAATCTACAGGTTGAGAACCACTGCAGTAAAGACTTGAAGGGAAGCAAACAGGAGCTTATGAGGGACCCTTCCTCTGTCCCACTCCTTGGTAAGAATAAGACGTACAGGGAGAGACTGAAGGCATGTGTGTGCACAAGGCAGGCCTCCTCACACAGGACAGACTGGGGCAGAAAAGGTGAGCCCACTGCACCACCCCCCAACTCTAGGCCCTCTGTTGGCTCTCCTCCACTTACTCCCCTGCTCACTTAGCCCTGTCAGCCAGACCATTATGAAATTGGGGTTTCATTTACAGACTAATTAAACATTACAGCTTGTTCACAATTACAACGCGGGGATGAGGGAGTAACTAATTACGGAAGAAATGAGCTAACATTTATCTCTGCTCCCACCCTCCCTTTCTCCACTGGCCCCCACAATCTGGCTTTCTCTCTGTGGTCAGTACCAGGTCTCTTTATTTCCTAGGAGTGAGGAGCTGGAAAAGCCTGGTTTATGCCCCCCCCCCCCAATCCAACTGCTGTTCCCAATTATCCTAGGGGTGGGACTTGGCTCCCAGGGCTCTGTGCAAGAGACCCTGTGGGTATGACTAAAGCATGGAGCCTTATGATGGCATGTGTGGCTATGACAACTGGGGTAGAGGAGGCTCTGCTTTTGGGTTGCCAGGATAATAGTACTATTAGACTCTATGTCTTTATCTTACCCATGAGGGTTCTGGAGTGACTACTTAGATATGTGTGACCATGTTCATGTATAGATGAACCACGTTCTCACCCCCAGCCCCAGGACAGGACAGAAATAACTAAGTGGCTGTAGGTGATGATGGGCAAAAGCTGGCCCAGGACACGGCCTTAAAAGCTTAGAGACCACTTCCCACTGGGCAGTTCCCTTTACTCTCCTAACTCCTAACTGGGAGAGAGGTGGGGCTTCTCTACTCCAGGGCTCCATTGGCCTAGGCTTGGCCTCTGGCCATATGCTCCCTCTAAGGTCCAAGGAGCCTCCTGGGGGTTTAGAGTGCCCCCTGTGGGCAGGAGTCCTGGGGCCCTGCTGGCCTGACACAGGGTTTAATATAGTAACAGTGAGTGTAAGCGTTTCCATCCTTCCTGCCTTTGGGCAGAAGAAGAAAGGAAAGAGGAGGGAGAGGAGGGAGAGGAGGGAGCCGGCTGAAGGGAGGCTTTGAGGCCTCAGAACTCACATCAAACAGCCGGATCTGGGCCTAATTGTCTGACCCCTGCCCCTGCCTTCAATCAGCTCTGCAGTTCCTGCCCGCCCCTTGCCTAACTAGCAGCCATGTTCTCCTCATTAGGACAAGTTCCCCTTGCACACATGTCCTCGGACATGTCCCTAGCACTCCTAGCTCCCAACCCTGCCTGGTGGGAGGGTACAGCAGGGATCCAATTTTGGAGGGGCCTCTGTAAGAGATATACCCTAGCTGGCCCAAGATGCATCAGCCCCCTGTCCTTGGGCTACAGGGCCTGGTGCCACATGTTATGACAGGCTCCTGGGCTGGCTCGGTTGCTGGGGACATTCTGTCCTCTGTGTGTCCTTTTCACACTAGTCCCACTATCTCAGATAAGTCCCCATGGACAGGACCCATTTGGCATTTATCCCCTTAGCCTGGAATGGGGAAGATCAGGTTGGCAGAGGGTCAGAGACTAGATCTGAGTCTATGTGGGAGCTGAAGGAATTCATCTGCTCACTGCCCATGACGGCTGGTTCAGTGAATCCAGCTATGGCAATATATGCAGTGTTGAAGAGGGGTGGTGCTAACTTCTATAGGTGAGATCTGGGTTTAAATTCTAGCTTTCTTGTTTTCTTGTTAGGCAGCCTGAGGTGAGAGACAACCTTTTTGAGACTCAGTTGCCTCACAAATATCCCTGCAGCAGGGTGAAAGCTGTTTGAGGGTATCCAACTAATGCCAAGGTGAGAGGTACTTAGGTTGTAGCCTAAATACGGGAGCAGGGATGTCACACAGTAACTCCAGGGTGAGGGGCAGGGCCTCAGCTTAAGGAATGCCTTATGGTCCTGGGTCAGATGAGGCAAGTCATGAGGAATAGGATTGTCACCTGAGTACTAAGGGCTGGAGGGAGGCTGTGTAAGATGCTTTTAAGATTAATTCTCAGGGTGCAGGATCCATTCAGGACTTGGGAGAGGGGACTGTCTGCTCTGGGGCCCTGACATTGTCTCTCACCTTAAACCAGTGGTAATGACTTGCAAATATTGATGAAAAACACAAACTACAGAGATTGTGTTTTTCAGGGAGTGAAGGTGGGGAGAGGGGATAAGAGGGAAGTAAAGTGCAATGAGTCCAGTTATCTCCCATCTGTAGCTGTTCCTAATCCCCTAGCCCAAAGGAATCCAATGCAGCCCCTTATCTGCCCTGTCAATCACTCAATCACCGCCCAGTGCTTGGTGGGCACCGTACTCACACACACATGCTTTCACAAACACAGGCACTCCACTGACTCCTGCTCCAACATTCCCGCCCACCCCCAACCCATTACTCTTTTGAGTAGGAGCAGCAAGCACGCACAGGTCCTGCCAGATGGATGCAATTTGCATAATATCAGCAGTGAAGGCTGCAAGATCACCAGGGGTCAGGGCGCTGACATCCCCACACAGTCTATCTGCAAGTGCTAATTTGGCCAGCATTGATCTGTCTTTCTGATTTCTTTGTCATTTACCTCTGCGATGGTCTGACAGGAGATACAGAGAGAGACAAGGGGAGGCCAAGCCAGCCTGGGGCTAAGAAGGTAGGGAACAAAGATTGTACTTTCATTGCATCACCCACACGGAACACATATGTGCACAGACTAGAACCTTCTTCCAGCCATCAACTCACCCATCTATCTATTTTTCTGTCTGGGCTGTCATTGAGGACTACAGCCTGAACTAGTTAGTGACAAGAACCAGTTCCAACACACATAACATCCCTAGGGGCCCCAAGCGGGTCCTGTTCAAGGAGGAAATTGCCAGCATCCCTCACTCCCAGGGACCATCCAGTAGGAAGTATAGACCCTATTGGCACCTGGATAATGATCCCTTATAGCTACCCACTTTCTGGATCTTCACTTTCTCAAGGCCACACTAGAAAGGAGATGGGCAGGGGAAAGATACTCTAGTTGTTTAAGCTGGCCCTCTCATCAGTAAAGGTTGGCTAGAAAAAAATGGAAATGGTGGTGGTGGCAGTGAGACATGTTTGAGGACAGATGAGAAGAGGGACATCAAAATCTACAGGGGCCTAATACCAATATTTCATGACCCTTAGGTCATCTGGAGCCTAGATACTGGGCTTTTGCTGATTTTAGAGCTCTCTAGCTCAGCCAGAAAGCTGTGTGCATGTTGGGTCCACATATTACCCACAGACTCCTGGGCCAAAGTCTTTACATTTTTCCCCTGTCTTGTGAGGGGCTCAGGATAGGAAAAGAACACTGCCAGGGCAGATATGGTGGAGAGGGAGGCAAAGACTGTATATAGCTCTTGGAAGCAAGAGTCCTCTGTAGAGAGGGAACATGGTCACTGCTAAGAGATGCAGAGGGATTTGAGCATTCCCAGGGGGGCAACACCCCCTTCCCTACCTCCCCCTCTCCCCTTTTCCCTTCCTATAGTAGAGCTAGGTGATCAGAAGGAACTCCCTGCTGGGCAAGAGGAGGGGCTGGTGTCCCTGTGTGCTAATCCCGGGCCTGAGGTCTTCAGAGAGACCTGGGAAACTTCAAGGAGGGGAAGCCAAAGCTGTACTGCAGCTGAGCTCATTAGCCAGCACCCCCCTCCCCACGAGGAGGAGGGTGGGAGGCCCAGTGAGCTTGGCGGCAGAGAAAAGGCTGTCACTGTCCTTTCTTCCTTTTGGTACAAGCGTCTCCCTGAGCCTACGATTCTCCTGCAGTGACACCTCTCACGGGCACTAATGAGATCCATGCCACAGAGCTAATGCATTCTGACTGGACTCTGATAGACACCCCACTCATGTGGGGGAGACCACAGGCTAGTACTTCCCCCCACGGAGGGACACCCCCACCCCCTGCTACCACCTGCCAGCTCAGCTCTTGCCAAACTGCTGGGCAGCAAGCTCCTGAGAGTCCATTTGGTCTCTGGCCATGCCACCTGTGCCATGAGCCTCAGCAGGACCCTCCCCGGTCTCAGAGCAGAGGGGCTAAGATCACGGGGTAGGACCACCCAGTTGGGTATCAGGGACTGTTGCAGTTATTCTCCCAGTCAGCTGTAACCAGAGTCTGAGGACTGTCACAACAGCGGTTTTGACTGATATTTGCTGTGCAGATTTCAGAAAGGAAAGAAGGGAAGGAACCTAGGCTCTGCTGGAGAGCCCAGAATGGAGGACTCAGGCTTTGTGTGTGTGTGCGTGTGTATGTGTGTGTGTGTGTGTGTGCAAGTGTGTGTGTGCGTGCATGTGCATGTGTGTGTGTATGTGTGTGTTGCTACAGATTGAACCCAGGCCCTTGCTTATGCTAGGCAAGTGCTCTACCACTCAGTTGCATCCCTAGCCTAAAGGACCCAGTTATTGCCTACAACAAATGATATCAGGATAATCTTCTGTATACTCCTAATGTGAGGGCCTGGAAGATGGGTGGGATTCCCTGGGCCAAGAGGCAGAGAGAAAACTGCAATCAGAGTAAGAANCTTCAGGGCCAGAGGAGGCCAGAGGTCAGCAGGTGCAGTGCCCTGGCTTCAGGGCAAAGTGGGTTCAACAGAACTGATGGACGGCAGTACCTGCCTTCCTTTCTTCAGCTGTTGCTGCCCAAGCTTTGTAAAAGCCTATAAGAGTTACATGACCTTAAGGAAACTAGGGAAAGTGAGCATGCAGGCTGGGCTGAGGAGGTATTTCAGTGGCTGAGGTGCTTTCTCTCAAGCATGAAAATCTTTTGTTTTGTTTTTTAAGTTAAAGCAATAACAAAGTTCAACTTTAAAAAGGCACAGGGATTGAGAAGTTGGGCTGTGCCCTTGGGTATTTATTTAATCCTGGCTCCTTAGTTCAAGTGGCTGTGAGACCTTAAGCAAGTCATTCAACTGAGCTTCTGTTTCTTCATCTCTAAGAAGGGAAAGAGATGCCTCCCTTCATAGGACTGTTAGGAAAATGTGAAACAACAGGAACACTTTGCTGACCCTCTGATGAAATGAAAGAAAGGCAGAGCAGTCAATAGTAGCTGGGAGGCCGTCCTGTCTTGATGACAAGCGAACTGGGGTTCTGGACAGAGCCACATAGCTACACTTAACAGCTCTGCCACTGTAACCCTACCTTATACATCAGGCTTCCAAGGCCAAACCCACCTCTACCCTGATAAAATGTCTTGCTCACAAACCTCCAAAGCCTGTCTGCCCAATGCTCCAGCATCTCTGGACCCTCCCTTAGCCACTCCTGAACAGCCATCTCCTTCAGTCTCCAGTGCCAAGCTCAAAATTCTACCTGAAATTTCTGTGGATCCCAGGAACCATGCCATTTATACCAATTCACTTGTAGCCCTGTCACAATTCTTGACACACAGTAGATGCAAGGTAAGCAGTTAATGGCTAAAACAGTTTCCCCTGGTTCCTTGCCCCCATTCTCAGTGCTGCCCTGGCTCTCAANGACCTTTTTGTGCCTTTCTTTTGGCCTCCCTGCCCTGTAGACTCTCCATCAGTCCTCCCCACACAAACCAGCAGACCACTCTCAAAGCTCAAGTTAGACCAAGTCCTTCCCCTCAAATACCTCAGGATGCACAACTTCACTGGCCTTCCTCCCACCCACCCTATCTCCCCATCCTCTTCTTATAGCCCCACTCCTCCAGCAAGCCTGCCTCCTTGTACTCTGAGCAATTCCCCATCATCAATGTCATATCACCATGGCACTGTGGAAGAACCAATCAGAGCCTGGAGATGGCTAAGTGGTGGGATCTGCACAATTCTTGTCCAGCATCACCCAAGCTGCCTCACCCCACCCAACAATATACATACCATTCCCTACTCCAGCCTGGCAGCTCCTCACACAGTTAATTAGCACCATGTCACTGAGGACCAGCCTGAGTGGCCAGTGACAGGAGCTGACCCCTGACCCCAGGGCTGGGAAGCAGTCCACATCAAACTCTTACAGCGCGACCCTTTTAGCACGCACAGTAACTCGGGGCACCGCCAGCTGAAGCTCATTAAAGCTGTCTCTTTGGTGCGAGGGCCATTAACCTCACTGCTCAAAACCCACGCCTCCCCTCCCTGCCTCTCCCAGCCCAATTAATGCCCTCTATCCTCCCTCCCTCCAAACACCCTCACTCACACCTCAGAGCTAGCCAGGAGCTGGCAGGGCTGCCCTCTTCATTCAGACTGCAGAGACCAAGTGCCAAGAAGGGCCAGTGCCATGGAAGTCTCTGACATTGGCAAAGCCATGGGGAGGGAGCTCCCTGAGCATCTACCTTGAGATGGGCCTTCCAGAGGCCTTTCCCTGGGCTGCTCACTGGCCCCTCCCACTGCCCCAGGAGGCTGGCAGCACTGCCCCTCAGCTGAGGTCTCAGGATTCTGCACAGTAAAGCTAGAACTATTTCTGGCTTCATTGTTACTCAGAGCCATGAGCTGCCCCCTGGGCCACAGAGAAGAAAGAACATTTTTCTTTAAAGGAAGGCCACCTCAGGAGTCCTAACCCAGGGGGACAAACAAGGGAGGGATCACTGAGCCTCAGGAGGCAACAAAAAATGGCGAGAAGGAGTTGCTCTCCTCACAGATATACCCTAGTCCAGACATACAGAAGCAGTACACTTAGCTCAAGGCTGTGGAGGATGCCTTACCATAGTGCTGTTATTCCAACCAACCAACCACCAACCAACCAACCAACCAACCACAGACTCCACTGCTGCTAGCCCTCCTTCGCGTGAATGCAAGACTTCTCAATGGTCCTGTCTCCTCAGCCTCTCCCTTTCCCATCACTCTTCCATGGATTCATTTACTTGCCAACTTTTCATCCATCCATCTGCAAGATTTTATTGAGCAACTACTAAGAGTGCAACAAAAACTGCTGCGCTAGTTCTGAATCAGAGCTCCAGTCATATCATCCCCTCTAGACCTCATTCTCGGGGAGGGAAGAATCACCTTTTAACCAAGCACTCAAGGCTCTGCTTCTAGCTGTTTATTAAACTAAACTTTCTATCCCAGTCTTAGGAAACTACTTGCAGATGTCTAAACTTACCTTCTTAATATGCTTTCAAGTCTTCAGGCTTTCTTTGTACACACACTTTCCCTGCCTAAATACTACTTCTTTATTTTTCTACCTAGAAAATGTATTTATCCTTCAAGGATCCCAACTCAAGTGTTTTTATCTAGTAAATTTCCTGCTGAACCCTCAAGATTTATCATAGGAAAGAACAGCAGTTATGGCAGGGTGCCCCAGAGCCCCAGGCTTCCTTCTCCCCCTGGTCCCTAGGACTGATAAAGGGCATCCCAGGAATCACTACAATGTAGATGAAGTAGAAGCTACCTTGGCAACTGAGAGCAGGGAAACTTCCCTGGTGGCAACCCAGATGTTTCTACCACAACAGGCAAGTACACATTTCAGGTTCTGTCCCTTCTCAGCATGCTCAGCACCCACTGGGCACTGAGAGATGTGAATGAAATAGGTAAAGGGGCTAATTTGTAGCAAGTGGCTGGGGCCTTTTACCATTCTGATGTCTCTAGCCCTTACAAATGACACCTTGTCAAAAGTAATCAAGTTCTAATAAGGTCATAATGCCACCCAAGATCACCCTGGCTCCATCACTTAGAACAATGCCTACTAGAGCTGGTCATCTGTGTTCCTTGGAGGTATCTTCACACATACACACAAAATAAGAGACATAGGAAGAAACTTTCTTCTACAGATACACACACAGACTGGTAGCTGTTTCCATAGTCAGACACATGTCCTCAAATGAACATGGATGTATTGTTAGGCAGACACCCTCTTCTAACAGACATATACAAGGATGAACACCTTATACTTACTCAGACACACAGACATACAGGCAAGATGTCATACATAGACACATATTCACACTGATGTATCAGAAGCTCACAGAGCTGCCAACTATGTGGAATTGCAGCCACTCCAGTTTCTCCCAAACAGAAATCCCCAAGTGTTACCCCACCTGTTACCCCAAGTGGCCCCTCCCAACCCAAGCACTGCTCAGTGGAGGCTGCTGCTCCTGCAGGGGAGTCAATACCCTGTGGACGAAGCCATCGGTCAGAAGGACCCAGACTAATTAAAAGCTGGTGAGGTTTAAATAATTCATCTCCTTAACTCCCATTGATCGTCCAGTTTAGTGGCCACAGACTTGAAACAATATTAAACAGCCTCTTCCAGCTCCACAGGGGGGGTGGGTAAGCTGACATATGCCCATACCCCTGAAGACACTGCCCACTAGGGATGCAGGCAATGGGGACAAGGGACAGTGCTTTGAATCTAAGGCCACCTGTGACTCACCCAAAGCCTATATTGCAGTCTCCTCTGACATGTTTTGAGAGGTCCTTTCCAACTGTCCCAATCCATAATATCCCCAATCTGCCCTCCTGCCCTCCTCCCTCCAGCCAATGGTGAGAACCTTCCATAGGGTTGGAGTACTGAATGAGACATGGAAACCCTCTGTTTGCCAGGGGACTGAGGCATGCGGGCGGGGGACTGACAGAGCTGCCAGGGGGATTTGTGGAGGGACTGACCAATGCCGCTGTGGGGCCGGCCTATGTGTTGCAGGCTGAGACCCTTGTTCATGTCTAGTAGTCCATTCTTGGGCCAGCAGCCCATGGCGAAGCTGTAAGCCTGGAAGACAGGAGGCAAGAGTTGTTAACAGAGGTCCTGGCTACTGAGCAAACCCCACTCACCAAGTCTCCCCCAGCTCCCACTTCTTCCCCTCAGGGACTGTAATACCACCCCATTAGAGTCTCTCACCACATTCCCCTTCACCAAGGCTCTCCCCACCATAAAAACCCCTTCCTTCTCCAAAGTCTTTTTTCTCCTGGGCTTTCCTGGTCAGCATCTGCCATCCTTCTGGGAGCCCCCGCAGGGCTCTTCTCTAGAAGTCTGGCTTGCTAAGGTCCTCCCTTCATCAGAGCATCCCCTTCACCACACACTCCTCCACAGATTCCCACCCTGGAACACCACCAACTGTGCTTGGCTCCCTCCCTTGGTATCACTGGTCACAAAGACTGTTCTCAGATAGGACGCAGGAGATTAGTATTTCCAAATTTCATTCCACAAACAGGAAAAAAATCAAACAGGAACTGGCCAATAACATGCCTATGGTCAAGTTCTGCACAGGCAAGGCTGTNAAGGGTTGCGAGTGCCGTGTTAGAGCTTAATGAAAGGGGAGTAAGGTCACCAGGTCGACTCAAGCATCAGTGAGGGAAGACCAGGGTGGTGTGTGTGTGTGTGTGTGTGTGTGTGTGTGTGTGTGTGTGTTCTGCTGAAGGTCAAGTGCTTACTTATGCATATTCAAAGCGGCCACCCATTGATCTGGACTTAATTGTTTTCCTGGGGTTGGGGAAGGAAGTGCTGGGGCCATCGATCTGTTCAGGTCCCCAGCAGTTTCATTGCCCCCCCATCCTCTATCGCACCATCTGGCCTCTAGCACTTCCATCTGTGGGGGAACACATGGCAGGACAGGATCTGCCTTCCCTCCCTGGGGACAGGACCAGTAAGTGGCATCTTCCCTCACTGGCATGACAGGCCTAATGTCACAGACGAGGAAACTGAGGCCCAGAAGAAAGTGACTTTGAGCTACGTGGGTTAGACCTCTACCATGTGGCTGAGGGGGATTTCTTTCTTCTTAGCTTGCCAAAAAAGTCCTGGGTTTCTGCCAGTGGGCCTGAAATAAAATTAAACATTTAACTATCCCTATTCCTTCACTTTAGAAGTCACTAAATACCAAGCTAACCTTCTTCTAATGGCAGGAGGGTGACAGCA
This sequence comes from Neotoma lepida, assembly GCA_001675575.1. NCBI lineage: Eukaryota > Metazoa > Chordata > Mammalia > Rodentia > Cricetidae > Neotoma > Neotoma lepida. Next base: position 111,047 of record LZPO01066295.1, read on the forward strand.
TGTGGGACAGTGGCAACGGGGATGAAACTTGGGTGAGCTGGATGGGGTGATAGAACCCAAATGCCTGCTAGCCATGCTTAGATAAGCACTGCAGTGTCCATCTTCTTCTGTGCCCAATGGCTCCCACACAGAGGAAAAGTCTCAGCACAGGGCCAGAAACAGTGTGTGTGTGTGTGTCTGACAGTATTTGTGCCAGGGCCCAGGGGCTAGGTAGTAGGCAGAGGGCCAGTTTCTTTCCTTTCCAGCTTCAGGAACCTAGCCCACGGGCACTAGAAGACTAAGAGCCAATGCAATTTAAAGCTCAGTACTTTCCAAAGCCATTTTCCTTGACCACAGAGGGACCAACCAAAGCTCAACTCCAGCCAACCCTTCTCTACCTTCTCCCAGGTCACAGCTAGAGCCACAAATTGGAGGTTGAGTGTGGGACTCAAGGATGAGTCTGGGGAGAGAGCATGCTGGCGGAGCCAGGATGTGGGCAACAAGGGGATGCATGAAGCAAGAGGATGCAGACAGATAGGGGACACAGTCAGTAGGTGGGCACAGCTGGGGGAACTGCTGAGCATGGCCAGCCGAAGCTCGAGCGCAGTGGGCCAGAGAGCAGTGGCGGCTGCCTTTCAAGTACTTTAAAATCACTTACAAAGGCCGGATTAAACGATCAGAAATTCCATTTAATAGGACAAATAAAGAAATAACAATCTACTCTATCAGCCTGGAGAAGGCGAGCTGGATGGGTTTTTTTCCCCCCTTGAAAAAGGAAAAAGGGAAGGAAGGGGGAAAAAAGAAGGATAATGTGTGTTTACTCAAGCAAAGAAAAAAATATTTAAGTGATGTCGGGGAGAAGATTGCAGTAACTAGTGAAGAATAACATCGTCTACTTTGCTGTCAAATCACACCCGAATTTCAGTAATAGATTCTCGGCTGACACTCAATTCAATTCGAAGGTGATCCTGCTTTATCCCAGCCCATCAAATATTAAACACTTGCATTAGCAGGTGCTGCCGCTTCCCGGCTTAAAGCGGCGGGCGGCAGGGCTGTGGCAGCCCCTCCACTCTGCTTGTGGCTCGGGGACAGGGCATCTTAACGTTATCTGCACGTCATCCTGAGCCTTATCTCAGCTAAGCGGGAAAACCACTTCAGATAACATTAGATGCTTGCCCCATACGTCACCATGATTAGATTATTACTGTAATTATGACTCCCCAAGATCTTCCCAGGCTAGGACGTGTAGAAGGGGGATGGAGGGCCAGGCTGGACCAGGGCAAGCTGGAGCCCCAGGAGGGAGAGAAGTAGCAGGCAAGGTGCAGCCTGGTCCCGCCTGAGGGATGCCTTTCAGGAAAGGCAGTGTAGCTTGTCATAGCAAGGGTGAGATGAATTGGTGTCTCCACTGTGGCTCTAGTGTCATGCTGCACAGTTTCATAGTCTTAGATAAGGCATGCTAACCAATTGCTGCTGAAACACGGCCTCATCCAGCACTTCCTCAGGGGGTATGGGCCAGGAGGAGGGGGTGGCATGTGCACATGGGTCTGCCAAGCTCCTAATAAGAGGGATTTAATTTTTACAAATGCTGCTTCCAGCGGGGCCTTCACATACCAGCCAAAGTCCAAAATGATATTAAAAACGGTTAATTAAAACTGCTCTCCTTCAGCCTGGGATTCCTCCTGCTGCCCCTGCTGAGAACACTGGCACATCTCCCCCAGAGCTTAACCTTCTGACATGGCCACCAGTCTCACAGAAGCAGCACAGGCACAGCACCTCAACAGCCCCCCCCCAAAACAAACAAACAAACAAACAAACAAAAAATCCCTGTCATTTTGGAACCTATCAGGCACAGCTAGCAGTCACAGTCACAGGCAATACAGAGACACAAGAGGCTCTTATAGCAATATAACTTGTGGTCCTATCACCGTGTACTCTGGATGTCACATCTGCTGCCCCTCTGCACCTGAACCCATACCTTGGTATGCTTTTTGTTTGTTTGTTTGTTTGTTTTTTTCTGAGACAGGGTTTCTCTGTGTTGTTTTGGCACCTGTCCTGGATCTCACTCTGTAGACCAGGCTGGCCTGGAACTCACTGAGATCTGCCTGGCTTTGCCTCTCCAGTGCTGGGATTAAAGGCGTGCGCCACCACCGCCCAGCGGTGTGCCCTTTTGAAGCCTGCCATCCTGGCCGATATGTATCAGGGAATGGCTGACTATGTTGGTGCTCACATGCCTCAGCCTCTCTCTCCAGTGACTGCCCATCCTGCCATCCTCCTAAAGAGACTGCATCTATAAACAACCTTAGCAGAGCTCTTCCTGGAGTGCTGCTCAGGGCAAGGTATACAAGTCATGTTGCAAGGATTCTGGCTGGAAAGTCAAGGCTGTCCCCTGGCAATCAATCAGACGGAGCAGGAGGCTGAGCCTTGTGTAAGGCTGGAGGAGGCTAGGGAAGCCTCCAGGAGGAGTGTTACTGGAAGGCCTGATAATAGCCAACAGGGAGCCCTTCAGTCCAGACAGAAGATGCAGCCAAGACAAAGGAGAATGGCAAGAGTGGAGAGAGGCTTCCTCTTCTTGCTCCCTTCCTTCAGCCTGTGGGGAAGGGGCAAGGGCCTAGAAGCTTCCTAATCTTGATTAGTGTGGGACAAGAATCTGTTTTACGAGCTCTCTCCAAGCCCTTGTACATGAGCTGTTTACCAATGGTCGCTGTATCCTCATGGCACCTCTCAGCCATCAAGGCCCACCTGCCCAGCTGTGCGGTTAGCATCTAACTCTTGGGGTTCCCAGCCAGAGGGTGGAGCAGGTGGGAGGACGACTACTGAGGAGAGGAAGATGACTTCTAAGTTCTGTCCATGACAAGCACTCAAATCCTGAGCCAGGAGGACAGGTGGGGCTGGATTGAAAGATGCTGTACCCACTGAACCAACCCACCCTACCCTGTCAGGCAGGCACGCACACTTCCCTTCCCCTGGGCCACAGTAATTTCCATGCGCAGGGAAGCAGGTGCCGAGATGCTCCCGGCTGGCTTTCCCCTCTTGTGGCTCTGCCCGCCTTGGCTGCTGCCCCATTAGCTTAGTGGCCAGCCATCTGCGACGGGCCTGCTGCACAGCCCTGCTGTAGGCGCGGCGGGTGGCCCCCTGTGTAACAGGGAGCTTTGCCATTAGCGCCTTTAATATTCTGACACCTCAGCACAGCCTGCTATTACATGCAAACGCTGATCGCCCTGTGAAATTACATTGCTGGGCCCGCGAAATGGAATCGTGTATAATCAGCCTCCTCCATGCACTGTCAGTCCCATCACAAACACGGCGCCCGGCGGCTTACGGGGGCTTAGCAGCTGCGACAAGTGTATTGGGTTTACTAGATGAAGTAGCCCTCAACGGCAGCAGCATCAGATCCTTCAAAGAGGAGAGAAGAGGCATCAACAGCTGCTGTGGTGTCCCTGCCCACCCACACACTACCTGACAGTGGGTGGACAGGGCAGGAAGGGGGTTGGGTAACAGGCTAGAACCTAGCTCAGACTGCAGACAAAAGTAGAGTACTCAGTAACTTCCATAACACCAAGTACCAACATATCGGTTCTCTGCTGACAAGGAGAGGAGCAGGCCTTTGATATTTCTGGATGACTTGTCGCCCTGCAGACCCAAGACTGGTAAGCCCTTTCCCAAGACTAGAGACCAAATCCAGCCTGTCACTGTCTTAATGCCTACCAGAGAGGAAGGTGAAGGTACTGTTCTTTAGTATGGGAGTTGCACAGATGCAAACACTACCTAAATGATGTACACATCTTCTTTATTTGAAGCATAAAGATTGAAACTGGAGCCACTGAAACAGGAAACATGCATGCTAGTCAGGTATTCTACCACTGTGATACACTGCTGGCCTTAACCAGCACTCAGGCAGTAAGCTGAGTATCAGGCCACAAGTAAACACAGACTGGGTATGTGCCATGTGTACTTGGTCATATCCAGCAGCCCATGCCTTGCAGAAAGGCAGTGCATTCTGAGCTCAAATCTGCACTCAACTCCCGGGTCTGCAAGTTAGCACTATAACCTTGAGTAACTTATTACATTTTTCTGAACCACAGTTATCTGTACTACAAAAAGAGTAACACTTTCTCTGTGTGTACCTGTGGCCACCCAGGCATACTCACTTTCATCGCCACCTCCAGGTACTTGTGGTGTCATCACCCCAAATGGGTACCACCTTTAAGAATACTATTCTCTTCTTTCACAGGTTCAGCCTAATACCAATTGTGGAAAATTATGTTCTCCAAAGACGGTCATATTATCTCCCATCCCATCATCAAAGGTTTATGTCTTTTCCCCTTCCTTGGAGACAGGATGGGTGTTTGTGACTATTTCCACTGTAGTGCTGAAACGCTGTTACTGACAGATTCCACCTTAGTTGCTGGAATACTTGTCCAGGCCCTGAACTGCTATCAAGCACTGAGACCATTCCAGGAAAGCCACATCAAGTACTGAGACTAGCCTGGGACAGCCAAACAGTGAGGAAGTTCAAAATAACCCTCAGAGATGCCACACAGAGCAGCCATGAGACTGGATAAAAAAGGAGGTGCTAGCCAGCCCCCAGCTGCTCCAGATACACAGTGTGCCAGATCAGAGCTAGATCACAGCCACATGAGAGCCCGTGCTTTCATACCACAACTTTCCAGAATTTGTTGTTAGGATCATTAAATTTTGGGATTATTAGAAGTGGGGTAATAATTGGAAATCCAGTACCTACTCTTTTCTGGATATACTCTGCAGGTATCTTCAAATTCTTCTTTCCTGTAGCTTCTAGACTATTTCTCTCCCTGTGAGACTTTATTCCAAATGATCACCACTTTGGGTAACTTCAATATCTACAGAATAACACAGTATAGAAAATTTGCCTCTCAATTTATTGACTCCTGTTTCTCACTAATGACCTTCTATACTGAGCTACTTCTGCGTCCTTCCATCTTTCCCCACAGCCATATCCGGGGCCTCAGCATGCCCAGAACTGCTTCCTTTCTGAACTCTCATCTTGACAGACTCCCCTGACCTCAGATGCCTATAGCTTTTGTAATCCCTCTTTTTCCCTCTGCTCCATCCAGCCTGTCCATTCCTTCTGGCCTCAATCCCTTTTCTAGTAGACCTGGAACCTTGACTCTATTATTTCAGCCTCCCATTTCCTAGTCTTCAAGTCCCCTAACCACTTGTCTTACAAACCTTTCCTGAAAATGCCCAACAACAGTGTTTTGCCACATTGCTCTTGAGCTAAGTATTTACAAAGAGTCACACTTCTATGTAGGAAGTGGTCACCATGGATCCAAGATCACCATCTTAGCACACACTCCATAGCACCCCAAACCTTCTTTCCTGTTTTCTTAAAAAAGTCACTGGCAGAATCACATGCTCCTCATTTACAGAGGCAGGTTCTTGCTCACCTGCCCTTTCACCTCCAGATCTAATAGAGACACACCTCTTCTGCCCATAGCCAGTCCCACACTTGAGCTTTACTTGCCAGCCCTTCCCACCTCCTCAGATCCTTGCTCCATTTTTTTCTAAATCTGCAGCTCAAATAACAGGAGAGTAGGAGAGAGCCTACTGGAAAGAAGAAGGGGTCCAGAGGGAGTAGGATGGGGATGAGAGACGTAATGGGGGAATATGGCCAACAGACATATATACAAAACTGTCAATGACTTATTTTTTTCAATAAAAAAAGAAAATTCTTTTTTCTTGGTTTTTCAAGACAGGGTTTCTCTGTGTAGCTTTGCGCCTTTCCTGGAACTCACTCGGTAGCCCAGGCTGGCCTTGAACTCACAGAGATCCGCCTGCCTCTGCCTCCCGAGTGCTGGGATTAAAGGCGTGCACCACCACCACCCGGCCAAAAAAAGAAAATTCTTAACCTAATCGTTAATTAGCTCCTTTCCCTTTGCATTGAGGCATTTGCTTAAATCTCTACCATATTCACAGAACTTCTCTGAGTCCCACCTTCCTCTTTGAAGGATAACAGCTTCAATTCCACAGCACTGCTCTGAGGATTGAGTTAGTATGTAAGGTGTTTAAATGATACCAAGCTCCTTAAAAACGATACTTTTTAAAGCTCCCATTTATTCCACATCCCTATTCATCTAGAGCCCATCTGTTAACAACCAAATGTCTCAAAATTGTCTCTCCTCACTTCCACTCACCTCCCTGACTCCCAAACTCCCTGCAATTGCTTTCCATTGCTGTCAAGTCATTAGCTCCTGCTAAGGTCAACAACTGTCCCCTGCCCCCCTGTCTGGCTGGAGAGCTGCAGGTCCCTGGCTGTCTTCAGCACTCCATAGCCCACTCCATCTCTGGAACCCTTCCTCCTGCTTTCCTTGACATCCGGCTCTCTCCGTTTCCCTCGCTCTGCCACAGTCCTCACACTCCCGCACAGTGTCCTCTGCATGATAGATTCTGTTCTCCTTTCCTAGCTTTTCCTAGCTGCTATCACCCTCCTTCGTCTTCAACCAGTCTACCTTCCACATGTGTATTTCTTATGGCTACCTAGATGCCAAACACACATTACTTACTTAGCTTTTCCATGTGGACTTCACACACGTACTTGTATGTTTAGAATATAGCTCAACATCTATCTAAGCTGCTCCTTCTCCTGGGTTCTTAGAACCCAGTGTAGGTCACCACTATCACCAAACTGGTCCGCTAAGCCAGAAATGAAGAGTCATCCTGGATCCCATTTTCTTCTTTACTGCCACCAAGTCCTGGGATTGTTGGTTCGTGTCTCATGCTTACTCAAGCAAGGGTAAGCACCAGCCTAGGATGCTCTCTCCCTTTGCCTCTTTTTGTTTCTATTTCAACTTGACTCAACTCAGAAGTGTCCCCCTTTAGTCTTTCCTGACTCATCTGACTCTAAATCCACCTACAGTCTGAACAGTACCTGGGACATCAGAGCTCTTTACATCTGCTGCAAATCTGCTGGAGACTCCTATGAGCAATGGCTACACTGTTATCTCCTGAGGCTCTACCAAGAGAAGGGGAGGGAAAAGAGAGGAAGAAAAGGAGAAGGATACAGTCTGTGTGTGCAGGAGGCTACAACTCTCACCTACCCAGTGTCCTTCAAGAACCATCTCTCTTCTTACCCAGCAGAATGGCAATCCTTCAGCCATTCTTAGAACTGACTGTGTGAAAACAACTCCTGCCTCCCTTCTCTTTTCCTGAGCTCTTCAGCTATGGGGAGCCCCATTCCATTCATTGGGCTCAGCAGAAGCTTGGCCAGCATGCCTACAGTGGCTATAGGAAGGGCTCTTGTCTCAGGCAATAGGAACTCAACCTCCCCAAGCCTAGCTGGAAGCTCTGTTGGTGCACTGTGCTCTCTGGCTACCAACACAAGTCAGGGGCCTTGCAGCTGCCTCCACCTCTGCCCATCGATAGAACTTAAGTAGAATAATTAGCTTCTCCATGTACTTGACCTTACCCTGCCCACACCACGACAGCTGCCTCTTGTGTGCTAGACCACACCACAGCAAAGGCAGGGGTTGTACCAAAGGTCTGTGTTCCGCAGCGTTTGGTGCTGGAGGTCCAAGGGTGGAAGGACAGCTGCCAGCTCAGTTTGATATCATTAGAGTCCTGAGCACTTTCAGGTGGAGTAACTTGCTGAGTCAGAGGGGACTTGGGGACATCAAGGTTTATGGGAAGGGAACAAGATGTGACACTCCTGAGCTATGCTGCCTGGGCCCCTGCAGAGGAGGCTAGCCTGGCCAGAGCTGCCTGTGCACTGTCATTGTCTAAGGCAAATAGGTCAGTAGGAGCCACTTGCCTGGAGTGAGAGCTACATTGTGAGTTTTCTTTGTTTTCATTACAATTTCCTCTCTCACTGATTCTTTTTAGCCAGTCCTTTCCTCCCTGGGGTGCTGGGGATTGAATGAAACACCACCCCCGGCTCCAATAAGTGTATTTCAATTACATCTGTCACTGTATAACGATATAATGATATATCATGTGATATTAAATCCATGGTAATCATATCAGGGATTTTTTTTAATCGTGCACTAATCACATTATTACATCTCTATAATTAACAACAGGAGGTATGGAAATCCAGTTAAGGCAGTAGGCTCAATGCAGTTCCCCCCACCCCCATCTTAGTTACCTCCAGATTAGGACCAGATTAGGAGATGGGGACTGCGGGGCACTAACAGGCTGAGCCAGCTTCACCTCCCAGTGCCACTGCCATAAGCAGAACCTTCAGCATCCAGGGCTGACAGAGCTAATCCAGCCTGAGATCAGGATATCCAGCTTGTAGCTGCTCAGGAAAGAGCCCACACAGACAGGCAGAGCCACATGGCTCAGCAGAGCCTTCTAGACCTCCTACCTGAACCTGCTGTATCAGGTCCTCAGCAGAGGGAGGGGGGGTACCTTTCCTTCAAACCAGCAAGGCCTGAGAAGGTGCTTGTGAGGCCAAGGGCAAGTCTCTGTCTCCGCCCTCGGAAGTCCCCTGCTGCCGTTGCACATACTCCCCTCTGACCTGGCCTCTGACAGCTTTAATATTACTGGGTCCAGCAACTGGGAGTCTTCGTGCCTCTTGGGCTCATCAGGCCTGATGACCACAGAACAAACCCAACCCTCCCTGGGGCCATTCCTTCTCAGTTCTCTTTTTCTCTGAAGACTTGCCCTTCATATTACATGACAAGTGGGTTTTTGATAACCACTGGATTGTTCTCATATCCCCTAAACAGTATAAGTTCTTATTCTTCCCCACCCAAGCCTAGATGGAGAAAGGAAGGGCTGGGGACTGAGCTTGACCTATGTCAAATGACCAACCTTGCCTTTCCCACCCCCTTTCCTGATACTGAGCTGTTAGGGCTAATCCCCTCAGGGGTGTCAGAACCAGTCTGCAAAGCAGAATTCTGTGTTTCAAGTCCAAAGCTTTGAACCTGGCATGTAACTAGTCCTCAGTGAGGGGCAGGCATTTTGCTAAGTTTGACTCTCAGAAGTTGGACAAGCCTGAAGATAAAAGAGAAAAATCATGTCCTTTTTCCTAATAAAAAGGAGACACTAATAGCAGTCAGCACTTAGGCAAAGCACTTTAAGTTTCTAAAGTGCTCTCCAAATTAAAATATAATCCTTTATTGAGCGTGTGCCACCACCATCTGCCCACCCTTCACACACAGCACACACACCTTCACTTTCTTCCTCCCTAGGAAAACATAGAAGGAGTGTACAACATCCATCCCATAGCCTCCTCCCTCTCTTGTCTGGACTGCTCATATAGTGTTGTTGTTGTTGCTGTTTTGTTTGTTTGGTTTTAGCAAATATTTTGTGCTAATCCCTGTACTGGAAATATCTAAGTCCAGTGGACTAGGCCAGTGCCCTCAAAGAGCCATGAACCAAAAGAAAAGGCACTTAAAAACATTTGTAAAACAACACAGTGATGGCCAACATCTTCCAAGAACTTTGGTAAGAAATGAAACCTGGAAAGACATCACAGAGAAGAACACAGATGGCCTTCACTGGGACATACCAGGCGGGGTACCATAGTGGCAAAGAGCTCATCTGTTCTAGGTGAGACAAGAGAGTCCTAAGAGAGCAGCTGACTACAGACACAACTGGGGTTGGATAAGATTGCTCAGGAAGAAGAGAAGCCTACGGAGTCAGATAAGGCCTCCAGAGTTGGGGCCCAAAGAACCTCCTCTCCGAGACCTAACTACCATCCTAGCCACCGTATTGCCCTTGTCCAATCAGTCTGTCCTCTACCCAGGTGTAATAGAAAGGAAGGATCTAGACTACAGAAACATACTGACCCACTGTCAACATCTATTGAGAGTGTCCACCTGCCAAGTTATATGCATGAATACAGCAACAAAGACAGCTCCAATCTCAAGAGATTCAAGTCCACGGGACAAAGAAGATACTAACTGCAAAGTTACACAACTGATCACTAATTTGCAGCTGCAGTACGAGCGCCAAGATGAAATATAAGCTGTTGCAGTGGATGGGGGCAGGAACAGCATGCCCCACACAGACTGCAGACTGAGTAGTGGGAGATGTGTAAGGGAACACTGAGCCAAAGACCCTGGGAAGAGGCTAGAGACCAAGTAGCAAAAAATCCAAGTTGGGCTTTTATGGTTACAAAGCTAAAAAGACTGAGCTGGGGATGTAGCTCAGTTGGTAGAGTACTAGCCCAGCATATATGAGGCCCTGGGTTCAAACTCCAGCAGTGCCTACACTGGGCATAGTGGTGCCCAGATGTATCTCAGCACTCAGGAGGATCAGAAAGGAGGTCAAGAGCATCCTCTGTTCCACACTACATGAGACCTGGAGGACAGCTGGGTGTGGGGCAGGACATGCATGGAGACGAGTCATTGGCTAAGGGGCTTGTTACCAAGCCTGATGACATGAAGGCAATCCCCAGAACCCATAGGTGGAAAGAGAGAGAAGATCCCCAAAAGCTGTCCTCTGTCTCTACAAGTGTGCCATGACATGTGCCCACCCCCCCACACAATTTTTCTAAAGATAAAGACTGAAAGGATGTGAACAAAGCCACAGAGAGGAGAGAAGAAAGAATCTCTGAATCTCTTGTAACTCTAGCCACTCAAGATGCTAGACACAGAAGGCTAGAGTCTGAGGCCAGTCTAAGCAAGATAGCAAGACTAGCTTAAAAATAAAAACTAAGAACAAGCAAGAGGGCACAGAGTGGTGTGGAGAGGTAGCTCAGGCACTGAATACTTGCCTAGCATGCACAAAGCCCTGGGTTTGATCCTTAGCATTTTTTTTAAAACAAAAACAAAACCCCCTACTGGACACGAGTAGAAAAATCACTTCAGGAAATGGCAACTCCAGTTTCGGGACCTTAGTTCCCTCCTGGAAACAAGGGCCTTAATTACTGATTCCTTCAGTAATTACTAATTCCCTCCCTTCCTAATCTTTTGTCCCACTCTTCCTGTCCCTTCTAGACTGCCCAACCAAACGCTCCCAACAGCACCTTTGCTTAGCACATACCATTTATAGTTTGATACTCTGACTTGGTTAGTCTAGAGTCTGTCTTGTCACTTCTTGATCTCTGACCGTTATTTTAGAGGCAGGACATAAGCTCTACCTACAGGCCGCAGAGACAGGCAGGTACTGCTCCAGTGGGAAATCTAGGACCCCTTCCCTCTGCCCACAGTCTGAGGGCTCCACAGGCCTCCACTTGAAAAGGGTGCTAAAAGCAATGATGTCTCCAAGTGCAATGGGAGATATTTGTGTCTGCTTTACCCTTGGCTTTTTGCTCCGGTTCAGGTAGGAGCGGGTGGGCTGGCTGGCAGATCTGAGAGCGCGGCACGCCCCAGCGGGCAGGGCGCACAGCGCGGAGGAAGGCGCGAGTCAGTCTGGAGTGCTCCCCATTTATCAAGCTCACGCAGGCCGCCAGCCGAGCGAGTCTTTCTATCATTACACCTCTCAAAATCCGATTCATACCACTAATCCTGCCTTCATTCTCCCAGATTAATAACATCTCTTTCAACCTTCACAGTGTGATAAATAGACAAAGAGAGAACAAAAGGAGAGACAGAAGAGAGAGAAAGAGCTGGAGCAAGTCCCCATAATAGAGAGAGCTGAGAAAGAGGAGAGGGAAAAAAGGAGAGAGAGCGTGAGCAGGCAGCGGCTGGAGACTGCAGCTACCTCAGAGAGCCGCTCTGAGGAGAGCTGGCGGCTGCGCCCCGCTATGCTCTGCTCTATCCCCAAAGAGAAAGAAAGGCTCGTTAGCAGCTCCTTCCTGCCTGCACTTTTGTTCAGATTCTTTCCTTCCCTTCCAATCCTGCTTTAGGTCAAATTCTAGTGAAAATGAGTCTCCTGGCTTCCCGATCTCCTCCTAGCCTTCCAACGAGACCTAGAGAAGCAGCTTGGCCCTCCCAGGAGGCTGAGTCTAGGTGCATGATGGGCCAGGAATGGCTTTGGTAAGGTGAAAGCAAGTTTGCCCCAAGTTTCACCAGGCTGTTCCCTTAATCCTAACCTGAGCCCTTCCCTGATATCTTGGCATAAAGAGAAAGGGTCAAGAGCAAAGGAAGCCTGGGGTCTAATCCTCCAGCAGCCCAGCCAGATGGTTAATGTAGATGGCCCTCAGGCTTGTTAAAGCACAAGTATGGCCACACCTCCAAATTATGGAGGAGAAACGTGTCAGGGACAACTCACTGGGCCCCAGTCCTATACTACAATTTATCTCTGCCCCTTCTTCTCTACTTGGAAGCTTACCCATGCATATCTCCACAAGATACTCCCTTTTCTCTGCACAGACCCCACTGAAGGGTCCTCTCCTGGAGGCCATTCAAGTTCTTCAAGGGTAATCCAATCACTCCCTCTTACGGGCTTTGAAGGGTAACACCGTTTCACCACCCTGTAGTGACAGTGTTTCCCTCATTCAGGGGTGGGGTCGGAGGTTAGGGGTGTTGTCTCAATTCCTCTATTTCCAGGTCCAAGTTGCCCAAGCACTTCAATTCTTTCTTTGCTTTGCCCAAACTAGGCCTAGTCTCATATGACTTGACCTGCCCTCTGGACCACACAGTATTCCTAGGCTGCTGGCTGACCTGGCTTAGAGGCAGGAGCAGAAGCACACCACACCAGGAAGCTCCAGTAGCACTATCCATCCATCGCCTTCACAATCCATCAGAATTGGAGGAGGGATGCAGCCAGCTCTTTAGACCACTGCAGCTCTCAGACACTCANGACAGTTAAGGAGTAGAGCAGGGGGTGGTGCATACAGAATGGAGTCCTCCTGCCCCTGTCCTGCCCAACTCAACCTTGTAGAAGGAGCCTTTACAACACTCAAGGCTTCTCCGAAGATAGAGAATCTGGTAGTAGCCAGGAATACCCTGAGGCAGACTGGTGGTAGAAGGCTGGTGGTTGGNATACTTAGAGAACAGTGGTCTATAGTCTTATATAGGGAATTTCTTACAGACATTTCTCCAAGTCCTTCCTTCAGCAAGCTCCCTCTCCCTTCTCCCTGATCCTGCCACTCAAAATAACTCTCCTTTAGGACCCAAGTGGCTGCTGTCCATATGCACCATTCATTCCTAGGGACCCCATCACTTCTAGCCCCAATTCTCCAGCTTTTCCAGTTAAATTGTTACTTGAAATAACTTGAAAACTAAGGGGAAACAAAGCAAACAAACAAACAAACAAACCCCAGCTTCGCAGGATCCAGAAAGAAACCCTAGGGGAGGAATGCTGAAATGGGCAGATGGAGGATGGTGATCCTTCCATAGCCTCAGAGGACTCCCCACAGCTCTCTTCCAGGTGTCTTCCTGGATCAGACACCTGCAACAGAAGTGTGTCAGGTTGATGGGGACTGGTGTTCCCCTATGGGACCAAGTGTTCCAAGGAGCTGGAAGGAGGGTCCAAGGAGAGACAGCAAGGAGGAAAGACTATAGTCCTGGTGATGGGGATGAGTCCTCTCTACAACAACTTAGCCTACTGTGCCCTAGCTTCCAACTGGCCATACAGGCCCATAGTTCCTTCAAATCCAAGGTCATGGCACAGTTCCAGAAGCANGGCCCTAGGCCCTTCCTTCCTTCTTTCCTTCCCTGAGTGACTGAACTGTCATCTGCCTGTAGTTAAAGCTCTCATCCACTAAGTGACTGAGTGGCTTCTCCGAGCTGAAAAGAGCCGTCATCTCCTGCAGCCCCATTTCTGACAGGTGGCCAGGCCAAGGCTCTAAGAAAGAAAAATCACACAGTCGCTTTATCCTCTGCCTCTCTTGCCAATCTCTGCCCCATCCTGCTTCTTTGAGCCCTCCCTCCCTCCAAGGTAAGTCATCTAAGCCTGAAGGATGAGACCCATCTCCTAAGGGGGCTTTGCTCTTCCACAGAGAAAGGGCCCAAGATGCCAGGAAATGATCTGCTGGGAACCAAAGGCTGTCAGTCTGACACACAGGGGCTCTGGGAGGTATGAAAGCAAGCCCCAATGGTGTTTTCTCCTTGCTCCTTCATCTCTTGTTCTAGAGCTGACTCCTCCAGGCAGCCAGTGACACAGAGCAGGGAAGGAGAAGTTGGGTCCTAATGTGTGAAAAGCTCCAGCAAAGCAAAATCATTTACTCTTTGGTGCGACTGCTCAGCAGAGCTAATAAATCTTGCATGAGCAGGGCCAATTCTAATTTCCTAATATGAAAAGGCATTTGGATTGAGAGAGAGGGGGAGATAAAAGTGATTGAATCTCCAATAGTCCAGGTTACTGACAAGAAACATCCTGCTCAGCCCTGAGAGGATGGCAGCACCCGCCTGCTGCATACACCCATCTGTTCTGCCCCCCTCTTGGTGTGATACATCTCAGTCTCTTCTATTGACAGGACGTGGCTTTAAACACAGTTACACAAGTTATCATTTCTGCCTTCTGATCAATCTGAATTTTCAGGACAATTACCCTCTTAATCAATGATTGCTATCAGCAGCCCCGCGCCTGGACGGATTTCTCAGCAAGGTAATCATGCCGCCAGGCTGGACGGCGCGTGCATAGGCAATGAAGCTCCGGGTGGGGTCTCCTCCCTCCTTGAGCCCCTATATCCCAGCATCACCGCCAGCATCGAGGACAAGGACGGCAAAGTGTGAAGGCCACTTCAAGGAGTGGTGGGAGTAGAAGAAAAGGGAGGGGGCCCGGCCACTCAGTCAGCTTTCTAAACCATCTGATTATGGAATAAACCTATTAAAACCCTAGATTTACTGCCCACCGCCCAGATACATCTCTACATGCCCTTCTGCCATCATTCATAGCTCCTAATTAGCCTAATAAAGCCCTATTCTAATTATAGGCTCAAACTATTAGGGTGAGTAAGTACAAAGAAAAGAGAAATATTGGCTTTACTAATCTCTCAGATGCTCCATGGATCTGGTTTGCACTGGCTACTTACTGTCTGGGATGGCCAGGGTAGCCTCTTCTCCTACTTAGAAACCCGGACATCTGGAGCTATCATAAAGTAAGACTGGCCTTGAGCCAGAAGGCTACCCAACCCAGCACTGCCCTTCCTGGGTTCTCCCACAGACCAACCCTCTGTGCATAAAATAATCCAGAGTCCCTCAGAAGAGGGAAGGAGAGGGAACAGGGGAATCCACTGTCCAGCTAGATACACAGAAACCATATCTGCCACACCGGGGCAACTCAGAGGATGTTCTCACATCACCCATTGTTGAGCAAGAGGCCAACAGTACAATAGAAATGACTTGATCTAGGACCCTGATGAGTTGATCTAAGCTCTGGCATCGGTCCATGTGCCAATATACAATTTGGTATTGTACCTGAGGGGAGAAGAGAATTAAAAATCTTTTTTTTCCTTTTTCTCAAGAGATTACAGAAATATGCCACCATGCTCTGGTATGCATGTTTTCATTCACTGACATTTACTGAGTGCTATCCATGAGATAAGTGAAGAGGGTACAGTAGTGACAATACAGAAGTGATTTCTACTCTCATGGACCTCACAATAGAGAGAGAGAGAGAGAGAGAGAGAGAGAGAGAGAGAGAGAGAGAGAAGCATCAGAGACAGACAGACAGAAAGAGAGATGGAGAGAGCAACAAAGTCAATTTGTACATGAATATTCATGGCAAAATTATTTATAGCAGCCAAAAGGTAGGAAAGACCCAAATGTCTACTAATAAATGAATGAATNAATTAATGAAGAATATGTAGGCTAATTATAATGGCATGGGCCTGTAATCCATGCACTCAGAAGGCTGAGGTAGGAGGATAACTATAAATATGGTTTACATAGTGGTTTCCAGGCTAGCCTGGGCTATAGATACAGAACCTGCTTCAGAATAAATAAATAGGGCTGGAGAGATGGCTCAGCAGAAGACCAAATTTTGGTTCCCAGCACCCCAACCAGGTAACTCACAACCATTTGTAACTCTAGTTACAGGGGATCTGACACCTTCTTCTAGTTTATGGTCACTACGCACACGTGATGCACATACAGACAAGCAAACACTCATACACATAAAGCAAAATAACAACAACAATAATAAAATAAAAAGGAAGGGAGGGAAGGAAATGCAGCATATCTATACAATGGAATAATTATTTGCAGTAAAAAGAAATAGAGAACTGATTGATGCATTGTAAAATATGGATGAATCTTGAAAATTATGCTAAGTGAAAAAAGCTCATATAAGGCCATATGTATGAATTCTGTAGAATTTCTGGTTCGCTCAAGGATAGGATGTTTGGGGGAGAGGGTACGAAGTGTCTGCTAGTGGAATTTCTTTTGAGGACAAAAAATATTCTCAATTTAAGTGTAATGACTGGCTATACAACACTGCAAAGACAGTAAAATACAAATTCTGTATCTTAAATGGGTAAATTATATAGTATATGACTTATATCTCAATAAAGCTACTTTAAAAAAAAACATATACTAGGGGGGCTGGAGCGATGACTCAGTGGCTAAGAGCATTCATTGGCTGCTCTTCCAGAGGACCCAGGGTTTTGGAGGATAAACAGAAATTTACTGGGCAGGTATGCAGCAAAGGCCTCTTCAGGCAAATGGAACAGATGTAAATAAGGCTTGAACATACACCACACAGGCAACCCTGGTGCAGTTGGAAGGTATATTGGAGGGTCTTCAAGAGAGAATGTATACTTCATTCAGTAGACATCAATATATCTGAAGTTAAAAAACGGTAGTACAGAACAGTCTGGGGTTTAGATGGCTCATGCATGAAAAACAACATGTCATAATTGGAAGGGCATGGTTTGGGGGGTCACAATATCCAGAGTTTAAATATCTAGGTTTATTTTTCTTAGAATAAACATTTTCCCCTTTTCAGTGAATATGTCATGCATATGTGTATTACATATTTGCGTCTGTATGGGAACATGTATGTAGATGCACATCACATGTCTGCATGCAGGCAGAAGCGGCCCAAGGTTGGTGCTGGGATATCTTATCCACTGAGGCAGAGTCTCTCAGTCATACGAAGAGTAACTGATATGGCGAGTGTCTCTGGTAAGCTTACTCTGGGAACTCCCTGTCCACATCCTCCAAGGACTGGAAATTACGGGTGACAACCAGGCCCACACAGCACTTACGTGGGTCCTAGGGACCCAAACTCCAGTCTTCATGCTTGCTCAGCAAGCACTTTAACCACTGAACCATCTCTCTAGTTCCCCAGAATAAATTCTTAATAACTAGTGACAGCTAGGATTTTGTCTATTCTGCTCATCTTTTCTCAGCTCTTGGTGGGGTGCCTAACCCAGTAGCTGCTCAGTAGAATGAATGATGGATGGATGGATGGATGAATGAATGAATGAATGAATGAATGACCAACTGACTACACTAGCCTCAATCTCATTTGGTAGACATGCTAGACACCTTCCATGAACCCTGGCTCTCTAGTTATACAGTGTGAGCTCTTCAATGTAAGATCCCTGTTTGAGTTCTGACCTCTGGCCTCTGATCTCACATAGGTTGCTTGGCACAGGGCTGATGCTCTATCTAGTTACATCCTTTTTCTGCTCTAGGGAGTCTCCTTAAGGCTCAAAGCAGAGAACATCACTGTGGCTAGGAGGAGGGCAGCTGAAACTGTAGGGACGAAAAGGCTTCAGTAGAGTAAAAGAAGCAGGTGGCAGTGCCCACGATCTTTACCTTAAAGCAGCCATGGTGCTCTAGGAAGCAAGCACACCATGAGCCATAAAGCCAGAGAATGAGAGACCATCCCACAGCCTTTCAGAAAGCTCTGTGGAATGCCCTGCACCACAGGCAGCAGGCTTACATGCAGGGAGGAGGCCAGCAGAGGTGAGGGAGAAACTCAACTACAAGACTTGCAGGTGGATGGGGAGGGGAAGACCAGGTCTTATTTCCTGAGCACTCTGTCCCCACTTGAGACCTGCCATTTCTCTATCTCTTCTCTGGACAGTAGAGTCTTCAGAGCATGGTAGAAAAGGGGCTCCTCAGTCTCCCAACCCCCAATTCCTATACCCCCCTCCTCATCCCTTCCTTTTCTTCCTGCAGAGCTTCCCTGGAGCCATAAAAATAAAATAAAACACAAACACCCACAGTCCAGGAGGAGGGCGTCAGACAGATAATGGGCATTTTATATCTTTTTATGACACTCCCCATAGGCAGCTCGGCAATCACAGTGCAATAAAGGCAGGCATGCAGCTTGCATAGTTAAACAACTGCCGGGTAATTAGGCACAGCAAACACACCACTGGGGAGGCCTCAGGCCTGCTCTGGGATCCGCCTGCAGCCTGCCTGCCTGCCTGCCTGCCTGCTTACAAGCAAGTAAGTGCCAAGGCCAGGGCTAACACCAAAAGAGTGGTGGTCATGGTGCTAGAGATAGACCACTAACAGTTTCTGTCTGTACACCAGGGCACATTCCTCTGCACACTCACATATGCCTGTGCACACTCACAAGCATGCTTGCTTATACCTAGGAGTGCCATTCCTCTTTTCCAAATAGGGCAACCTAGGGTCTCAAGATTCTAAGGCCTTTGAAGAAATCACAGCAGGCAATAGCAAGGACTAGTACAGCAGAATAGCTCTTAGGACATGTGAACATGCAGACAGGTTTACATGGACCCTCTGTCTTTTGTAAACTTTGACTCAGTGAAGAACTTCATTAACATAAATTAGTTGTAAAAAGAAAAACAAACAAACAAAAACAAACAAGCAAATTAGTTGTTAAAAACATAGGCATGGTGACACACGCCTTTAATCCCAGCACTTGGGAGGCAGAGGCAGGTAGATCTCTGAGTTTACGGCCAGCCTGGTCTACAGGGAGAGTTCCAGGACAGCCAGGGCTACACAGAGAAACCCTGTCTTGAAAAACCAAGGGAGGGGATGACACAGGTATGTACACACACGCACCTTCACCACTGTACTCGCCACTCCAGTACCTGCACCACTTCCCATTTGTCTACAGCCTCACTCATCTTTCCATTTGGACCAGGGGCTCTATACAGGTGGAGACCATCCAGATGTCTTGACACACTTCAGAGTCCCTAGTGGCTAGTGGATGACTACAAATATAGATGTCCCTGAATAGGCAGCACATAGGCCACCTGCTACCCAAGGCTTAGATCCAACCAAGACAGAAGTCCTCACAGAGCTGAGAGCATCAAGGTACCCAATCCACACACATACTGCCTATTCCTGCTGTAGGGACCCAGACTGCCAGTCCAGACTGTCAGGGAACTGGAGCCTGGCTAATGGGACAAAGCTCTATTAAAATCCCACTTGAAGACAGAGAAAGCCAAAGCCCCACCTCCAGGAGTCATCTGGACCAGTTAAGCTAAAAGCCACCCAACATCACCCCCACCCCCTTAAGACACTTGCCAGAAGGCCATGAGTGTGATCACATAGCTACTAACTTTCCTAGGTATCTACCTGGCCACCACTTAGCATCTAACAAGACAGTCAACAAAAGGGATCAAAGGCCAGAGGAGGGCCTGCTCTGCTCTCTGCATTTACAGCACTGAGTGCCTTGTCTCCATCCCTTCCATCCCTCAAAGAATACAGGTGACAACAAGCTTCTTCTAGACTGTATTTTCCTGGTAAAGTCCAAATTAATGGCTCTCTGCTCCACTGAAAGCCACCTCAAACTCTGACAGGTGCCATCTAGCCAAACTTCTATACCACCTTTGGCCCCAGCTGCTGACAGATATCTGGGTATATCCTCCTCTCCTGCAGTGGTTCCAAGGTTATAGAGTAAAGTAGGAAAGGGAAGACAGAAGGCCTTCTCTGATCTGCCTTGTGCTGGCTGGTTTTATGATATAAGCTAGTCACTGGAGAGGAGAAAATGTCTCTATAAGATCAGGCTGTAGGCAAGCCTGTAGGGCATTTTCCTAATTAGTAATTAATGGGGAGACCCAGTCAATTGTAGGTGTACACCCTTGGGCTGGAGGTCTTGGATTCTATAAGAAAGCAGGCTGAGCAAGCCATAAGGAACAAGCCAGTAAGCAGCACCCCTCCATGGCCTCTGCTTCAGCTTCTGCCTCCAGGTTCTTGTCCTATTTGAGTTCCAGCCCTGACTTCCTTTGATGATGAACAATGATAGGAAAGTATAAGCAAAATAAACCCTTTGCTCTCCAACTTGCTTTTGGTCATGGTGTTCTATCCTAGCAATAGTAACCGTAACGAAGACACTGTCTCTTTGCTGGAGCAAAAGGAGGAACTCATGATGCCATGAATATACTCACACTAGCAAGGGCAGAAGACACTATGAGGAGAGACTGCCCCATCCAACACCTTTATTCATTAGCTAAGGAAACCAAAGCCCCAAGAGCAAGTGACCCAACACCAGAGACAGTGTCTTTATTTTTCTACTTGCAGGTTTCACCCAGGCTTCTTTGTGTTGCACCATGCTGCCCTCTAGAGACAAGGGTCTCATCTGCCTATTGCCAGTACCTGGAGCCAGACCACAAACCCTTGTGTGAGCATGTGCACACATCAGAATACACACAGATGTAGACATGGTGAGACATACTTCTCTAAACACAGACACACGTGTATACATGGGCATACCCTCTCACACACAAAGATCCCTGTTAAACAGGCATCACTCTGCAGGGACTGGACTGTGAGGCCAATTCCTACCCTTCCCCAAGCACTGACTTTTAGTGACTGTCTAACTAGTGGTGGCTGCTTTGTGTTTGTCTCCAGCTTAAACCAGGTTAGACAGAAGAGCTGCCTTCAGGTGGTATCTGCTACCAGGCAAGAGACAAGAGGGAAATTATGGAAGGAAAGAGCCTAGATTTCCATCTTCCTGGTCATGTGGCTTTGGGCAGGCTTCTTAACCTAAGCCTCTACTTCAGCACCATAAAATAGGGACAAGCCCTTCCTTGCTGAGTAGCTGTGAGGATCCTGTATGCTGTATGTTGAGCAGCCAGCACGGAGGCTGGCAGCAACTGAGGCCCAGTGCATTAGTGCTCTATTACTAGTGACTCTGACAGACATGCCCAAGTCTGCTTTAGCAGGGTGACCTGCAGGACAGTGTGACAGACAGGAGCCTGGATTGTGCCTCCTGAAGTTCCAGCCTTGACTTTTCTACAACTCCTCCCACTTTTCAGGGTCCAGGGTAGCAACAAAGTAAAGGAAGGAACAACAAAAGCCAAACCCGAGGAGGGGGCAGTGAGGGCACTGACCAGATGGAAGAGCAACTGATCTCACCCGGGCACTCTCCTGTAATCATAACCCCATCTCTTCCCAACAGTCCTTCACTCTTCCACAGTATGGATGCCAGAGTGGCTTCTGAGATTCCCCACTGCCACCTAGCATATTCAGTCTAGTCCCTTTCTTCATGTGGTTCATGGTCTCTCTCAGTGATGGACTAGGGCACGTGAAATAACCAAGACACATGGATTCAGAGTTATGCTATGCTCTGGTAGCTGGCCCTGAGGGTTAGAATATCATCAGTCTGTGTCAGAAAGGTCCCCAAATGACCAAGCAGAACTCCCCACTCTGTGCTTCAGAACAAGCCCAGAATGGTCTGAAGGACACAAGGAAAAGGTCTACTGTGGGATCAAGGCTAAGAGACTACCCTCAGTGGACAGGACACAGACTGAGCAGCTGACTGGAGGGGCAGCCAGGCCCAGAGGTAGGCCTGGTGTGACCTGCCACAGAGGACATTGCAAGAACTCTGGGGTGAGGTCCACTGCAGAGGATGCAGGGACCTTGGCAGAAGACAGACTCCTGCTGCCCTAAGGTAATTCCCTCTCCCATTCTCCCCTTGCAATCATACCCTCCAAAGATGCAGAATGAGGTGGGCACCCAGCAGCTGGTATGACAAGCTGCCCACCCCACACGGGGTATGGCACCTTCTAAGAGCTTTACAGACATGCTCAAACGGACTCTTCCGACTATAACCCCCATGGATGGAGTCCACACCAGTAGCTTAAACCCTGAAAATCACTGTTGTACTTCCTTGATCCAGCCAGCAGTTTCACACCCCATAGGTTCCTTCCTGGAAGCCCCTCTTACCGCCCCATGAAAACTTACTCATCTTCAGAACTCACCCCAGGAGCTTCCTTGCTAAAACCTTTCTGGACTTACCTACCCTCCCACTACCTTAAGAGCTTGTTTGGAGGTTCTAGCAGGGGAGCACAGCTACTCCTATACCCTTGCCCTCCTTCATTTGGGGAAGGCTGTCCTCTTCGATAGAGAGTGCAGCTTCGGGAGAGACACACATGGAGTGGTGAGGGAGGAAGGGGGCATGCACCTAGCCAGCCAGATCAACCGAATCAACCTTGGTGATCAATAGGGTGACGGATATCACAGCCAGGCCATCCTCACATCCTACCCTTCCACTACCTAATCACCAATAAAAACTCTTCCTCCTGCCTTTGCTCTGGAGGCAGCAAAGCCATCTAAGAGCGTGGACTCTGGAGCACATGGCCCACATTCCAGGGCCTGCTCCACCACTCACTGTTGCTGGCCTGGGGAAGGTATATGAGCGCTCAGTGCTTCCACTTCCTCCTTCCCCTGTAAGGCAGCTGGAGACCCAAGAGGCTCAAACGAAGCATTTAGAGCCACATCTGGCTTTGTTAATTATTCATTATCTCTACTTTATGAATAAGGAAACCAAGGTTGAGGGAGGGTTAAGTATCCTGTCTATAGGAAGGTGACAAGGGTTAGCAAGTACCTAAGCTGAATGTGACTCTATTCCACTGGACAGCCAGGCCTGGGACAGCAGACTGCTCCTCCATGTACTCTGAGGCTGAGACAGTGCAAGGGTGGTGCTGAGCCCACCTTCCCCAGTATAAACCTGCTGGGGAGCTCCTCTCCACAGTGCCTGGAGGGAGACTCCCACTCCATACCTGGGCTCTTGTCTCCTTTACCTCTCTCCTTGGAGCCTGCTCATCTCTTCTGGGTGTACCAAGTATGGAGGCAACACAAGTGTGCTCCTGCCTCATCCTCAGTCAACTCTAAGACTAGGATACTACGTTTCTTATTTTAGAGAGGATACTGAGGCACAACCAAGTTAAGTGATTTTCCTAAAACTCCACAACTACCAAGTATAGAAGCAGGATTCTAAGCCAGCCATTTTCTATTGGTTCAGGGAGGGACCGGCTCCAGCACACAAGGCTGGTTGGCAGTGACATTACAGAGCCTGGCCTGACACACCAGGCTCCAAAGCTCTTTCTACCATAATGATCTCTGGCTTATGAGCTACACAGCTACATCCCTAAGATCCAGCATATGTGCCAAATGAAGGGCAAGTCTCACAGAGACAGCTGGCACGACTTTCAAACCAACCCAAGCCCTCTCGGTTTTGTTTGCATGGTGTACATCTCTACCACACATTCCATAAACACTGTGCCCCAAGGCCTGCAGGGAAACCAAGGTCTGCAATGATTTTAGACATCACTGAGATCCTGTGTATTCTGCCTGCCTCACAGCTCTCCACAGCACACTGAAGTGTCCTTCCCCAGCCATTGTCCTGGTAGCTGCTATGAACTCATAGTAGAGAAGAGTCTTTTGCTTGGAGTAACTGTCCAAAGGTCAACTGTAGCAACAGAAAGCACAATTCCCTCCATGCCTCAAGATCCACAAATGCTCAAAACCAGAGCCTAAGGCAAAAAGGACCCCAGTACAGGGCTCAAGGAGGATGGGGGTGAATGTCTGCCTTTCTATGTTACCACCAAGCCCTCCCTGCCCACCTGTCTAAGACACACACTTGACTTAGGATTGACCTCTTCCTGGCTGTTTGCCTGGAGGAAGATGCTTAATTTATCTAAGCCCATTTGCTTGGCAAAATCTGACAGACACCTGTCTAGAGCAGCCCGACTCAGTGTGGATTCAGTTAATACTCACTCACAAGTGCCCACTGTTAGGGTCAAGGGCTGGGCACTGAAAAGAGATGGCTACATACAGATCTTAAGGACCTTATGGGCTAGTAGGAAAATGTGCAAGCATATGATACACTCGGTACAAAGTTCTAAGGGGAAGAGGTGACAGATTCTTTTCTACTAGAGGGTGCATGTGTGTGTGTGTGTGTGTGTGTGTGTGTGTGTGTGATACAGGGACTCACATAAAAGGGTTTTGAAGGATGAACAGGAGTTTTCTAAATACACTAAAAGGAGAAAATGTAAGAGAGTAGCATAAGAAACAGAAAGGTGGAACAATTATATAATATTTAAAAAGCACCAAGAAGTTTGCTATGTTATGTGAAGGAAAGAAGTATGGTCATCAAGATACTGCAATGATCTATATCATCTAGGACCTTGCTATATAGCTCGAGAGAAAGAATGGGCAAAGCCTCGGTACCTACCCTCTTGGCTCCAATGCTCTTCCTGTCAGAACAAGCACCTTGCGATCACAGTTTCCTGTGCTTTTGATTTAAGAGTTCCTCTCCTGGCCCTGACAGTAAGGCATTTCTGTCCCACAGATTATAACTCACTCTGGGCTATTATTCAGCTCCCCAGCCCTGGCCCTGCTGCAGTTAGTCCAAACATAATATCCTTCATGCATATATTATCTGTCTCCCTATTATCTGGAATCATTTCGGAATTAAATTTCAGTCCTGCAATATTGGCTTCAGGAGCGGCGCGCTTTATGGGCTAGTCAAAGGTTAGAATACCAATCAAAATAACAGTGCCGATGCAGCGAGACATTTTAATATTCCAAAACCCGGTAATTGTAAAAGGACATAATATTTTTTCCCTGATTACCCCAAAGGCAACACATGTTAACAAGGCGAGGGAAGGAGTGAGAGAAACCTCAGAGTTCAGACAGCTGTGAGACGTATTTAAAGGAAAAGCCAGGCTGGGCCCTACACCATGGGGGCAGGGAGGCGAGAAGAAAGGCGACATTCCCTATGGCTCCAGCAGCTGACACTAAGCACAGTGCCGTCCCTCCTCTCCTTCTGGACTAGACTTCAAGAGCTTACCCTGAGGCACACACAGTGCAGAGAGTGGACTGAGAGGAAAGAACTCACAAACTGGAGTCCAACGCCTGAGTTCTAGTTTCCACTTGCAGGTCAGCAACCTCCTGCTCAAACCAGCCCAGGTGATCCATAGCAGGCCCTAGCTACTCTCCACAGGTCAGCCTCTGGCCTGATAGACACCTGGGCACCATCATGCCCTTATTCCCACCCCGTGCTTAGTTAGCCTGCTCCTCAAAAATGGTCAGAGGTCTTGGGCATCCAACCCAGACTGCACACTGCCTGTGGATGGTGCCAAAGACCTGGATCACAATCCCCTCCTGGTTCTGACCACAGAGCTCAAGAGTCTGCCAGTAGTGCAAGCTTCTTTCTCAGAACACTGCAGGGCTTCTAGACAGTCATAGCTCTTCATTTTCACTTGAGGTCTGTTCTTGTTTTGTCCAAATTAGCTTCTCATCAGTCCTAGTAGAAGGAAGGGCTACGTGGCTAGCGCCACTCAGCCACTCTTCTATAAATGGTCCAAAACAGCAACGTGATGAGCAGACTCCCAGATCACGCCTGCCTGCTGGCTTCGCAGCTGGCTCAGCCGCTCACTGAAGCTTCAGATCTGCATCACCAAGACCTGCTGACCTGCCAATGGCCCCCAGCAAAGAACTTCATTAAGGCCGAGAATTTATTCCTCCATAAGCCCTTAATTTATTACTGCACTGATTGGGACTCTGAATGCTCCCAGGTCAGGAAAAGTCACACTCAATCGTAGACTCCAATGCTCCCTTCTACAGTTTCTCCTNCTACCCCCTCCCAGAGGTTGGGGAAGACAATGTTTCTTGGAGAGACCCCCAAAAGCTCTCTCTCCTCTTCCTCTCCACTCTCCCTTGGCTATCTTGCCCCAAGCTCACCCTTTCAGAGCACACAGGAAGCACAGCAGGGCATGGAGTACAGGTGGCAATGGGAAAGTAGAGCTACATCCAGTCTTTACACCCTCCTCTTATCTGACTGCTCAATTCTAGGTGGCCCCTACCCCCCAACTACCGGGCAGGACTGGAGAGCCAGCCTGCTTGCCCAAGTCAGAATCCTCCTAAGGTTGCCTGCTTATTTTCCCACAAAGCCCACCCAGGCAGGTTGTGGCATGAGAGGGAACTCCTGACAGTTATGAGTGTATGTACACATAGCTGCACAGCTTGGTCTGCATATACATGAACTGTTTATATATGTATAGCATGCATTTATACATTCATTTGTACCTATGTCCCATGCATTGAGTAAAATCTATTTTCTGTATTCATCCACACACATCTTTCCTGATGTGTCTCACCCAACCTTTCTGTTTCATAATCCCTTATTTAGGACAATATTCTTCCTAGCCAGTCTTAGCCAACACTACTGTGGCTGTACTTTCGAAATTGCCAATATCCCATTTCTTAAATCAATAATTCAAACAGCCTACTTTTTAAAAAGTCAGTCTAATGTAGCCTAGGCTAGTCTCAAACTTGCTATGGATTCAAGGGGTCAAGGATAACCTTCAACTCCTGACCCTCNTGCCCTGGCCTCTCCAGCACTGGAATCACAGACACCTAGTGCCATNCTTGGCTTTAAGGATAACCTTCAACNCCTGACCCTCCTGCCCTGGCCTCTCCAGCACTGGAATCACAGACACCTAGTGCCATNCTTGGCTTTAAGGATAACCTTCAACCCCTGACCCTCCTGCCCTGGCCTCTCCAGCACTGGAATCACAGACACCTAGTGCCATACTTGGCTTTTTACAGTGATGCTAGGGATCTTCACACTGTGTGGCAAGCACTTCATCGACTGAGCCACCTCCCTAGTCCTTTTTTTATTTTTCTGAGATAGAGTCTCACTCTATAGCCCAGGACAGCCTGGAACATGCAGTATTCCTCCTGCCTCAGCATCCGGAGTGATGAGATTACCAGCACCAGCCACTACCCCTGGCTGTTCAACTATAGTCTCTTCCTCTGCCACCTGGCACACTCAGTTGTGCCCACTGCACCAGCTCCTCATCTCAGCAGGACTTACCTGCTTTGTCCATAGCCATCAGATCCTTCTTCTTTTCAGTATCCATCTTAGATCTCACAGTCTATCCTGTCAACTGCTGTCTTGACAGGATCTTTTTATCAATCTCCACCCAAGACAAACCTAAGGCTCCCTTCTCCACACCCACAGCCAAGCTGCTGAGTTCTGCTATGGGTCAGACCTCTGAACAGAGCAGCTCTGCTATGCAATGTCCTTGACCAACTGGACCCTCAACATTGTCTAGAACTCCTACTGTCCTCAAGTCAGCTCCCAAAGTCTCCCAAAGGGAGAGTCCTCCTAGACCTCCCTACTGTTACCAGCAAACGGTTTACCTACTTGTCTCACAGGGAAAAGCAAAGGCCATCAAGCCATCAGACAGTATGCTTTTTTTTTTTTGTCAGCTTGACATAAACCTAGACATTATGGAGAAGAAGGAATCTTAATTCAGAAAATGTTTCCATACAGTTGGCCTTTAAGCAAGTCTGTGGGACATTTTCTTGATTAAAGACTGACGTGGGAGGGCTCAGCCCACTGTGGGAAGTGCTACCCCTGGGCAGGTGGTTCTGAAGTGTCTGAGAAACCAAACTGAGCAAGGCCATGCAAACAAATCAATAAGCATTGTTCTTCCACGATCTCTGCTTTCTCTGCTTCAGTTCCTGCCTTGGCTTCACTCAATGAACTGTGTGACCTGGATGTGTCAGCCAAGTAAACACCTTCCTCTCCCAAGTTGCTTTTGGTCATGGTCATTATCAAAGCCAGAGAAAGCAAACTAGGGCAGAAATTAGCACCAGGAACACGGATTACTGCTGTGATAGACCAGACCATGCTGTTTGGGGGAGGATTGTANAAAGATTTTGGAACTTTGGGCTGGAAAAGCCATTGAGTATTCAGAGCTCACTGACATGTTCTGTGGGAGCCTGGAAAATGTTGAAAACAGCGCAGACGCAGAGGCTTACCTTATTTCGGACAGAATCTAAGAGTTCAAAAGACTTTACTGGGACTGTTTATGTGATACTTCAAAAATTATTTTCTTAAATTATATTTATTCACTTATTTGTGTTGTGCACATGTGTGCATTTGGGGCAGAAAGAGGACAACATACAGCATTGGTTCTTTCCTTCACCATGTGGGTCCTGGGGATCAAACTCAGGTAGTCAGGCTTAGCCAGAAGTGCCTTAATCCACTGGGCCACCTCACCAGCCCTGTTCATATGATATTTTGAATTGAGAATATGTAGTTCTGATCACCAGAGGCTAAAGAGCCAGCTGTGGTTAAGAAGAGATGAGCATCACTGAGGTGAAATCTTCTGGGAGTATTTCCTCAGGGCTAGCACACACAAACTGTGTTCCAGAGGGGCCAAAGCTGGCAGGCAAACTTGGTAATGTTTTAAGAGTCTCCTACATGTTACTGGTTTTGGTGGCATGGGAGCTGAAGAACTGAAGGGGTCATGAAAAACAGCTGAGACCTGGCACTGTGTGGCAAGGATGGAGTCCCTGAAGACAGGTCACTGGTGAAGGTACACCCTCACCTGAAGTAGAGACACCAGCATATTTGAGATGCTAGAGCTATAGGATGAACAAGTACAGGTGTGCAGTGGAGCCAGCCTGAGACTGCCAAGCTGTATGTATTACAGATGACAGAGACAGAGATGTGGCACTGCGAAGGCCCCCTAGAGTCCAGAAGATCATGAATCCTGGATACATATAACTGGATACAGAGTTATTACACTATTGGAGTTTGGTTTTGCTTTTATTGTGACTGTGCCCTTGTTTTTCCTTCTTGGCATAAGAAAGGTATGGTGTGGGATATCTTTCTGTATGCTGTGAATATGTGTTGCTCTGATTGGTTGATAAATAAAATGCTGACTGGCCGGTAGCCAGGCAGGCAGAATAGGCAGGATAAGCAGACAAGGAGAATGCTGGGAAGAGAAAAGGAGTCAGGAGATGCTGCTAGCCACTGCCAGGAGAAGCAAGATGTAAAGTTACCAACTGGTAAGCCACAAGCCATGTGGCAAAGTATAGATTTATAGAAATGGGTTACTTTAAGATGTAAGAGCTAGCTAGTGAGAAGCCTGAACCACTAGGCCATGTAGTTTGAAAATAGTATAAGCCTCTGTGTGTTTATTTGGGACCAAGTGGTTGCGGGATGCATGGGTGGGAGAGATTTGTCCCAACTGCAGGGCCTGCGCAGGACATAGAAAAACTTCCAACTACAAAGGTGTAACTAACTTTGTATTTTATAGGCGCTCACAGTTAAAGAGCCTTTGGACTTTTAAAGAAACTGGGTGTTTTAAAGTGACTGAACTTTCAAAGTGTTTAAATTTTTAGAGTGGGACTTTGAAAAGATTTTCTATTATATTGATATTAATATGAGATCTTGGGGATGAACAAGAAAAGAAAGATTATCATTTAATAAGAAATGTGTTTGTGTATCAAGTTGACAAGTTGTGCTGGTTGGTTTCTGTCAACCTGACACAAACTCAGACGTGTCTGGAGAAAGGGAATCTGAACTGAGAAATGCCTCCATATGGTTAGCCTGTAGGTAAGGCTGTGGGGCCTTTTCTTGATTCAAGATTGATCTGGGAGGCCAGACCACTAGGGGCAGCACCATCTCTGGGCAGATGGTCCTGAAGTGTGTAAGAAAGCTGATGGAACAAGTCAGGGGGAGCTTGTCTGTGAGCCATGTTCCTCCATGGCCCCTGCTTCAGTTCCTGCCTGTAGATGCCTGCCTTGGCTCTCCTCAATGGACTGTGACTCAGGCTATGTGAGCCAAAGAAGCCCTTTCCTCCCCAAGTTGCTTTTGATCATTGCCTTAGTCACTGTTCCATTGCTGGGAAGAGACACTAGAAATAACCAAGGCAACTCTTTTAAAACAAAGTTCTTAATTGGGGCTTGTTTATAGTTTCAGAGGTTTAGTGCATCATCATTATGGTAGGGAACATGATGGCAGGCAAGTGTGGTACTACATAAGTAGCTAAAAGCCACATCCTGATCTGTAGGCTGAGAAAGAGAAAGAGAGACAGAGACAGAGAGACAGAGAGACTGACTGACACCGGGCCTGGCTTGAGCTTTTGAAACCTCAAAGCCCACCCTAGTGACATATTTCCTCCAATAAGGCCACACCTCCTAATGCTTCTCAAACAGTGCCACTTTCTGATGACTATTCAAATACATGAGCCTATGGAGGTCATTCTTATTCAAACCACCATAGTTATGGTCTTCATCACAGCAACAGAAAGCAAACTGAGCCAGATGAAGACGACCTCAGCTTGTCATCACCAAATCAGCAAGCCTGTTGACATGGATCCGCATCCATCTTTTCTTTCTCCCTGTCAGGATGAAGTAGGGAAGGGATTCCATATTCTCTCCCCTTCTCAGAGCTACCCCTGATGATTCCCTCTTCTCCCTGCACCTTCAGCCTGGCTGGCCTTCTTCAAATGAGCTTTCCACCTCAAATCCCACCTCAGCCCTGTAATGGCCATATCACATCTCTTGCCTGTTCTTTTCTTCAGAATCCAGCTCTGAAATCATTAAATTTTCTCTTACCACCTTGCTTTCTTACTCTTATGCCAAAATCACTTGCTTTATCCCCATCCTTATTTTGTCTTCACAAGCTCTCACTAAGGTCAGTAGGGTCCACCTGCTCACCCTGGTATTATGAATCTCTCTGAGATGTAAACAGCTTATCTCAGCTTCTGGGACACCACCCTCAGGGCCCCTCTGTCTCTGTACCAAGAAGACTTTGGTGGAACTAACTTCACTTCTAGTTTCTGCCACATACTGGTGTGAAAGCATTATTACTCTAGGCTCATAAGGGTTGTGAGGAGTAGACAATGTAGCACAGAAGCCAAGTATCTGCCCCAGGGCTGTTCAGTACAAACACACAATGCAAATATACAAGAGAATTGAAGTTTTATAGTGGTCACATGAAAAGATAAAACATGTTGGAGCTGGAGAGATGGCTCAGTGGTTAAGAGCACTGGCTGCTCTTCCAGAGGACCCAGGTTTGATTCTCAACAGTCCCATGGTGGCTCACAGCCATCTATAACTCCAGTTCCGGGGGAATCTGAGGCCCTCTTCTGGCCTCTGTGGGTACTGCACACACATGGCAGACATATATATACATGAAGGCAAAACACCCAAACACATAAAAATAATAATGATAAAGGTTTAAAATTGTTTTAAATACAACATGAAATTATTTAATCAATTAATATATCCATATATCATTGTCAACATGATAGCAGTATAAAAGTTATGAGATAACTTGGCTTTTTTTTTCAGACCAAGTCTGGTGGGTAAATTAATAGTTACATCACATCTCAGCTAAGAAGCAAAAGCTNTATCAGAAACAATGTTTTAGATTTTGTACAATTAACAGTTTAAAATGCAGCATCTCTAACTCAAGTGGTTTAAACATACTCAAAAGTTTCTCAAGGAAATTTTTAATTCAAATTGATTCAAGCTTAATACAAATTAAGAATTATCTCTCAATCGCCAGGCAGTGGTGGCACATGCCTTTAATCCCAGCACTCAGAAGGCAGAGGCAGGTGGATCTCTGTGAGTTTAAGGCCAGCCTGGTCTACAGAGCAAGTTCCAGGACAGCCAGGGCTATACAGAGAAACCCTGTCTTGAAAAACCAAAAAGAAATATCTCTTAATCATACTCAATATATTACAAGTGATCTACTGGCACATATGCCAAAGGAAATTTTAATGGGCAGCACAGATGCTAATGACTGAATGTCTATCCTCCCCAAACTTCATGTTAAAATTCAACTCAGCCGGGCGGTGGTGGCGCACGCCTTTAATCCCAGCACTCGGGAGGCAGAGACAGGAGAATTCCAAGTGCTATGCCAGCATGGGCTAAATAGTGAGATTCTGACTTACAAAGATAGAGGAGGTAAATGAGGCTGAACTTGGTTGAACAGAGAATTCTCTGTATATAGATGTGACACCTAACAGCCACTAAGATCATCATGTATGTTACAGCCACATCTTTCTGGTTACAATTTCCCATTTGATTTTCAGACAGCCCTTTGCCCCCCACACCCCATCACAATAACTCACCACCTATGACCCTTCTTATATCCATTTCTACATGCAAACTTTAGATATTTTTTATCCAAAGTAAAGTGCTGTATTTATTATGGTATTTATGTATTTCTTAATCATTTAACTATGAGACTATACTATCAGTTAAAGTAGATGTCTATCTTTCTTCGCTATGCTACGATGGAGTTCCTATGTGCTGCGCTCCCTAGGTCATCTCTACTGCACGACTCCCCTTAGTGTAAGAGATTCTGTTGTTTGGTTTCTGAGACAAGGTCTTACTCTGTAGCCCAGATTAGTCTTTAACTCTGCAGCTCAGGCTGGCCTTACACTAAAGGCAATTTTCTTGTCTTCAGCCTTCCAAGTGCTGGGATTATGGGCCTGGGTGGCCACATCCAGCTAGTATGGGTTTTTTTAAGAACCTATATGTTTGTATCATAACAGAATTGGCTACACCATTCAACATTCTACAACCCATCCCAGCTCTCTACCTTCCATAGCTTAGCCATGTAAACCAAGTAACTACCATGTTCCACCTGGACTGTGGCAATGGTCTTATTTTACAACTCCCAACCACCAACAGTGCTTTCCCATCCCACCTTCCACGGGTTACTGAAGATCTGTGTGTATGTGCATGTANGTATTTGGTTGTACAATCATTAGAAGAGGGTCAAAACCGGTGTTCAATAAACAGAGGCCTGAGATGCTACAAGTTCAGCAATGTTACCCAAACAANGATCCAAATGTCCCACCCACAAACACGGAATCCAACCCCATTTCGAAAAACCAGTAGCTGGTCTTTTATAGTTCTCTATACAACAGCCATAGAATCTTTTTTAAAACTCAAATGAGATAAACACAGTGGCTCATGCCTATAATTCCAACACTGTGAATACTAAGGAAGGAAGAATGTCCAAAGTTCAAGGCCACTTAGGCTACGGCATGAGACTGTCTCAATACAAAACAAAACAGCAAATGAGTTGAATTTTCCTTTTAATACCCTATTGGTAGCTCTTCTTCATCCTAAAGATAAGGGCCAAAATTACAACATGGTCTCTAAGCTCTGGTCTTGCCTTCCAGCTTCACCTCACGCCCCCTTTCTCTTCTCCTATTCTCTGTGCTTGGCAGTCATTCCTTCAGTAAATGGAACTAAGTTTCTCTGCACTGTGATGAGGTAAAACAATGAACAAGAGGCAAAAATTCTGTCTTCTTGGCTTTTATAAAGATGCCAGGCTTCTCCTCACCTCAGGGCTTCACCATATGCTGCTTCCTAAGCTTGGCTAATTCCTCCTTCAGACTATAATTTAGACAGCCTTCCTCAGGAAACTATTCTCAGACTCTACCTCAATACATCTAGTTCTTTATTCTGTGATCCACAACTCTCAACTGTTCTAAACATGTTATTGAACAGAAGTCCTTTTCTGTTATAGTCCCAGAACTTGACACAGGACCCGACACACAGAAGGCGGCCCAGAATGTGTGCTTATGGATGAGCTGTATATGTCTTTGTGCTTTATGGATATATGTACAGACATTTATGCCTATACATATTACCAAGTATTTCTGCAGAAGACTATGTTTATGTGAACACACACACACACACACACACACACACACACACACACACACACGCATGTCTATTCTCCTATCCCTTAGTAACATCTCTAATCTAGAAAGAGCTGGGAGCTCAATAAAAATCTAAGACCATTCAACAACATCCCAAATGTCAGCCATCAGTGGCTTTTGCCACTCTGCTACAGGGGAAGTAGGTGGAGGTAGGAGATGTCAAAACATGGCTGTTGAAAAGTTACTCTTTTCTGAGGCAGCCCCCAGTTTCTGAAGGAGAGGAGAGTTGAACAGACAGTATTTCATTTCTTCTCAGATTAGAAGCCTTAGGAAATTTGGACGCTGAGTTCATACCTAGTGACTCACAGAGTCACACACCTGAAACACAATATAGCTGGGAGCTGGAGAGGAAGTGATCAGACCCCTTGTTCTTCCCAAGCCTGCTTGGATTACCTCACAAGAAGAAAACAAAGGTCCTCAGTTTCCCTTTATACCCATTCTTTTCTTCCAGATCTTGGCAGCCCAGTAGAGAACNGACTGAGGAGGCTCAAGACAGCCTGAAGCACCAAGGTGACCCTAGTGTTACCATATGGGTCAGTTACTCTCCTGCCCTTCTGCCTAGGAACCTAAAGGCAGAGAGCTATCACACACCAAAAAGTCTAGTGAACTTCACAGAGTAATTGTTCATGGTCACTGCCTGCCTCGCCTGGCCGGGCCTTCACATTGCATTTGTTGAGGCTGGCAAGCAGCCTCAGATGAGCTTTGACAGCTGGCACACTGTTTTCCTGGACAGCATGTCTATCTACACAGGCATGCTTAGCTCCACCCAAGAGGGTCTCTATGAAGCTGGTTCTTAAAATGAAGAGGTGGCCAGCAAGCATACACACTGAGTCTAGCTGACCCTAGTCCAGCCACTGAGGACACAGGCAAGAACCAGGCTCCTTCTCTGTGCTCCAGATGGACACACCTGGATGTAAACAAGCATGGACTTATTTCTGACTGAGTTCATTGATATCCCAAGTCCAGGGAGCCTCACAGCAAGAGCGGCTCAGCAGAAGTGATGTCTGAACTGCATCTTCAAGGAAAGGGGATATGCCTGATGATGATGACAAGAAGCAAGCAGCGTGTTTCAGGAAGGGAGACGGCCAGACCATGGCTCAACGGTAGGACAGCCTAGCCTCCTCAGTCAAAGATGAGAAGCAGTGTCAGAGACTCAGCTATGTGAGTGATCATCAGGAGGTGGGGGTGGGGATGAGGGAGCAGAAAACAAAAAAGAGTGCAAAGGATGCACATGAGGGAAAAGGACAAAGCATGGGACCAAGTCCACGGTCATCCTGGTGTGGAGCCAATACTCACACAACTACTTCCCTACTGTTCTTCCACATCCATGTTTAGCTTTGGCCACACACACCAAAAGCAGGCTGCTCTTTCTGCCACAGGGCAGTCTCCTCCTGGCAAACTCTTCTTCCTTGGTTACCCAGTCTAAGACCCCAGTCTTCACAGTATCTAATGTAACCTTGCAATAGTCTGTTTCCTAAGCCTACAGGGAGCTTCCATCCTGACCCTGGTGTGTCTTCCTTTCTTCAAGATTCCTGAGAATCACTAAGCTGACTGGTTGTATCAAGTAGATCCTGAGGCTGCTCCAGGG
Source organism: Neotoma lepida (assembly GCA_001675575.1). Classification (NCBI taxonomy): domain Eukaryota; kingdom Metazoa; phylum Chordata; class Mammalia; order Rodentia; family Cricetidae; genus Neotoma; species Neotoma lepida. Next base: position 146,134 of record LZPO01066295.1, read on the forward strand.
CTGTTTTTCTCTGTTAGAATGACATGTGGGCATCATTCTCCTAGTGGCTTGGGCCTCCTGGAGCAATAACTCCTCTAGAACAAGGTACCAAGAAGCCCACTCCTACATCATTTCTTCTGCCACCTAGGAAGCCAAGCACTAGGGCTAGGGAAGGCTGGTTTTCCAGGTGATGCATTCTCTTATCAGGGAACTAGCCTAGCTATACAGGGTACTTCTGAGGCCCACACTCCTGTGCAAACTCTCCTAGGTCTACAATACTGTATTAGTGCCAAGATCCTCCTTCATGCCCCAAGAGGTCTGGCTTCCATTGTCCTCCCCTACATGAACAAGGCTCTGCTAGGGTCAGGTGAGAGCAAAGCCAGTTTAGGCAAACCCCTCTTCCAAACTAGAGGCATAGAGCATATAAAAAAGATCAATGAGGACCATGTTTCTCCTAGTGACAACACAGCTCAGCCCAGAGATTCAGGGGAAAAAAATCCCTTTAACTGGGACTTCTATGTATGTTTGGAAGACACCAATCAGACTCCACCCAGTCGCCTGACCTTCAAGCAGCTCCTCATTCCCAGAAATATCAACATTTCAGTGCATATTACCCGGGGAAGAGAAAGAAGAGATACTGAGAAAATAAAACAAAGGGAAGGACACAGGGGCTGGGGTGGGGGTGGGGGTCATGTCTGAAGTACAGGAGAACCAAAGACCCTGAGTGAAGCTCAGATGGTACCTTTTTCAGATTAATCCACTGCTTGAAGTAATCCGCCACTGGCAAGCCTAAATAATGGCACTGGCCTGGAAGCCTACAAAAAAGAGGAGAGAGAACAAGTTGGAAACACACATGTCCCAGGTGTAGAGTCTTAGGCTACA
>LZPO01066295.1:148590-166721 GCA_001675575.1 Neotoma lepida
TTAGCTTAAAATCAAGTTATTAGTGTCAAATGTTATAGAGTGGCCAAACAAGATGAGAGGTGAAAAAACCCAATAGATTTCATAATATGGAGGTTCCCAAGAGATCTTGTTGAGTGGAGTGTTAACATCAGCAGGCCAGGTAAGGAATGGCAGAGGGAGAGCCACTGAGAAACAAGGGAATGGAGAACACAAGTAAAGANTCCTGTTCTTAGGAAATTTGGCTGTGAGAATCCAGTTGAAATCACAAGTTCACCTCAGAAAGTTGAAGGGAAATCCAGCCTTCCCTTCATCACCCTTCAAATATTTGACAGATACTAACAGGAATTTGACCTCTGGGTTTCAGGAAGTAAACTAAGGATTCACTTTTACAAGATGCATTACGTTTTTCTTTTCTTTTGTGACAGGATCTCTCTGCATAGCCCTGGCTGTCCTGGAACTCTTTTTGTAGACCAGGCTGGCCCCAAACTCACAGAGATCTGCCTGCCTCTGCCTCCTTAGTGCTGGGATTAAAGGCGTGCGCCACCACACCTGGCTATGTCTTTCTTGAGAGGCAGGTTCCTTTCATACACAGGTGGCACAGCAACATTACCTACAACTAGCCAGCTTTCTGGAGGAGAATTTCTGACTGGTGAAGGGGTATCCAGAGGTATGCCCAAATAGGGCCAAGGACCAAGGACATGAGGCCATCAAACAAGGCTTCTAAGGGTAAGAGGTAGCCTGAGCATCTGGAATGCAATCTCCTGAGAAGCAAACTGTAACTGGACTGTTTGAATCATATCATTTCTTTCTTTTTCTTTGATGTTCCTTACCTTGTGTGTAGTGATTGCTAAGCTCACTGTTTCAGAAAAATCACACTGAGGTCTGGGTGTGAAGAGGCCACCAGAAACAGGAAGAACACAGGGGCCTAAACAGAAAAGGGCAGGCAGCCCCTGTCTTATTTTCCTGTAGGCAATCTCAGCCACCTCCTAATGACTTTAGTTGATAAGTCACGAGTCCTGTTGGTTTTGGCTAGCTCTGAAGAAAAAGAGATTCCCTCTTCTGTGGGATTTCAATGGTACATGACAGCTATAGACATCACCTCCAGTTAGGAAGGGTCTAGATCAGTGGGATCCTGCCTGCTCCTCTTCCACAGGAGCCAGAAACAGGAGTGAGAACAGACCAGAAAGAAAGATCGTCTAAACAGTCATTTATATCTGAACATGGCCCACGTCTTAGTTAGGGTTTTTATTGCTGTGAAGAGACATCATGACCATGACAACTCTTATAAAGAAAAACATTTAATTGGGGTGGCTCGCTTACAGTTTCAGGGGTTCAGTCCGTTATCATCATGGCGGGGATTATGGTGGTGTGCAGGCAGATGTGGTGCTGCATGAGTAGCTGAGAGTCCTACATCTTGCAGGCAACAGGAAGCTGACTGAAGCACTGGGTGGTATCCTGAGCATAGGAAACCTCAAAGCCCAACCCCACAGTGACACACTTCTCCAAGGCCATACCCACTCCAACAAAGCCACACCTCCTTATGAGATTATGGGGGCCAATTACACTCAAAGCACAATAGCCCAACAGTAATCCTGAGTGCCTCTCTGTACTCTATGTCTGATTGAAGTATGAAGGGGGAATATTAATCTTATTCAGGAGTTCCATGCATGAAATTTGCAGATCCAAGGAGAGGAGTAGGGTTGCTAGTGCTCCTCTGAATATTCCAGCCCTATGACTCCCAGCACAAGCAGTACAAATATAGCAGGGCCCAGACTCAACTTCATGAACGATAGAACCAAGAGCTGGAATTGAACTTCCAGGTGTTTCATGGGAAGATAGCTAGACATCTTTATCATTCACTTCTATCCCAGCATAGAGAGCACAAGGCAGGTCACCATCCCCAAGAGGAAACAGATTCATCCAAGAAAAAGGATTTGCTCAATCATGCAACAAGCCAAGACTAGAACTAGAAATGGACTCTGAGGCTTCTAAATACACGGGTGCCAANGGCACATATTCTCCTAGAGACCTTGACTCATCCCTGAGAAGGCAAAGCTTGGAACCTTGCAGAGGTGTAGGATGGTAGTTACTGCTCAAGGTCACATCTTTATTCAATATTCTTGGGAGCCTAAGGTCAGGGGTACCAGGAGATAAATGGATCCACTAATCTGGCAAAGAAAAGGGCAAAGGCTCCTGGCACAAAGGGTCCAAATACTGAGTTTCTACCAGATACAGATCCCAAGGAAAAGAGCCACTGGCAGTGGGCCCTGAACTAGCCTGCGGGCATAAACGTGCAAGCTAGTTTATGGTGCCCAGGTCTCCATGCAGCTGGATTCACTGGGCACAAAGCTCCCCAACTGCCCAAACATCATCTGGTCATGCTTATTACTGCTGCCCAATGAAATTTTATGCACCGAGTCCACAGGTGTGATTTCCCCTTCTTTATGAGGGGTCGGAATGACATCACTGATGGCCAATAGAAAAGACCCAATTATGTCCAGGCCATAAAAAGGAATGGGATTTTTTTTCCCCCACCAAATCAAAACTTCCTTCAGTTTCATGAATACAAGGGGCCCCTTTTAAGGACACCCTCCACCCCCCACACGTGCACACCAGTCCTGCCTGTGGGCTCTAAAGCAAGGTACATGATCACTCTTCAAATGCTGTGGGCCTAGAGCCAGAAAGGGCCTCTACCTGGGCATTTACCATGCGGTCTTGCTCTTATCACACCGGCCCTTCAAGTCACCAGAACAGAACCTCAAACCCTCCCTATCATCAGATGCTTGCCAGGGGAAGTTAGAGAAGAAGTACTTCTTAAGTTTCCTGCTGATATCTTTAAATAACAAAACGAGAGCTTCTGCTTAGAAAGAAGACAACAATATGGGAGGATAGGACCGTAAGAAAATGTCTCTCCCCACAAACAGACAACAGAGCAAAGGGAGCCCCACCTTCCCCACCCCACCCCTCATTCAGGCCTACCACCTGCAACTGAGCTGTTTGGCTTGGCCCAGACAGCCTTGATAGCAAACAGGTGTGGCTAGCTTGGCGCCAGCCAAAGCAGGGGAGTAGCTCATTAAGGGAGCCCCCATACCCCACCCTTTGCTAATGGGTATGACCAAGGTGGAACCATTGTAAGCAGGAGCTCAGCTTTGAAGATTTGGTGAATGGAGCTTGGGGGAGTGCTGCTAGGTTTGAGTCAAAGAGACCGCAGAGGTTTGACAGACAGAATGGCAGGCAGATACCAAAAGGCAGAGCAGGCACCTGTGCTGGAAGAGGTTGTGGACATTTAAAGGCTTTGCTCTCTTCAAATTTTAACCAATAAACCCATCCTAGGAGCAGACTCAAGACCTTACAGAGGAGGGACCAGTAGGCTGGAGTCATCATCTCCTCCTTTCTGCCTCACAGGAAAGGCCATGGCACCTGGATCTCAGAATAACTTGGATTGTCAGTCCTGATGGCCAACAGCACTGAAATGTGTACACACCACTCATCTGTAGAAACCACTGTGTTCCTGTGACATATAGACAAGGAATGTCTCAAAGTCATCAGTGGACCATGAAGGCANAGAGGCCCAGCTTTGGAAAGAAGTGGATCAAGAGAAGCCAAAGCAAAGACCCTGCAAAGGGGCACCTCTGAGGTACATGCAGCTTCCTCATTTGCCCCTTCCAATACAAACCCTCTCAGAGTGTTGTCACCAGCTGTCCTACACTTCAGAACTGCCACAATTCTCTATGCTACTCCACTAGTGAAGAGGCTGAGCCCCAGGAAAGACACCACATCCTTGGAGCCCTGTCTAGTATACCACCTAGTCAGAGTGCCACAGTCGACATGACCTAAGTCTGCATCCAGCATATGCCAGCCATACCAACCCGAGCAGCACTTAGCTGGACACATGGCTCTTTGTCTCTCCTGCTTCCATTCCCCACCCAGAGGAGATAAACAGAACTCGAGTGATGAACAGCCCGCCTTTCACAATCACTTTCCTCAAGTTGAGGAGAGTGGCTAGTGATGGATGGGCTAGAATTTGGTTATCAGGAAGGGCTGTCAGCCAGAGGTGCCTATCTCCTCCCCCACTACGTAGGGCATCATTACACTGTGGCATAGAGGTAAAATATGACCAGGGGGAGGGAAGGAAGAAAGAGAGGAAGGCTGGGCTTACGGACGGAGCAAATTGAGCAACAATGAGAGCAGGCATGAGGCTGGAACGTTAGTTATCTGCCTGTGACACCTTTTATCTCTGCACAAATTGGTCCTTCCTCCCCCACTGCATCCTCTTATACAAACAGAGGCAGACACAATGTGTCACCACTGCAATAGCACAGCAATTTAACCCGAATTAGTAAGGGGGTCAAGCTAGGAAATAGGGGTTTCTCATTTCAACAGGTTCCTTGTCTCAACTCTGAACCACCACATCGTAGGGAGGAGGATGGAGAAAAAGCAGACTCATAATTGAATTCACTCACTTGGCCACTGTTGATGTATAAAAAATTAATGCTCAAGCCTCCTACTTATCAAAGCTAGTTATTCCATCTCACTTGAGTGATATGCCATGTCAAAAGACAACACTGGCCTGCCCCAACCAGATCTAGCACTCAGGCCTAGGAATCAGCAAGAAGAGGGAATAAGGAAAAGGCACCCTAGTCAGAAACTGAGGGCCAGACGCCTATAGGACAGGTTGCAGGAGAGTGCTGGGAGTGGAAAGAGTGGGAACTGTAGGATTACAGGTGCTGATCCTTGACAGCTCAAGAACATACTTATGAGCACACCTTTAATCCCAGCACTTGGGAGGCAGAGGCAGGTAGATCTCTGAGTTCAAGGTCAACCTGATCTACAGAGCAAGTTCCAGCACAGCCAGGGTTACACAGAGAAATCTTGTCTTGAAAAACAAACAAACAAACCAAACAACAACAACAAAAGAATCCATCCCCCCCCCAAAAAAAAACAACTTTGGTCTACCCTCCAATGGAAGATGTGTAGTATGTTTTATGAGTAACTCCTCTCTGACAGACAGACCGGTCTATTGTGTCTGGAATGGCTGCACTGCTGACACTGACAAGGCTTGAGGAGGCAAGAGAGGAGCCTGGCCTNTTTCTCAGTGACCTCCACCACGGAGGGACCTGGAGCTGGAAAGGCCCTCAATGGGCAGGCAGTGCACCATACCACCATACCCCACCCCAATCCTGCTCTAGGGCTCTGCTGCACTAATGTGCAACTTGATCAAGTGGCCATTGTCCTTGAGCAAGGACATCACCTCCATTACCTCCTACTCTATGAGAATTAAAGGAGCCAGTCAAGGGAGACAGACTTTGAAAGCAGGGGCTCAGAGGAGAGTTTTGGATAGAAGGTCAGCAGACATCAAATTTGCAATTTGGAGATGCTTCTGGGCCAGATGAGGCGAGGTAAGGAAAGACACTAGAAAAGTGATCTGGGGGTAAATGGCAAAGGGAAAGTTCCAGAATCACTCAGTAGCTTCAAAAATGGACTGAGGGGAGGAGTTATGGATAAAGGAGGAAGCCAGGGACTCCTCTTTCAAGTTTAAAGGCAAAGCACATAAATACCAGGTACAAAAGCCAAGGGCCCACTCCAGACACAAAGGAGGAGAACCTTAACTGACCACCACATTTTTATGAGCACTGATGAGACCTAGGATGCTCAAATCAGAAGCTACTCAAACCTGGTTCCTATATTCAGAGGCTTCCAGGTCCATCTGGAAGACAAGCACAGCATAAACATAGTAGTCTAGAAGCAACTGCCGAGGAAGGGTCTCCTTGTTCCTGGTGATGGAGGGCAATACCCTGCAGCCCCTACAGAGAATCAGCTTCAAGTCCCTGTTCAACAAGCATGTGCACTGCCCCTCCACTGTTCTCTGCCAGCCCACAGCCCTGGGAGAAGGCACTGCTGACTTATCGGCCCACTTTGCCTCCACACTTGCTCCCATCCTCTGGGATATCTGCAGGTTACAATTCCAACCACAGGCTTCAGAAAGATGATACACTTGCTAGAGCCTGCAAAAGGGTCAGGAGAGAGTACTGTTTGAAATACCAGCATGACAGCTGGCTCCTTGTCTGTCCCTCCTCCCCAACCCCCTCCCCAAACTTGTCATGGTACAAGAAGTCTATAAGCAGCCCATCAGATTTAAATATCAGTGTGCATGAAGCAGCAAGAGAGCGAGGGAGTGGGAAGCAGACAGTGAGTGCCTCTGTCGCCACTGCTGTCAGGAAACACTAATGAATTTCACCACCAGCAGCCATGCTTCAGCTGGGGGGGGTGAGGTGAAGGGTGGGGAGTTTTCTTGGGAGAACTCTGTCAGTACTAAAACATCTTTTCTCAAGGCCTTGCTAATATATGTTATTGAGGATCTGAGAATTATGGATCACCCAGGACTTCAAGGGGAGTAGAGACTGGGGCAAATCCTGATGTCCTCTAAAATAGGAAGGGACATAAAAGTGTGAGGCTGGAGGGAGCCAGCTAAGCCCCATTAGATGGGTGACCTCTGGCATGTCTCACCCCTTGTTTTCCCACCATCACCCAGGCTCATCTCAGAGGCCTTGGGCTGCTCCACTGGGAGCACAAGAAAAGGAAGGGCCTCAGGCAGTGAAAGGCAGCCTGGCCAACTTCCTGCCCATCCCACTTCACAGCAACTATAGCTAACTTCACAAGGAAGCCCCAAGAAACATGTTACCCACCATCCTTCTGGACCTGAGGAAGATGAGATGAGAAGACTCCACACCTGCTCTATAGGCAGCTACTTTTCTCTGTCAGGAGACAGAAAGATGCTTATCTTCCAGAGGAGGTCGTGAGTGCTCTTGAGACTTTCCCAAGATCCTAAGCAACAGATCCATGACTTGAAGCCCTATCTATCTGCTGCCTCCTGTGTATCTGCTACTGCCAGATCCTGCCCTTCTCACTCCTTCCCACTGGTATACATGCCCCTCTGGCATGGCATAGTCCACAGCTGCCATATAGTACGAGGCTGGGCTCCAGGCCAGGGTGAACCCAGCCGGGAAGAGAAAGCTGTGGGACTGAGCCAGGCCATCACCTGGGAGTCGCCACAGCTCAGAGGACATGGATGCAGCAGAAGCCTTCCCTCGGGTGCCCTCTGCACAACTCTGATCAACAGTGTCTGATCTGGCAGCAACCTGCTATGCAGGGGGCNGATGACATTTAATTTCCTCTTGGTTTCCCTACAGTACAGACGAAAGGCCGTCACCTGCGTCTGGGTCTGGCAGCACAGCTGGAACTGTTCCCAGACACGCTGCTAGGGAGAGTTCCCAAACAGAACCAGAACGCAGACCGGTGCACTAGGATGCCCCTCAGGCCAGGCTGCTAGTCCTCCCAGGGAAAGCAAACCTCAAATCCCTAGAGCCAAACCATTGCTTAAAGACTCTAAAGGATTACATGCAGAGCACTTCCCATTCCCATTCTTTTTATTAAAAAGGTGAATTTATTATTTTATGTGATAAGTGTTTGACTTGCACATATGTATATGCACCACATGCATGTAGTGCCTGAGGAGGCCAGAAGGGAGCATAGGATGCCCTGAGACTGGAGTTCTAGATGCTTGGGAACCATCATGTGGGTGCTGGGAACTGAACCCAGGTCCTCTAAAAAAGCAGCTTAACCACTGAGCCATCTACCCAGCAGCCATTGCTCTTAACTAACAAGACATTTCTACAGCCCCAATAATTTATATTTTTTATGAGTATGGGTGTTTNGCTTGCATGTAGGTCAGATACCCTAGGAATGGAGTTACAGAAGGCTGTGAGCTACCAAGTGGGTGCTGGGAATCAAAACCAAATCTTCTGGAAGAACAGCAGTGCTTTTAACTGCTGAGCCATCTCTCTAGCTCTTTCAGCTCCTAGCTTTTATAGACCCCCTACTGACTGACTAGCTCTACTCCCATTTCTCCCCCTCAGCACCCATAGGAAGCACGTGACTGCCACAAACACCTTGTGGAAAAGTGTAACATACACCTCTCCAGTGCTACAAACACCCCGGAATCCTGTCACTTGTACCTCCCAGTGCCTGTTTAGGCAAACAATAAGATAAGTACCTCTCCAGTGTCCATCCCATGGCACAGTGCTCACCTGTGTGGGAGGTGCTGGAGCTGCTACCAAGACCTGGACAGAGCTCCTTACCATATAGAATATCAGGGAATAGGGTAGGGGAAGGAAGCTGAGCACCCAATAGGAGGTTTCCAGGGTACTCTGNCCAATGTCTTGGCTAATGGTCTGTTTTATTTTTGGCTAGGGAAACAACAAGCTCCCTAGTAGTTTAAGCTGTCTCTAAGATATCCCACACATCCTAGTATAGTTTCTACCTGGCCTGTGGCTATCTTGACCCTATGCCTGGACTGTGTTTGTATGGCCTACAATGCCCCCTGGAGGCTCTGAAGAGAGACATCCTTCTGGTACTCAGTGTCTGGGATATAGTCCAGCCTTGGCTCCATATAAATGCACAAGGACACAGCTGTTGCTTTTAACCCCTGGCTGGTCCCCTGCCCCGATTCCAGCTCTCCAGATCCTTTCAAGATGTGCAAGCACTCATCCTGTACAGAGTACTACTGCTCCTGGCACAATAGCACTGGAACAAGCTTAGGGAGTTTTAAACTGTGCTCTAGGAAGTTCTAGGCCTAGGAGTTTCAAGAGAGAGAGAGATCAGGCTACCTTACGGGCTAGGGAGGAATAGGGCCCATTCTACCCCCTACAGTGCTTCTCACTGTGTTTTGTCGTCATCTTTACTATGTTTTCAGTCTTTTTTGCCCTGTAATTAGTTCCGATCACTTGGTGCTCCCCACAGTCCCCAGCACACTACTTCCTTGGCCTAGAGTAGGTTTCAATGGGCTAATTTCAGGCCACTGCTGACCACCTATGCCTTCAGGATGTGCACACTTAATACCTTCCTTGGCAGTTTCCTACAGTATTCTTAGGGGAGAAGCACTACAGTGGAAGGAAGTGACGTTTACAGGAACGTCCTGCTGGATATGGCTGACACATGCCACTCTTAAATCAACAAATGGGGCACACCTGCTCCTATGATCCATCATCTATAATTGACATCCAAAGAACCAAACAGACTGCATTTGGCCAATCTTTGAGCCAAATGCAGCATATCACAACAGGAAATACCACTTCCTAGATGTTTCCAAATTCTGTATGTGGGAACATGGGGACACAGAATAATCTCATCCTTGTCAAGAGCCTGTCCCCTTGCCAGCCAGCCTAGAAAGGAGTCATGAGTCCCACAGTTCTGGTTACAGGACTGGAAGTGAGTGAAGGTTCTTAGCGCCAACCACCAAGCACACTTCCTGAAACTCCTCCAGCCAGGTTTGCAAGGGGTAGAGAGGAAGCAAGGGATGGTGTCCTTCTGGCTAAAGCCACTTGTTAACAGGCCCCAGATTCCTTTATCTCTAGGGAAAGGAAGGTAGCACTGAGCACTGCCCCCTCCCATGCCTCCCAGCAGGGCCAGGGAGGACAGCCATTAGTGTGTACCTCAGCAGACAATGGGGAGGAGAAGTCTCCAGAGCAAAGGACAACTGCAGCAATTAGAATGCAGGGAGGTTCAGAAGCTATTTAACTGGGTGACCCCTGAGGTCACTGCATCTGACTCCCATCCCTAGATAAATATTGTATGAGAGAGGAGGGGGCGAGCAAGGGAGCTGAGGCATCCCAGCTCCTCCCTCCCTTCCTTTCCCACCCGATGCGAGGCACTGCCTCCAGCCACACACAACAGGAACATTATTTACAGCCCTGACAGTCAGAGCAATCACTCTGCTAACCAAGAGGGAATGGACAAAGTCGACTTACCAAAAATTGACTATGGCAATTGAGGAAGAAAGCAGGGTTGGTGGGGGAAGGGAGCTGAGCTCACAGATACAAGTTTCCCTTCCCCCCTGGGTTTTGCTGGAACAGGCACTGCCACCCTCACCCTTAAACCCTCAAGTATGGCAGGTGAAGGAGTCTTGACTAGCAGAGCGAATCAGAGAAATAGGACATCCTTCCACCTCTCATCACTACCTGGGTGCTCTTGGCAAAGATGGAGGTCTGGCTACCTGCCCAAAGGAATCCAGACCGGCCACAAGCCACCTGCAGAGCCAGCTGGCCCTTAGCTGACCTGATAGGCAAAGGCCAAGAACATGGAAGTAAGATACAGCAGACAGAGGCCAGGGTGGGGGAGGACAGGGAGCCTGAGAGCCACTCCTGCAGTCCTGCTCTAATGCACCCTGACATGCCTCTGAAGACAGAGAGCTGTTTGCAGTCAGCACCGTGATTTGTTAGTAATTATTTCCATGGTGTCACATTGCTGTCACTCTGTTAACAAAGAGACAGGCTGCCTCGGGCTGCCTGCAAGAAAGAATCGCAGAGAAAAAGGCCTGTCAGACTCCCGGGATTCTCTGGGCTGGCTTTCTTCCCCAAACCAACATCTTCGCAGGCTTTGGAAGAATCAGTTTTACAGAACTATCAAGTCTGAGCTGTGTCACCCTTTAGCCAGGGACACTGAGAATTTATCCAGCCCACTCAGAGCTGCCCTTCCCAAACCTCTACAAAGCTAAGCCCCTCTACAAAAAACACAGGCCACCATGCCAACTGAAACACAAGGCTCCCTGGCCTTCAACTCCCAAACTCCATGCTCCTTGACTCTTCCGCCTCACAGCTGTCTGTCCTTTGCAGGTGCTCTTAGAAGCCTTACAAAAGAAACTCATTCTGACCAGACTGATACAGCTACCCTTTCAGCACGACAGGGGTAGAGAAGAACAGGACGGCTGAGAATCTTTCCTTCACAAATCCACCAACTGCATTCAAGAGCAAAGGTGCTCAGGAGCCACGCCCTTCTAGCCTCCATAAGCCAGTCCTCTGAGGAGCACCTGCAAGCTGACCTGTCTTTCCCAGGCCTGCATCTGCTCAGGTCTGCGAGGGAGAACTGGTGGTGTGTGTTAATACAGAGTAATATCTCCACTCCCCTGGCTGGAAATTAGAGGACAGATTGGCAAGCATTGACAAAACAGAGGTCATTCACCTTTCCAGACACGGAAAGTTGGAGATTAATTCTCTCCTCTCATAGAGGGAATCAGGCTTCAGTATAGTGGAAGGGAAGCTCCAATACTGAGAAACTCAATGCAATGGTAGCAGAGGTGGTGGCAGTAGCTAATGCCACTCTAGCATCATTAACAGAAAAGGAAGAGGGCCACAAGAGCTAGAGAATCTCTGTTAAAGCCACCACCACCAAGGTCCTGCAGAACCCTATTAGACAGAAGAACCTGGACAGGGCCAAAAATTTTTTGGTATGAGAGTCTAAATGGCAGAGGGTAGGCCAGTTACATACAGGAGAATGCAAACTCAATGAAGGCAGGCTCTTTGAGAAATTCTCATGTCTTGTTTATTGCTGTGCCCTCAATTCCTGAAACAGTGCAGGGCACACCATGGGCACCTAACACTCATCTGCTGAAAGCGGAAATAAATGAGCCAGAACAGGCTCCAGAATGGAGAGGGAAGGCCACAAGACCAAAGGACTGGAAATGGGTTTTCAAGGATGGAGGGGAGTTGAAACAAGTTGATAGACATATTTCTGTATCAAAATGAACATTCATGTATTCATTTAGCAAACATATGCTAAATACCCAAAGAAGGTAGATATTCCAACAAAAAGAAAAGTGCAGTATTGCAAAAACAATGAAATATTAAACAACAGAAAGGTNGAAACGATCTATACAACCACATGAATTAAACTGTCATTACATTGTACAAAATAAGTCAAACACAGAAGAGTACTCTTTGTATGACTTAATTTCTATGAGGTCTTGTCAAGAATGGGTGACGCTAACCATGAGTAATATAAGTCACAACAATGGTTAGTGGCAAGGGTAGGCATGATTGACTGGGAGGGGCACACAGGGACCTCCTGAGATGATGGAAAAGAGTCTTGATTGGGATGACAGTGACACAGGTGTATACTTGTAGACAAACTTATCATGTTATAAATGACATGTGCTTATATTTACACACTATACTATACCTATTTTATGACTTGATTTGGGGCTGGGGAATACAAGGGACTGAATCTAGGTTTTCAGGCATGCTAAGCGAGCAATCTGCCATTGAACTACATATGCAGGCTTCTTTCTACTCTTTATTTTGACACGAGGTTTCACGAAGTTGCCCAGGTTGGTCTTGAACTGCTCTGTAGCCCACCCAGGTAAGCCCTGACCTTGTGATTTCCTTACCTTAACCTCCTGAGTGGCTGGGATTACAGGCCTGGACCACAAGGGCCTGTAGGCTCGTATCATGTTTGTTTGTTTGTTTAAGACCAAAAACAAAAACAAGAGTTGATATTCAAGAGTCACAAAAATAATAGGTGAAGCCTTAGGAAAAAANCCACTGGTTTTAAAATATCTCACACAAAAGAAAATATTAATGTTTTCCAGGAGCACCAGTATTCCTTCTTAGGAGACAAGCCCCTCCAGCCTTCATTCTGACAGAGAACACACATGCCTGTGGAAATGTCAAGACTCAAGAAGATTAAAAATGTTCCACACAAAGAGGAACAGGGCCCAAGTCTTGGCCCAGGGGTGGTAACTGGGAGGGAAGTTACAATCCATGTCAGGTGAGCTCAGGAGGACAGGCAGAGAGACCACATGCCCCAGCCATGTCCCAGAGGGCTCTGAGGCCTCTCAAGCACCCTATCTGTCAGACTCTGCCACTGAGAATAAAGGCAGACTTCCAGAGTCTGATCTGGACCCACAGACATAGGACCCAATTTGTCTTCCTGACAATCCAGGCATAAAGACTTGCTGGGCTAGTCCAACTCTGGGCTAAGAGGAAGGTCTCAGAGGGTCCAAGCCTGCTGCCAGCAAAGGAGGTGCTAAGATGCTCACAGATGGTCCTTAGGAGCTCTACAGATCAAATCCTAGGGCTAGAATTTGGACAGCAACACTTGCCTCTAGACCCTTTTTAAATAGTAAAAAACCATTCAGTCACCAATTCTGCAGCAGGCCAATAAAGACACTATTGCTTTAAACATCTCACAGTCTGATCAGTCATTAAGCAAACATCTTTATCTTTAACCAGTTTTAACTAGGCAAAACTTCCATTCAGGGGTTCCTATAATCCTTACAGTGAGTTAAATCCTCTTGCACATTCCCAGGGGTGAGAAGATGAGGCTGCCAATGGAGTTCTACTGTCACCCTAGCCAGAAGTACCCAGAAAGGAGCAGCAGAGGCTCTGTCTACCAGACAACAGAGCTTCCCCTCCAGAGCCCCTCCACCCATGAACTCCTTCCAAGGCAGATGACTATCCCAATGAAAGCTCCAAGGGAAGGTGGCATGGTAAGAGGCCTGCTAACCTGCAGTTCTAGGACTCATGAAGAGTGCAAAAGGAGCAAAGACTGGGAACCAAAGCTGCTCTGGCTACATTTCAGAAATGAATAATCCCTTTAATGCTGGTTCTAGGCCCAGACCTACAGGAGGGACCTTCAGATGTTTCTGAGTAGGCCAGCTCCAGGGGTGTCTGTGCTCTTAGGCCGGGGGAGGGGGAGCACCCCTCACTCCAAGCCCAAGAACTCTCAGCCCAAGAAGCTGTCAGGCTAACGAGGCTACCCCACCACCACTCCATCTGAGCGTGGCAGGCTGCACCGCACGACTGGCTTCAGGTGGCTCTTCTTTAATTAATGGCATCCCAGGCTCTGCAGGGAGCTTCACCCCACAATGAATGGCCCTCTCTCATTAGAGGCAAGCCTGCCATGATGTATTCAGGGTGAGGGCCAGGATTCATTTCCCTGTCTGTGGGTTGGGGATGGGAGGGAGGAAGAGGCAGCAGGGAGATTTATATCGAGTGACTTGGATTAGCTGCAGCTGAAACATGACCCCATCAACTCAAGCTGCCTTCTTGGGGCTAACCCAATGCACCTCTGATGACGAGAGTGCTCTAGGGAAACTGAAAGGAGGGCAGAAGGTCTGGCTGCCATTCTCCCTGAGCTTAGACTCCGACTCGAAGGTCCAGAATTCCTACACAACCTCTGAGACATCCTCTCCCCTGCCCCCACACATCTCATGTGCTCAGAAGCCTGTGCTGACTCGGAACAATCTTTCCCATCAAGAGCCCTGTCATGACTGGGAGGCTGACCCACTAGCTCCCTATGTAAAGGATGGAGGCTCTACCCCCTGGCTTTCAGTTGGCTCTTCTGACTTCTGTAGTAAGCAATATACAGATCCCTTACTTCACAAAAGGGGTCTACAACATGGCTTGCCCCTTAACTGTTGTCTGGATAGGACCCAGGTACATTGTACCACACAGCATCTCAGACATCAGACCAGCTGGTACTAGAAAAAGGTAGGCATAAATTTGTCACAAAAACATGCCAACAGCTGTCATTTCACTATGGTGATCCACTGGGCTGAATCCCATTTCCAGTGTGGGAAGATTCTGGGCAACTCTGTTCTCTGCAAACATCTACCTTTACCTGCTGAGCCAAGTTACTGGCCCAGCAACTCTATTCTCCTTCCTTCCACTTCTCCCTGGTACCATCTTACAGGATCACAGAAGGCTGAGTTGGGGAACTGAGCCTCCCAGGCAAAAGACAAAAGTTTTGGGCTTTGGGATGTTTTCCTGTTTATAGAATTGTCACACACTTTAAAAGAAGGCCACACTGTACTCTGCTTGCTACTTGACTGGTAGGATCTAGAAGCAAGGTGGATTGAGGCTACACAACACACAGCCTTGTCCACTGTTTATAAAGATCCCACTAAACTCAACTTTCAATTTTGCTTGTGCATGGGGAAATAGCACACTTCAGAACTCATGTTCTTTCCACTATATCCCCTTAAAATAGCAATTCACTAAGCATTCTGGAAGGTGTGCCTTTACATACACCTGTGAGCTAATCCAAAGACTGCTTTGAAGGCCTTCGGTAACCCTAGGAGAGCCAGGGCAGATGTCCATCATCTGCACATACACTCAGTGACTGTCAACCATGCTTCTCCCTGCTCCATGAAACAAGTGTTCATATACCCTTGCTTCCCTCCTCAGAAAGAGATGTAACTCAGTTCCGCTTTGCTAAGCCCTATTTGGCAATGTGTCTAAACACATGCAAACTTAATTAGTTCAGGAGGGGAAGCCCAAGTGCTTGCAGTGACAGATAAAAGNAACAGGGAAAGAGACAAGTCAGGACTGGCAGGGAGTTCTAACTCCAGCCCATTCCCCCAGCAGGCTGCTAATCAAAGGTGATGAAGCTCAGTGCTGGGGACTAACTGGCACTCTCATGGGTAAGGGGCAAGGCTCATAAGCTCAGTGGCATGATGAGATGCCATGAGTGCTTCTAAACATAAGAATGAGGTGTCCAAAATGATACTGGCTACAGCAGGCTCCTTCTAACAGACCAGAGGACCCAGGTGTAGTGGCACACACCTGGGTTCTAGTACTTGAGAGGCTGAGTCAGGAGGACAGTGAGTTCAAGACCAGCTTGGCCTACAACAGTAAGACTCTGTCTCAAACTAAAAGCAACACAACAAAACAAACAAAACACAGTTCTGAGGATTCATTTATTTGTGGCCTTGCAAGAAAGTTCTCTGGCAGCCCCAAATCATCCCCTATCCACGTCTGCTGGCCAACCATGCCTCCATACCAAAATGAACATAAAAGTCTACAGCTCCAACACCAGGCAAGATAACAGCTCAGGCTCTGACCCTCAGGGCAAACAAAGGGCAAGGAAGATGGATGTCCTACCAGATCACACAGAGGACTGCAACAGATGGTCAATGACCATGGTTCAACACATGGTTCTAGAGCCAGAAGCTTAGGCCCAAATCCCTGCTCTGCCAACAAACAGGTTGTGTGTGTCCTTGAAAGATTATCTCTCTGAGACTCAGTGTCTCAACTTATTTTTAAAATTTAAAAAAAGTGTTACAGAAAGAAATATTTCAGGATTGTAAGACAGCTGAGCAAGTAAAGAACGGCTCTTGCTGCCATGCCTTACTAAGTTTGATTCCCAGAATCCACATGAAGGAGAGAACTCATTCCCCTAAGTGTCCTCCTCTGACTTCCTGGCTCCATGGCAGTGCATACACACCCACATGTGTACTTGCAGGCACATGCACACACAAAAATAACTTAATTGATAGGACTGTGGTGAGAGGTAAATGTGTAAGCAGCACAAAAGATCACTGGTCCATAGGAAGTGCTCATAAACAAAGGTTCTGTTCACTTTTGCTTTTAACTCTTTCAGGAGCCCCAGCCTGCAGTCCCAGAGGCACAAACCTCTTAGCTAGAGTACTTCACACTGTGCCCAGGAACAAGATCCTTCTCCCTGGCCCAGCACCAACCCAACACCCAGCACTCTTCCAGAGCAGAAATTCTACAGGACCACTCAGTTGTCCTTTGTCCAACAAACTAATGGGCTAGGTGGCATAGTTCAGTGACCAATTGTGTGCTTAGCATATATGAGGTATTGGGTACAGCCCCCAGCACTCCCCTCCCCCCAAAAAAATCTCAGCTATTTCCCAAACCACTATTAAACATCAAGCTTTGTCTGAGGATTCTAAGTGTTTACAACCTAGTGAAAGAAACAGACAAGTAGAGGCAGCTGCAATAAAATGCCATGAAGGACTCAGTAAACAGTAAAAAAAGAAGTAAACTCCAAAGTGGGAGGGGGCAGAGCACTAAGGGAAGTAAGCAAGAGCCTTGACGGTCCCAGCAGTATGGACTGGACCCTGAGGGTAAGGGTGCCTTGGGAGGATGAAGCAGAAGTGTGACTTGACTGGAGCTGGAACCTAGAACAGATCACCTGGAGGAACCTCTGGGAAGTGTGGGCAACAGGATTTGGAGACTAACTGGTTGTGTCGAGGCAAGGGTGGTTCTCAGGTTTCTGACAAGGTGCTGAGTGATGGCACCATGGAAGGGCTTGGTGGGGGGGGGCAGATAGAGTGGAGGGATAGGAGGCATCTGGGCACAAGGCTTGGCATCAAGGAGCTGATGGAGCAGATCTCTTGTCTCCAATAGGATCATGTTGGTTCTAATTTCTCTTGGAAAAAAGACTGGAGACATCAATGCACAGACAGGTGAAGCTCTAGCAAAGATCAGATCACTCTGATGAGAGCAAGAATGAAGGAAAATGAAAGATAGGACAGGGATCAAAGTAACACCAATATTTTAGAAACACCAACACTTGTTGAGCATACCTTTAATCCCAGCACTGGGGTGGGGGAGGGCAGAAGCAGGCAGATCTCTGTGAGTTCAAGACCAGCCTGGTCTACATAGTAAGTTCCACGACAGCCATGGTTACACAGAGAAACCATGTCTTAAGAATAAAAACACCAAACTCAGGAGAAAACTAAGAAGAAGTGAACTGCAAAAGGCCCTAAGGAGGAGCCAAAGACTCAGAAGACATAAAGTTAAAGACTATCATGTCAAGATGACACAATTAGCTCTACTGAATGAGCCTAGAGGACCCAGCCTGACCTACTGCCAGCACCCACAGGAGAACTACTAGCCCACAATGCTCTCCAACTATATGGGTCTATCACTGAGTCACCTCACTCCAGGTACCAACAGTCTTGCTCTTCAACTTGACTACAGCCACTCAGTGCACACTCTCCACTCCAGCAGTGAGCAGCATACAGTGAGAAAAGTCCCTCCACTCAGGGCACACTCTCCACTCCAGCAGTGAACAGCATACAGTGAGAAAAGTCCCTCCACTCTGCAGACTTTCTGAAACCTCAGTTCTCTAGGTCCATTTCTGCAGAGTACAGGCACAGGGCATAGCATGGACATCCCAGAAGTCATGGAGAGAAACTAAGACCAATCAATGCCAGCCCTGCACTTAGATGTAGTGGGAGAGCTTCCTGTACTAAAGGTGAGCTGAGTCCCCAGGAAAGTCCCCTGAACCAACTCCAAGACAGCCCCAGCCCCTCCTGAACTCAGGATTGCAGGAGAAAGTTTTGTCCGGGTCCCGCCAGGACCCATGGTCCCACAGCCACTTATAAAATAATTACTCAGAGGCTTATATTAATTATAACTGCTTGGCCATTAGCTCAGGCTTATTACTGACTGGCTCTTACATTTAAACTTAGCCCATTTTTATTAATCTATAAGTGTTCCGTGGCTTTACCAGTCTGTAGGCATTTTGTTCCTTTGGCAGAGGCTGGTGTCTCCTTACTCAGCTTT
>LZPO01066295.1:202250-230724 GCA_001675575.1 Neotoma lepida
AAAAAAAACGTTAAATGCAATAAAGAAATATTTCTATCAGTTGGAGTTGGGAGAACCAGAGAGGTCTAAATGAAGGATGAGAGCCAAGGCAGGTGAGAAGGGCATCCATGCAGAGGTAGCAAGGTATACTGTACCATGTCAGAGCCAAGGGCAGGCACAGAGGGCATTCATGTCAAAAGGAACTTAATGAGATTCATAGACAAGATAAAAAAGTCACTCCCAAGGGAGGGGTAAAGGGCCAGTAACAACAGGATAGTTACACACAAAAAGGATAAGCAAAGTGCATATATTAAGGATAATGGAAACCAGGTTTCTCACTACTATAAAAACAACAAACAAACAAAAAAAACCTGTGGTGTTGTTTTGGAATTGGCAGTAAGAATTTGAACTCATGATTTCTGGTACAGATGTGGTAGACATGGATATATAAATGTAGAAATAAATAAGAGTATGATAACAGCTGGGCGGTGGTGGCGCACACCTGTAATCCCAGCCCTCAGGAAGCAGAGGCAAGTGGATCTCTGTGAATTCAAGGCCAGCCTGGTGTATAGAGTGAGTTCCAGGACAGCCAGGACTGTATAGAGAAACCCTGTCTCAACAAAAGTATGATTATACATACACAAATAGATGTAAATTCACACTCGAGCATTGACTAAGAATGGGTTAACAGCAATGAGCACACCTAGCACACCAGCACCTTCCAAATACTACTGTCTACTAAATGAACCAGAGCTCCTTAAAGAAATGGCAAGAAAACTACAAGATGAGCCTAAGATATCCTACAAGAAAGGAAGGGAATGCTCAAAGAATAATAAAAACATATCAAAGGGACTCCTAAAAGCCACCTTGAGGGAATACTGCTGGTCAAAAAGAAGTGATGGTGATGGGTTATAATGTAATGAATAGCCAGAAAACCATGAGTCCATAAAGATTTAGTACGTACACCTAAAATCTAGGGAGGAATATAAACATGGTTTCAACGTATTTCTCCACAGAACCCTTATTAGTTACAATAAGAAGTACTTTTATATTAGAAAAGATGAGCAGACATTATCTTACACAACCAGTCAAAAATAAGCATCATTGTTAGATGTGGTGGCACTCGGGAGGCTGAGACAGGAATACAAGACCAACTTTGCACAGTGAGATCCAGGTCAGCCAAGGTTAGTGAGCTCCTGCCCCCCCCCACACACAAAAGGCATCGATAATGGGATAAATCAAAATCACATGCCACTTGACAAGATGTAATGAGAACAAAGGATCATTCCTGATATCCTGCTGAAAGGCACAATGTGAGCCTATCTGTAAGAAAGTATCAGACAAACTCTAAGAGAGGAACAACCCATACAATAACCAGCCCACAATCTTCAAAAGTATCAAAGTCATGATCCTCAAAGAAAATGTACCAAGGAAAGTCTAAAGGAGACTACAGACTTGATAACTAAATGCAAACCAGTTATCAACCACACTCTTTTGCTACAAAGAACATTTCTGGGACAATCAACAAAACTTGAATGGGATTCCTGGACTAGATAGAGGTTAATATATCAATGTTAATTATCTGATTTTGATAGTTGTATTGTAGTTGGGTAAGAAAAGGGCCTGCTTATAGAAAATACACATCAAGTATCCTTAATAATGGGACATCAGTTCAGGACCTTAATTCTCAAATGGTTCGGAAAAGAAATCTTTGTACTGTACTTCCAATTTTTATGTAAATTTGGGTTGTTTCAAACTTTTGTTTTTTTAAATACTTTTAAAATCCAGTTCAGGGCCAGCCTAGTCTACAGAATGAGTCCCAGGACAGTCAGGACTACACAGAGAAACCTGTCTCGAAAAACCAAATAAATAAATAAATAATAAAAATCTAGGTATAAGGCTGACAGAATAGCTCTGCGGTACAGTACTTGTCACCCATGCATGAGGCCCTGGGTTCAATCCCCACAGTAAGTTAAATAAATAAAATCCATGTGCAGTGTAGTTTTTAAAAAAAAACAGAAGCCAGGCAATGGTGTTGTGCGCCTTTAATCCCAGCACTCAGGAAGAGAGGCAGGAGGATCTCTGTGAGTTCAAGGCCAGTATGGTCTACAGAGTGAGTTCCAGGACAGCCTGGACTACACAGAGAAACCCTGTCTCAAAAAAACAAAAAACAAACAAACAAACAAAAAAACGAAAANGACTATGAGGGAGCTGAGCTCTTCTCTCATCTCACAGTGCCCACAGAAGGTAGGCCAGCCACACGGTCTCCTCTAACAGCAAGACGAGGGGCAGGGAGACAGCTCTCACAGTATCACATCTCAGCCCTCAATGCCACTGGAAAAGCTACCACTCAGTGCCCTTTTTAACTGTCACTCTGGCCTTACACAGCCCTCTCAGGAGCACCCCCATAATTCCTNCAACGATATCCTACCTGCTCTTGCATGTGCTAACAGCTTGGAATTTATTTTCCATTGATGTCTTTAGACTTTAGTTACAAGTATGCAGAATTTAAGTCTATAGCTCCAATATCAACTAGGACTTTGGTATCTGATCAAGGAGGAGAACACAAACAATTTATGATTCTCTTTATTTCTGCATAACATTTTTTAATCAGAGAACAAGATTTATTCTCAAACATCCTTTCCTTATTAAAGTAGTAAGCAGACTACAGCAAAAGAAAAACTGAATGACTTTCATCTCAAAATGAAGGGATCAGCTCCCCAATGGGGACAGGGAGGGGTAAATAGGGACTGCCCTGAGGCCAGCCCGATTTGGAGAAACAGGCCTGTGCCACAGCCCCTGGAGGATGGTCCCTGTGCAGAGTATTTACACAACAGACACCAATGGTTCCTCTGCAGCCATTACTGTCTATCAGGTAAATAACACATGTGCCAAGACACACATTTAATGAGGGAAATAATATGCCTTTATAAAAAGACTCAATCTGTATTTACCTGAGAGACCAAAGAAGCACCAAATCACCAGATTAGTGGAACCACAGAGGAGTCGTTCTGGTGTCTTGGGTAAATAGACATTTTATAGCCTCCATTACTGGAAAGGGAAGGGAGGGAGGGGGTCATCCTTCAACATCCACACACACTGGCTGGGGGAGCTTCAGATAGGACAAGCTGAGGAGTCCATCAGGAAACATGTGGTCTCTGGACACTCCACCTCCTNAGCCACACACACTTGAAATCTCTGGGAGCACACAGGTCTATGCCATCCCTGGATCCAATGCACACCATTAAAAACCAGTCGGGAGGCAGAACTACATTCCAAAGAAACTCCACAGTACTAAGTCCACCTGACTCAAGAGCCTGGACCACCATGCTTTAGCTTCCCAGTCTTGGAGAAAGACCCTGTCCTAGGATGATTCAGCAATTTTACTCAGGTACCCCAGTCATAGAAACAACAAAGATACCTGTCTGGAATCTATTTGGTTCCAGGTTTGACTTAGGCAGTTAAAAATAGCCTGAGAAACATGTAAATAAACTTCATGCCTTCAAAAGGCATACTATTCGGGGTGGTGGTGGCACACACCTTTAATCCCAGCACTCCAGAGGCAGAGGCAGGAAGATCTCTGAGTTTGAGGCCAGCCTGGTCNACAGAGTGAGTTCCAGGACAGCCAGGGCTATACAGAGAGACCCTGTCTCAAAAAACCAAACCAAAACAAAAGTCATACTATTCAATTGAATGCACCTTTACTGCCAGAGCACCTCTGTGAAAATCACAGTCAAAAAGGAAGAAAACTTAAGAGGCAAACACAAGCTGGTCAGCCAGAGAGAAGCCAGGAAGAGGAAAGGTATCCCAAGACTCACTAGACAAGAAAGAGAAATGGAACCAGGTGGTGGTGGCACACACCTTTAATCCCAGAACTTGGGAGGCAGAGGCAGAGGCAGAGGCAGGTGGATCTCAGCAAGTTTGACACCAGCCTAGTTCCAGGACAACCAGGGCTATTACACNGAGAAACCCTGTTTCGAAAAACAAACAAAAAAAAAAAAGAGAGAGAGAGAGAGAAAGAAAGAAGGTCTGTACCACCATGCCTGGTACAATCTCAGCATGCAGGAGGTAGAGGAAGGCAGATCTCTGTGAGCTGGAGGTCAGCAAAAGAGCTACAAGGTGAGACCCCGTCTCAGACAAAGGAAAGAATGGAGGGAGGGAGGGGAAAGGGGAGAGGAAGAGCAATAACAAAACCCAAGACTCCAACATCAGGCTTTCAGACTACTGCTCACTCCAATGCAAGAAGCAGGCCTCAAACTCAAGCTTCTCTGCACTCTCACAAAGAAACAAGAGCCCAAGCATTGTGGCTAGTTTGCTAATGGCTACACATAACAAGTCTCAAACTCCTTGCAATTTCAACGCTTTCTGATAGCTCCAGAGTGGGAAGCAAAGAGCAGGAACCCTAATAGGGTCCTCATGTCAATGGAGCACTCTCCTTTCCACACTCCATCTCTGTCTTGCCCTATAGTGACAGTCACTGCTGCTTCAAGACAGGGCTAGCAGAGCTCTCTGACATCAGAAACAGATGTTAACCCCAAACCACCAGCAANNCTGAAGTCATCAAAAGCTGTCAGGAACACAAATTCTGATGATATCAATCAGGCCATCTCAGCAGCTCAAGGCAACACAAGAGGCAATTCTTTAGGATCTGCCTGCTGTTTGCTAACCCACCAGCCATGCCCACTTGCAAACTCCTTCTGGAGGTCAAAGCTGAACGATGTCTCTTCACTAAGTCCTACAAATCAGATGCCTCTCAGTGACAAATCTTCTTTCCTAATACAACGAGACAAAGCTAGAGCTGAGGAAGTCACAGTATGGCTATCCTCTAAGTATGCCCCACCCTTACAGAGGGCATATCCACAACAGTAATATCAAAAGCTGTTCCAAGCTTTCCATTCTCCTTCATTCTACATGGTAAGTTGATGCTGAAGCAGAGTCAGGACAGCACAGTTATTAAAATAACTGGTTCAAGTCCTAACTCTACTACCCACTCCTGGTAATGATACCTCTATCTTTGGGTTCAAGTCAACCACACAACGTAATAAAGTGTTTTACACACTAGTACATGCTCAATAAAAGGGAGTTACTACTGTCAATATATGAGAATGAGGAAAGGAAAATACCAATTTCTGAAAACCTATTATAAGCCAGGCCCTGTGCTAGTAAGTTACATATTTTGCCTCATTTAATTCTCTAATAATCATGCAAAATAGTAACAGCATTCCTGTCTTACACACGAGGAAACTGAGGCTTGGGCACTCACTTCCTGTGGGCTCTACTTTCTTCTTCCATGTTCAATGACTCTCATTTCCCTACCTGACTGATTTCACTATTTCATAGGACTAATTAATTCATATCAACTTCAATTCTTCTTTTGAGGTAAGGTGTGATTTTTAAGCAAAAATAACTTAACCTTAAGCAATAATGAAATCTAAACCATCTAAACTGTGTGTGTATGTGAAGAGAGAGAGAGAGAGAGAGAGAGAGAGAGAGAGAGAGAGAGAGAGAGGGGAGAGAGAGAAAGAGGTGTTTGTTTTATTCTTTCAAAATACATTTTAGCCAGGCAGTGGTGGTGCACACCTTTAATCCCAGCCCTCGGGAGGCAGAGGCAGGAGGATCTCTAAAGGCCAGCCCGGTCTACAGAGTGAGTTCCAGGACAGCCAGAGCTACATGGAGAAACCCTGTTTCAAAAAAACAAACCAANCAAACAAACAAAATACACTTTAGCTTGAACACAAAGGAGCAATAGTTAGGGGCATTTTGGATTAAAATAGCTGCAGTGCAGTACAAGGACTTCCAAGCCTCTTCCCATACCCAACCCCAGAGGTNTAATTCTTCCCATCTTTAGAGTGAAAAACTCTAAAGAGGCAGAGGCACAGGCACAGTTAGCTCTTGCTCAAGTCCCCAAATGTGGCATTTCCTTCTACAAATCTGGGCCTTGACAAATGCTGCTCCCTCTGTTTTGGAAAGCACTGCTATTTTTCACCAGCAAATTAACACTTTCTTTGAAAACCAGCTAAATCCCACCCTTTTTGTAGATTTCTCTGATACCCCATGATAAAGTTAATGGCTTCCATGTGACCCAGTAGTACAGTTTCTTTTCATTCTATGGTGACAAACTAAGTACCTGTCTCTTCTGCCACTAACAATTGTCAAAGACTCCGTGAGGAAGGATGGAGGGCAGCAACAGAGCTCTGCATACATGTGCATGTGTGTGCATAAAAAAATGTATTTTGTAACTCTTTATTTTCTTGTTAGGCACTTTCATGCATTTCAAATTTTCACACAGCTTGAAAGAGGAGCACCGAGTTTTAATCTAAATGGCATGAGTTTTAGAAATCTGGAGAGTTTCTTAAAAGCAGCAACTACATTTTATTCATTTCTTTACTCCCAGCACATAATCAGGCACAATTAAGAAAGTAAAGACTTGCTAAATGAATGAACATGCCCAAAGCCACGATACCAACTACTCTAGAAGTAGAACATGCTAGACAGAGCACAGCCAAAGCACACCAAACAAAGCTTCCTTCCATCCCTTTTTTCCCTTTCTGCCATTCTCACAGCCCAACCACTCTTTTCTCAGAGAGAGAGGGAGAGAGAGAGAGAGAATGAATATTGCCTTGGTACAGGAATACTATTAAAAGGATTAATTTAGGGTCCGGTGTTTGGACTGTCACATCCAATCACTGCACACAGATCTACAGCTTCCCAAATCAGACTCATGCAAAAAGGAATCAATCGCAAGGACACAGAGGGTCTGAACAGGCATACTAATGGCCTTCTGAGATGCCAGCGGCCAGCTCTGACACTCCCATAAATTATCTGCCTTTTGATTTTACCTGTAGCTCTGGGGCACAAGGCACAATTTTGAACATATCAAAGCAATCCCTCCTAACCCAAGGTTCCCTAAGGAATGTCCCCCAAAGGAGGAAGACGCTAAAAACAACAACCCAAAGGGAATCTGCTTCCCAACAGATCTAGTCCTCAAAATCATCAATTAAAACCCAACAGAACCAAATAAATAAAGCAGGATTCAAAAAAGTCCAGCAGAATGGATGGGGCATCATCAACTCTACAAAGACTACGCATCTCCCACTCAAGGGAAGAGAAATCACAACAGTCAACTAGCACACTTTCATCTGGAGGCAAGTCTGCACTAGCTTTAACAGTACCTTACACTGGGATTTCGGGATCTCGGGCAACTCAATTCAACCTTCTTTTCCTCACATGGTAGCAAGAAAACCCAAACAGACCACATGACTCATTTCCCTGAGTGGGAGGGGAAAGTAACAAAAACATTCAAGAGGCACTTTACAGAGATGCAGGGACAGTAATGTGACAATACTAATAAATGACCCCAAACAGGGAGGAAGGCTAGTAACATGGGTGAGTCTTGGAAAGCTGCTTAATCCATTCACTCTACTGATGGTGTGTGGACTATGGAACTCCTACTATGTGCAAATTTTCTATGGTGAAAAACCATGCCTTGCTTTAGTTATAACTGACTTCTGTAAGCCAGCTAAGCTTTTACCATATGGACACAATGAAAACTGTGTGGACTCAAAGCTTAAGAAGCCAAAACTATCACCTAACTACTTCCTGCTTTTGTGCAGAATATTAGTTGTAGCTCCAGCCTTTAATTCTGGTACTTGGGAGGCAAAGGCAGACAGATCTTCATGAGATCGAGGCTAGCCTGGTCTATGTAGAGAGTTCCAGACCAGCCACAGTGAGAGCCTGTCTAAAAATTAATAAAAAACAAATCAGTATCAACACACTACTAAGAGCTTCCTCTACATCATTAAAGCCTTTAAACAATGCTATTAAATCCCACGATCTCCATTTTAGACAGCAAAGTAAAACTCAAAGAGGTAAGTCCACTTGTTCAAGGTCACAGAAACACCACTATCAAAATTCTGTAGGCTTCCCTCCATCACTACAAGTACACTGGGGTTCACAGGAAGAGGAAGAAAGGGAGAGGGCAGAGTGGAATTCTGGCTCTAAACTTTCCACACTCAACAAACAAATGTATTCCTGCCTGAGACACACCATCACACCTGATCTAGCAGACATTTCCAAAATCAGGAATGGGTTATCAGTCTGCTACAGGCAAGGAAAGAAGAGACCAAGTAGGACATACAGAATGAGGACAACTGCCTAGAAAGCTTAGGAACGCAGGTCAGTTTCTATATATATATAGCTCAAATAGTTCTTAGCTATTAAGCTAGGAACCCTAAAATGAAGATCCCTTCAAGGGCTCCATTTGGGCCATACTTCCTTCAACAGAAAATAGTTTCCAAAACATTTTAATTCATTGTATGCTTACTCTCTTCCTTTATCTTTCCCAACCTGTGAAACAGTAGCTGGCTGGCATTTCCAAGAAATTCTCTAATAGACACCTTTTAAGTGCCTTTAAGACAGACATGAAATTAGTAAGGCGAATGAATACTAACATACACACATACAAACACACACACACACACACACACACACACACACACACACAATTTGAATTATACTTAGTTTGGTCCTTAAGGACCATAGAACTGCCACATAAGGGGAACATTAAACCCCAGACTCTTTACTGTTCTCTCTGCCCCTTCAATCCAGTCTTCACACTGATACCAAAACAAGCTTTCTACTACGCAAACCTCACAATTATAATCTTCATTTTTTCCTTTTTATTTCTGTTTTGATATATAGCACAGGCTGGCCTTGAATTAGCAATCCTCCCACCTTAGCCGCCTGATTACAGGGGTATACCACCACTCTGAGCTGCTTACAGTCTTTCAGTGGCTTCTTACTGTTCTGAGCTAGAGATCNGCAAACTATGGTCCATGGGCCAAATCCAGCTGCCACCTTTATAAATAAATTTTTACTAGAACACAGTCATGTTCACTTTCACATCAACCATAGCTGCTGAAATGCTCACTACAAGCTGTATAGTTGTAAAAGAGTCACAAAGCCTAAGTATCTACTCCTGTCCTTTCTAGAAAAGCTTGCTAAACTTTAGTCTTTTTAACTGCCCCCTCACCTGCCCACCCTCACCTGCCCACCCTCACGCCACCTTCTAACTAGAGTTTCTAAGGCCCTAGCCTCTGCTCACCTTTCCTGCTTAATTTCCCACCTGCCTTTTAATTACACTGATCTTCCTCAAACTCAACAAAGCTCTGATACTTGGTCCCTCACGTGTTTCTTCAATTCTAGGGAAGGAGGTTGATTCCTCTGAGAAGCCACCCCAGAGTCTACAAGTCCAGGATAAGGTCACTCCTGTAGTCCCAGAGAACTTAGGTCCCTTACTTTAGTTATTGGGTGTATCCTAATTGCTGCATTCCTAGTGGTCTCTCCAATGGATCTGAAAGCTTTTGGATGTCATGGACACTCTTGTTGACCACTGTAATCCCTGCAACTAGCAAAATGTTTGGGCCTGAGTTATTGAACAAATGACTCCCAAATCCCTGGGTAGCAATCATCAAAAGTCCACCTTTTTAGTCAGTCCAGGTGGAAGTAGGTGGGGACTAGCCAACCATTCACTCAAAGGTGACACACAAACTCAAACCCAAATATATCAAAAAGCCATATGTGAGGTGGTCTTACTGTTGAATTAAGATGAGTATTTCTTGGAATATAGGGCTACTCCAGCTCTACTCAATTATCTTAAAGACAAGGTACTCATGAGGTGTCTATTAAAGAAATCATGGCTGGGCATGGTAGTCCATGCTTATAATCCCAGCTACTAGGTAGAGTCTGAAGCAGGAGCATTACAAGTTTGAGGCCAGTCTGGTCAATTAGTTAAGATCAAATATAAGTTTAAAAGGAGAAGAGGGGAAAGAAGGGGGGGGAAGACTAGGAATTTTGTTCAATGGCAGCATGCTTGCCTAGCATGTTGCAAGATCCTGGGTTCAAGGACTGAGGAGGAAAAAAAAGCAAATCATGACAGAACTGGAAAGTCTAAATCACTCATCTCCAACTCTTACTCTAAAGATTTTGGTCAAGTTCAGTTGCAGTAAGTTTGAGTACATGCTACCTTATCAGAAGCTACAGAAAAATGCAATCTGTACCAGCCCCCATCACATACCCACCAAACCCAAACAGTCAGACACCAATCATGCAACAGGATTCTCACCTCTCCTTACTTCGAAGATGCCAAGACTGGCAGCTGGAGACGCTGAAGGGTCTGTGAGAGCTGGAAAGCCCCAATGCTGTGGACAAACACACATCTCTGCAACAGGTATATTTCAATTCAAAGGTTTAAATCCTCATTAAGGGTCACTCTTAGCTCAAAATCATAAATTCAAATTTTTGGATATAGCTATCTCTGTAGAAAGACAATGGCCCTACAGACCTTTCAGATGCCATTGACTGACATATATATACAACACACCCATATACATATATATATACATACATATATATGAGTGTGTTGTATATTTATGGGTGTGTTGCATATATATGAATTATGGACTTCATGTTCTCTGATATATTGTTCTCCCTAAGGAAGTTTATCTTCTAGAAATACCAAATACTCATAATATCTGAGCCTCAACTAAGAAAGATGGTCATGAAGTGGTAGATCACTGGGTAATTTCAGAATCCTATCAGACAAGGACACAAGGCTAGCAATATTCAGAATTCAGGAACTGGGGCTGAGCCAGGACTGAAGAGAAAGGGTCATCGCCACAAACCTATAGGCGGTAACTGGAATGAAAACACCGATCAGGAAATACTTTCAAAATACTTCCAATCTGCCTCAAATTCTAAGAAAGACAAGCTGGCCAAAGCCCAAATCAGCACATTAAGGGAGCCAAGCACAGGTGGCACATGCAAGAGAGGCCAGCCAGGGCTACATATCAAGACCATCTAAAAAANAAATAACAAAATTTTAAAAGCATCAAGGAATATCTATCATATTTATCACCTACTCCATATATTTTAAAGGAGCAGAAACCACAGACATGACCTTTTAGGCTAGTGAAGCCCTGTGCACAAGTATCTACAATTGGAACCAATATATTCCTGTCTGCCATTCCACACACATAAGACTTGATTCTATCCTGATCCCTCTGGGAACAGGCCACTCCCCAACTTATCCCACTACGGAGTAAACTTTCCAAAATGAAATGGAATGAAAGCACTTTTATTTGGGAATTTCAAGTTGGAGGAAGAGCTCTTAGCCAAGCTCTTCTAAGCTGGCTGATTATTTACAGGATCTTGGGGCAGGAATTGTTAATGAGCTTTTAATTTGGAGTGCTTAAGTTGCCAAAGTGCTCTGAGCTCCAGTGAAGCACCACAGAATCCATAAAGGAAACCTTATCAATCACTTCCCGGCAGCTCCCTTCCCCCATTCAGCACCTGCCGACAGTCAGCCAAGTGGGTTTCTAACCAAGATCACAGGCACACATTAGTGGAGTCACACTCCAAGTCACTGTTTATAAATTGGCCTTTAAATGGTAGGGGATTCAAGTATAATATACTTAAGGCCCAAGAATGAGCCCACTAAAACAAGGTCTACTGTGTATGATAAAGTCAGAATAAAGTTGATTTTAATGAAGCCAGTTTCTGGTACAAACTGTACAGACAAAAATCATTCAGCCAATCACAACCTACTACAGTCAAATACAGTATAGTCTTTAGCCAATGGGATTCACGTTTTGCTGCCCTTACACTGGGAAACCAATGAAATACACTAGCAAATTCATGCTATAAAATGGCCAGAGACAATTGTTGATCCTAGTCATTGCAAAATTCCCATCTCCAGATGAGTGGCCCCATAACCAACATCTTCCAGGTCAATATCCAGCAGTTGACATTTTGCAAGAACTCAACCCAAGTCATGCTTTCTTTGTTTTAAGAAAACACCTGTTGCTGGGCTATTTGCAATAAAGGCATATAAAAAGCTACCCGGGTTAAGGCCCTTTCTTCACTGTCCACCATTATTATTACCCACGGCTTGTGACTCACAAGGAAGTAAAGTGCTAACGTGTGTGCTGTGTGCGTGTGCCGGGATGCAGAGGGGGTACTCTATATATCTACTAATTCCTTAATCTATTTTCTCTGGTCATATCTCTCTTCTTCTCCAGTAATTTCAAATCAGGCCCTTTCATCAACTCATCCAATCTATCTTGCAAAGCCCAGCCCCACTCCCACCCCCAGCTCTCCCTTCGCCAAGAGTTAGAACATGCATCCAGGGTGAGCACAGGGGCCAGTATCCCAGGCTGCATCAAGTGTGCGCACCACGACCCACACCCCGCATGCATTAACCAGGGCCCAAGCTGNGGGCCCTCTCAATCTCACCCACCCCAGGGTGTTGCCCCCAGCTCGGGCCCATCCAGGTCCAAGGGAGCGTAAGGGGAGGGGCAGGGGGCCAGGAGACTAGCCCTCCTTCCCAGGGCCGCCCCCGCCCCCCGTCAGCTGCCGGAGAGGCTGTCGCCATGGCAACGCCCCCTCCTCCGGGCCAGCGCGGCAGGCTCTCTCCAGGTGCAGGCCCCGACGTCTCCCTCGGCCTCAGCAGGCGCTTGGGGCAGTTGACGGCAGCGGGCACGGCCCGCGCCGCCTGTGGCGCTGACCAGGCAGAAGCAGAGCCAGCTCCGCCCGCTCCCCACAGCCGGTTGCAGGCCGCCTCAACAGCGGCAGCCAGCACCACGAGTCCACAACACACCGACTCACCTCCGTGCACTCTGACCCCGACCGACGCGGTGGACGGGCGGGCGCAGTAGCCAACCGCTGAGCCCGCCGCTAGCGCCTTTGGCCAATGAACTACAATGAGGCGGGGTTTCTTCTCCCTAAACGCTCTCTCTCCCGCCGACATGCGCGCTAAGGTGTGTCAAGATGGTGACGATTGGCGCTGGGCCTTATGGGACTTGTAGTTTGGAGGAGACACGTATTCAGAAGAGAAGGGGAGGGTCACTTCTGAACAGTGAAGGGGATTTTCTTAACAATAAATAAATGATACTAATAATAAAATAAACCGAAAACTTCATCAGGCTTAGAATAACCCAGATTCTCTACTTCTCTCCCCCACTTTCACTGTAGGCACACGGTGAGTATGGGCTTAGGCGATGCTCTCTTCAGGCGACACCTTCTGCGATTCATTTGTCAACAAGTAATCATTATCTACTTTCTGATATGGGCCTGAGGGAGATCTGGAAAGAAAAGAGGCGAATTCGGCTAAGAAGAAAATGCTTAGATTTCTGAAGGGCCCTCTCTAAGGAAGAAGCTAATGGCTTGTTCAGGCCCTCTTAGAGGAAATGTCAGGGTTAAACGGATTCTGGCCACAGCTGTAGGGGGGCTTCCCCAGTCTCTCCAGGCAGCTGGGGAGAATTTCCGCCTAAAGCGATGGGTGAGTGTCTCCATCTTAGCTCTGTTTCTCTGGGAAGTCATTATACCACGTTATGAAATGGGAAGATTCTTCGGTCTTAACCAAGCCACTGATGATTTTGACAGCCTCTCAGTCATTCAGATCCATCTTCTGTTACCAAGCTCCTCTGTCTGCCACCTCCTATTTTCTCTTAAGACAGTTGGTATCAGTCCTGGACCCTGCCACCTCTGAGTTCTTAACATAATGGTTCCTGCCTGAGCTGGAAATGCCTGTAATCCCCATATCAGGGAATGCCTTCTTTAATCTCATTCACATAATGGGTTAGGTGGTTCTCCTGTGAACCTACAGAACTGATCACAGAGCTTTACAATTGTCTCCTTGCCATCTGTCTCCCAGGAATTTAAACTCAAATATTTAAGACAGGTGTTATTTCCATATTGTTCATGCTGCATCAGTTATAACCAGTAGGATGTCAGGCATGGAGCAACTATGCAATAAAATGTTTGTGACAAATGAGAGAACAAACAGAAGCAGAGACAGATATCATTCATCCCAGTCAGGAAAGTGGAGGCATAAATTGCCTATCCCCTNATTCTTGGAACTGAAACTGGGGCTTTTTCCTTCTACTGTTATATAAACATTAACCTAGGTTAGCCCAGGAGTCAACATGTGTTTACAATTCAGTATTAGACACTGTCTGTTGCTGATGATTAAGTAGTAAGACATACAAAACCTGCATCCTCAAGNTGATTTTCTGTTAGAGAGGGAGTGGGGAGGGATAGGCAATGAACAAATAAATATATACAAATAAATATAAAAATTAAGTAAGACAAATAAGAGGCCATTAGACGGTATCTTCTGTNGGGTTTCAAAACACCATGACCAAAGCACAACTTAGGGAGGAAAGAGTTTATTTCACTTGTACTTATACGTCACAGTTCATCACTGAAGGAAGTCAGGGCAGGAGCTCAAGGAAAGAACTTGGAGGCAGGACCTGAAGTAGAGGTCACAGAGGAACACTGCCTACTGGCATTTCTTGTAGCTTGCTCAGCCTGCTTTCGTTTTCTTTTTTCTTCTTCTTTTTACTGGTTTTGTTTGTTTGCTTGTTTATTTTTTTTTTTCGAGACAGTGTTTCTCTGTGTAACAATCCTGACTATTGTCCTGGATCTGGATCTGTAGCCCAGGCTAGCCTCAAACTCACAGAAATCCACCTGCTTTTGCCTTCCAGTGCTGGGATTAAAGGCATGCACCAGCGTCACCACCACTAAGCTCAGCCTGCTTTCTAACAGCACCCAGGACCACTAGCCCAGAGGTGGCACCACTCAAGGTGAGCTGGGCACTCCCACACCAATCATCAATCAAGAAAATGCACCACAGGGCAATCTGATGGGGGCATTTTCTCAACTGAGTTTCCCTCTTCCCAAATGATTCTAGCTTGTGACAAGTTGCCGTAAAACTAGTCAGGACAGATGGCCTTTCCTGTCTCTGGCCTGTCCTGAAAACAAAGCAGAGAAAAGTTTTCTTGGCTATAAGAGTAAAGTAGAGCCAGGGAGAGAGTTCAATGGTTTTTTGGGTATCTTGTGGTACTTGCCACCGCCAAACCTAACAACCTGAGTTCAATTCACCAAGATTTGCATGACTGAAGGAGAGAACAGACTCAAGCCATAATCTGTCTCTGGACAAAGACCATGAAACTATATTCAAATACCAGAGCACTGTAAGAATGTAGTATATATTCAGTGTTTTACAAAGCTACCCAATACAGCCTTTGGCTCTCTCTTATCTTAGTTCTTCAGTGCAGCTCTAGAACAGGGCTTCTTAACCTTTTTCCACTCATGACCCCTTTTCACTGGAGGGATTTTGTTTTGTATTGTTTTTTGGTGTAGCCCTGGGTGTCCTGGAACTCACTCTGTAGACCAGGCTAGCTTTGAACTCACAGGGCTCCCAAAGTGCTGGGATTAAAGGCATATGCCACCACCTCCCATCATTGGAGGGATTTTTATATGACCATGGGTATCTAGGTATACAGCCATGCCTGGTGGTGAAACCTGTAATTCTAGCTCTGTGGAAGTCAGGAGAATTGAAAGTTCAAGGCCTGTCTAGGCTACAGAGCTAGTTCAAGGCCAGCCTGGATTTTGTCTCAAAATAATGAAGTAGTAAGAGGACTCAAATGGTAAATCACTTCCCTAACATGTGTGAGGTCCAAGATTCAACCTCCAATAATGAAAAACTAAAATGAAAATAGGTATACAAGTCAACATTTGCTGATAATAAGCTATATAAAAATTTATTTTAAAACAAATTTTTATTATATAAATAAAACTATATATATGTATATATATATATATATATAATTTAACTATTTGTTAAGAATAAAAACTAGTTTCTAGGCCAGACTTGATGACTTTAATCCCAGCACTTGAGAGTCAGAGGCAGTGAAGCTCTATGAATTCTAGGCTTGGTCTACACAGTTCCAGGACAGCCAGGGCTCTTTAGAGAGAACCTGTCTCAAAAAACTAAAAAAAAAAAAAAAAAAAAAATACCCACAAACCTAGTTTGCATACTACTAATTAGGTAGGTGCTCTTTTTATTTTTTATTTTTTTACCCAAAGAATTAATTTTTTTTACTTTCTTTCTTTTTTTTTTAAGTTTTTTTGAGACAGGGCTTCTCTGTGTAGCTCTGGGTGTCTTGAAAGTTGCTCTGTAGACCAGGCTGGCTTCATACTCACAGAGGTCAGAGATCCACCTGCCTCTGCCTCCCAAGTGCTGGGATTAAAGGCATGTGCACCATTGGCAAAGAATTAAATCTGAAGATGTGATACTACAGGACAAAGCCTCTTCAGCATTTTTCAGTTGATGGATATTTTGATTTTATAATCACCAGTGCTATGAACTGCATAAATATGTAGCACAAAAAGGCAGAAATATGTTGTTCTAGTTGCTTTCCATTGCTGTATAAAACACTGTTACCAAAAGCAGGTTGGGGAGGAAAGGGTTTATTGGTTTACATATCCCAGTCACATTCCATGCTGAAGGGAATTCAGGGAAGGAACTCAAGACAGGAACCTGAAGGCAAGAACTGTAGCAGAGAACATGGACAAATGTTGCTTACTGACCTGCTTCCCATGGCCTGCTCAGCCACTGTGGTGGTTTCAATAGGTACGGCCCCCATAAACTCAGGTGTTTGAAGCTGGGTGGCGGTGGCATACGCCTTTAATCCCAGCACTCCGGAGGCAGAGGCAGGCAAATCTCTGTGAGTTCGAGGCCAGCCTGGTTTACAAAGTGAGTTCCAGGACAGGCTCCAAAGCTACGCAGAGAAACCCTGTGTCGAAAAACCAAAACCAAACCAAACCAAAACAACAACAACAAAAAAACTTATGTATTTTGATGCTTAGCCTTAGGGAATGACACTATTGAGAGTTGTGGCCTTGTTGGAGTAGGTGTGGTCTTGTTAGAGGAAGTACGTCACTGTGGAAGCAGGCTTTGACGTCTCATATAATGCTCAAGCCACGCCCAGTGACAGAGTTGCTACTGTTGCCTTCGGATCAAGATGTAGGACTCTCCACTCCTTCTCCAGTGTGTCTGCCTGCACACTGCCATGTCTTGCTTGCCACGATGATAATGGACTGACCTTCTGAGACTGTCAGCCACCCCAATTAAATAAATGGTTTCCTTTATAAGAGTTGCCATGGTCATGGTGTCTCTTCATAGCAATAGAAACCCTAACTAAGATGGCCACTTTCTTATTAACCCAGGACCACCAACCCAGGGTGGCACTGTTCCCAGTGGGCTGGGCCCTCCCACATCAACCATCAACTAAGAAAATGCCCCCAAAGATTTTCCCACAGGCCATCCAGTGGAGGTATCTTCTCTACTGGGGTTCCTTTCCTGGATGATGCTGGCTTGTGTCAGGTTGACAGAAAAGCCAACCAGGACATAATGCTTAGCACCACTTCAGAGATGGTTGAAAATTCATTTAGTGATTTTTTTTATATACACATAAAATTCAAGTCAGCAACTCAAACAGCAATTTTGAAAATCAAACATTCTAACACAACACAATCCAAAGATAGACTATTTTGACACTTCCATGGACTAGGGAATGATAATAGAAAAACAGTAAAAGATTTTTTTCCGCAATTAAAGCATTATGTTTCTTGAAGAGCAGCATACTTTACAAGAACAGTAAGAACACTGCAGTTCATAACAAACAGTAGGCTTGAATCTGAGCCAAGGTGTCTCATACAACATTGGGTGGTGTTGGGTGGTGTGACAGCCAGCACAGTGCAAAGTTGTGCATTGTGTGTTTAAGGCCATGGCTGCAGTGGAGTCCCAGGATATAACATGAATGAGCATGCTCAGAAACACCTCAGACCCTTTACATAGTTGATTTTTATTCATTTTTTTTGGCCATTTCACATTCAGAAACTTTTTTACTGTTGCCATTTTGTGTATGTATCCCCAACTCCCAGCAATCTGTTCTATTACCCCTATTTGACAGTTTAAGGATCTGGGCCCTGCGGCTGAAGAAATGGCTTCTAGCTGCTCTTTTAGAGGACCCAGGTTTGATTCCCAGCACCCACGTGGCAGCTCACAACCATCTATAACTCCAGTTCCAGGAGTTCTAATGCTCTCTTCAGGCACTGCACTCACATGGTGCATAGACATGCAGGCAGGCAAAACACCCATATACACTTAGAAGAAGAAAGGGGGAAGAGGGAGGGGGAAGGGGGAGGAGGAGGAGGACAAGAAGAAAGAGGAAGAGGAGGAGGAAGACGAAGCANGAGCTGGGCCCTAGAAAATAGAGCCGAGCAGCTGACTAAGCTTATATACTTAGATTTAACTGGGAAGTCTTAGCCTAGGAAAGAGAGAGTAAGGAAGAAAGAAGTAAGGGAAAGGAGAGGATGAAAATACCAGGCAGTGTATCACCAAGTTTGCCAGGATAGCAAAGAAAACAGTTTCTCTTATCAGATTGTATCAAAAATGGATAATACAGAATGATCACATTAGAAATAGAGAAAANAACCTGAGTTTATTTAATCCCAGCACTTGGGAGGCAAAGGCAGGCAGATCTCTGAGTTTACGGCCAGCCTGGTCTACAGAGCAAGTTCCAGGACAGCCAGGGCTACACAGAAAAACCCTGTCTCTAAAAACAAAACAAAACAAAACAAAACAAAGAAAGAAATATGGAAAAAGGAAAAGGTTGCAGTCCCCACCGTTCCAGGAGCTACATGGAGTGGCAGGTCTCCCACCATGGAGAGCAGCTGCTCAGCTGAAACTAAAATCGGTATTAAAGCCTCTGGTTTGCTCTCTTGGGCCCACTGCAACCCCAACACAGTGGGCACAGTGGAAGCTGTGTCAAAACCTAACCCTCACTCCCAAAGGAAGGTAAAATAGCCAGATGAGGTGGTAAGAATGGCACATGGGCTATCTACTAACAAGTGGCCAAGGCCCTGGGGTCGAGGTTTTAGCTGGGGTAGCAGATGAACTAAGTCGGGTACATCCTAGACAATCTCTTGACATATGGGTTAATGGACTAAAGTGACCAATAAAACAAGACCCCAAGACAAGGCAAGGCAGCCACCAAGGAATAACCAGCAAACCGGCCATCAAAACTGAGACCTTGTGTGGCCATTGCCTCCAGGTGGGCTGTGATTATTCCCTTCTTGAATCAGGGCTGCTGAGATCACCTGCCCAAGGCACTCACAGGATCTGGCTTGTTAACATTCCCACTGGAGAGATGGGAGAGGGCTCACCTGGGCCTGCCCCTTCCCAGGGCTATANGAGGGGTGAGCCATTTTGAGAAGAGTCCAGTCTGGCTGTGTAGCTGCCCCTAAGTTGCCCTAGGGGTGCTAGAGTGACATAGCTTTCCTAAGTTGTTACTCAAGCTAGGGTAGGGTGTTTGGTGAGGCAGCTGCCCAAGTCATCCACATCACTCTGAGCTAACCCTTCATGCATGCTCTTGTGTGTAACCCGATAAGCTCATTGGTGCATCAAGCGGGACATGGATAGAAATGCTTCTTTGGTGTGTCCTTGCCCTCTCTATCTGGGGTGAACAGAGATAGACTCCTCAGGAAAAGTCACACAATAGACTTCAACCATTGAAAGGGCAGGGAATGCTGACCCCAAAGACAGTGCATGGCAGCCCTCAACTTGGCACAGCTAAGAGAACCCAGGCCAGATCTGAAATCACTTTATTTAATGGAAAATTGCTGNCATCTAGTCTAAGTGGTTCTCAACCTGTGGGTCATGACCCCTTAAGGGGTTGCATTTCAGATATCCTACATATCAGATCTCTACAGTATGATTCATAACAGTAGCAAAATTACAGTTAAGAAGTAACAATGAAATAATTTTACGGTTGGGGGTCACTACAACATGAGGGACTGTATTAAAGGATTATAGCATTAGGAAGGTTAAGAACCACTGCTCTAGTCCCTATAATCTGCACAGGACAACATGGTACAGTTATAAGGACTGTGGGTTCCTAGAGAGCCAGGGTTTGAGCCCTGACTGTGGTTATGACCTTAGACATACCAAATATCTCTCCAAGTTTCCATATATTCATCTGCAGAGTGGAGCTAGCGCTAAGGTCTGTTGTTAGAATTAAAGCCAAGATGCACAGTTCATGGCATTGGAAAGTTCAGTAAATGGTGGCTGTTAGTACTATTCTTGCCTCTCCCAGCACTGTCTCCAACTCCTCTTCCCACCCTGACCACGCCCCTTGCCACTTCCTCTTTCCTGACCGCTCTCTTCTACTGGATCATCAGTGGGGCCTGAGCCTGGCCCTTCCCTCTTCTCCCCACTCTCCCCAGGCTTGTTCCCCATGAGCCTGTGCCATTCATCTCCCTGGTGACCTGAATCTGAACTAAGAGATGGATGTGGGGTGGTGGAGGCCAGGGTGGTAATGTGCTCCCTTATCTCTGTGCCCCTCGCTGGGGCCCAGTTAATTTTCTCTTTGATTTTAATATAGATTTATTGAAAGTTTCAGTTATCAAAACAAACTGCAGCAGCAAATTGGTGTTCTTTGCAGGCCTACAAGTGCCTATAAAGCTGCCATGCTTGGGAATGAATGGCACTCTCCAGGAGGTCAGTCATGGCAACAGGAAGTCCCTGGGGACACACACACTGCAGTTTAATATTTTCTTATTAGTCTTTTTTCTTCTTGCCTATCTAAGCCTCCGCCTTTAAATGGGAAACCAAAAGGAACCACCAGCCTAAGGAGACTCTGTTCCCTGAGCTGCCCACTCTCAGCCATGCACTCTCTGCCCTAGCCTCCCTGTTGTGGCTCCTCTGATCTCCCCCTCCTTCCCCACTGACCTAGGAAGAGTCATAATGCACATGCTCCACAGATGTGGCTCCCCAATGTCATGCATCTCATAGCCATGTCCCACCTATGCTATGNCTGGGCTACCGAGTCATTGGTCAGAANCAGAGGACAATCTAGAAAAATTGGGGTCCCGAGCTCCTTCCAGATCTGGCACTCTAGGGGGGAAAGAGCAAAGTTTGAAAGCAAAGGAGATACTTCCAAAAAGGAATCCTGCCCTGCCAACACCTACTGGACTGAACAGAAACAAAAAGGAGATGATGGAGCTGGAGAAATGATTCGGTCAATAAATACTNGGTGTGTAAATATGAGGACCCGAGTTCCAGTCGCCAGCAACCACTTAAAAAACTGGGGTTGGTGGTACACATCTGTAATCCTAGAGCTGAGGAGGTAGAGACAGGAGGGTTGCTGGGGCTTGCTGCTCAGTTAATCCAGTCAAATTGATAAGCTCCGTCTCAAAAAGTAATGTGGAGATGCTATTGAAGAAGATACCCAGTGTTGATCTCTGGCCTTCACACCTGCATACACATACCTGCATGCAACCCCAGACATGCACACACAGGAGATGATAGATTCTAGAAAGTAGGCAAGTGTTGTGGAATATTACTTGAACTAGACAAAGGTGTGTTACATTTGTTTATGTTGCATTTGTTTAACAATGTAAAGATGTGTTGCTTTGCCTGCCTAGGCACCTGATTGGTCTAATAAAAAGCTGAATGTCCAATAGCTAGGCAGTAGAGGGGTAGGTGGGGCTCATGGGCAGAAAGAATAAGTAGGAGAAGGAATCTAGGCTCCAGAATGAGAGGAGAGAATGAGGGAGAAAGCAAGGGAGACACCTGGGGCCAGCCAGGCAGTCTCCAGTCAGCCAAACACCAAGTAGGACAAGTGGAGTGAAAGAAAGGTAAAAAGCCCAGAGGCAAAATGTAGATGAAGAGAAACATGTTAATTTAAGTTTAAAAAGCTAGTGGGGCAAGCATAAGATAAGGCCGAGCATTCATAACTAATAAATCTCCGTGTCATGATTTAGGAGCTGGTTGGTGGCCCAAGAGAAAACCTGCTACAGGCAAGTCCTGATATCAGCAATGGATTATATGATTTCATTCTAATATACCCACTGCCATTTTCAACATGGCTTTTTCTCTCAGTCTCAATTTGATTTTTGATCTCTGTTCTCAATCCATTCCTAAAGAGCAACCTGGATTTTCTTACCTCCAGTGGCTTTGTGACTCACACCACAGCGCAAACCACTTACTGCTATCTCTAGGCTGTGGAATCAGTTGTGTCCCAGGGCTGGTCTTCATGGCCCAATCAGCTTGAGAGTACCAGCATTCATCATCTATAGGTTTGTGGTCCTGCTGAGTTGCCATAGCACATCCCAGTTCTCAGTGTTCTTTCCTTGTTCTTGAACAGCACCTGTCAGCATGCCCTTCCTCAGAACTAGGACTCTGACTAAGGCTCCTGGCCACTGTAGCTATGTGGGCTTGAATCCCAGCTCCAATGCTTATTGATTCTGTGTCTTTGGGGACCCTCTTTGTGGTCTCATGGTACCTTGTGCTTATATGTCCACTTGTCTAAGTTTCTCTCTGAAATAAATGCCTAGTATTCTGAGATCCTCAAGGAANAGGCCTGTGTCTTCATCCTCTTCATATTCTGTGTATATATAGTTGATGACTAGATAAGCACAGCCTCTCTGAGCCTGCTTCCTCAGCTTTAAGATGGAGATAATACCTGTGTCACCAGTCAAGTGAAGAAAGTACCTCTCACAGTGCCAATCAACATGGTACAGGGACTTAGGGAATGAAGTAGCTTTGCCTTGATGGTGGTCATCAGCCACTCCTACTCCCACTTTCACTTGCTCCTGTCTCAGCTTCAAGTTCAGCTCTCTCCAGCTACCTACCGGCGATTTCCCCTCACTGGTCACACACCAGCGTTCACCCTGGCCTCTTTAGAGTGATGCTAACTTCTCACTTCNGCCAGTCTCCCTTGTCTTTCCAGACCCATTCATGAATGGCTGCCTCCTATGGCTCTGTTTCATGTTGAAGTCCAATTCCCTGGCGCCCTTGTAGTTCATCTTCAGAGCTTGCCATCTCTGCTAGCCTGCAGTACAAGTGGGTTAATGTTCACAATCTTTCTAATTGTAGGCTCCCACCTGCTCCTGGAGAAATATCAATGCCTGGTGAGGTCCTCCCACCCTCAACCCTGAATTGTACCCATCAGCCCAAGCTACTGTGTGCCACTGATGTCTGTCACCTAGGGTATCAGAGAATTGACCTTGAATACTTGTGCTTGGTGTGCTCGATCTTTACACTGCCATGAGGGCATGGCATCTTCCTGGAAAGTGAGAGAATGACTCCCTCCACTTNCCCCTCAGTAGGGCGACATGGCACCCACAGCAATGTTATCTGAGCTTTTTCTACTTATTCAAACAATGCTTTTTCTCTTCATTGTGCCCATCTACTANCAGCAGAATAGCCAGGATNGGAGGTTTACTCAAGAGCCATCTACTGCTCCTCCTTCAACCCACACTCTCCATTCCAGAACCGGCTCACTCTGCCAAACTCCTGTTTCCTCTGTCTTCAGCCAGGTACCTGATAGATGTTTGATATCTCAAGCTATGCTGNCCCTTCNNTAACACAGTGTCCATTGGGCTGTCACTCATCCCTATTCCAGCCATGCTAGAACACATCTGATCCAGTTGTAGCTTTGTTACCCACTGTCACATCTGATCTTCACAAAACAGCCTCTAGATACAGAGTGGATTGTAGCCCCCATGTAAATAGATTCAAATAGACATTTGGGTCAGGAGCTGCTGCCCAGTCCTCCACACTGGATGTAGCTAGATAAGTATGAGCTCCAGACTCACTGAGATCCTCACGGCATCACCCAGTCTGTCAGGATGTAGTGAATGGGTCCTCTTGCTGCTAGTACCTTCCCCTGCCCTCCCAGACTGGGGGGACTTTGTGATTTCAAAGTACCTTCTGTTTGGTCTTCTATATTCAANTTTACCTGTGCTTCCAGACTACTTTCTTTTCATTTCTTTTTTCAGTGCTAAGAATCAAATCCAGGCTGTCACTCATGCTAGTCAAGCACTGGACCACTGAACTCTGACCCTCTCTTTACTTTTTTTTGTGTGTGTGTGGCATTTTGAGATAGGGTCTAACTAAGTTACCTAAACTAGCCTTGAACTCTCCATAACCTAGGCAGGCACTGAACTTGTGATCCTCCTGCCTCAGCCTCTCAAGTAGGGGCTCATAGTCCTGTGTTACCATGCTGGCTCCTTCCTGTTTCTTTGAACGTCTCTTCTAGCTGAAGGACTGGTTATTGTTTACAAAGGTACTTCGCATGCTGTGCCTTTAGAGGCAGGGGTCTCCCCACTGGGAGTGCTTTCCCCATGCAGGAAGCCTGCATGTCCCACCCCACGCAGCGCTCACTACTCCACACGGCAGGAGCTTGCTCAGCAGTCTTACCTTTGAGCAGTGAGACCAGAGGAAGGATTTTAGGAGGACATCCTAAAATGTCTCCTCCAGGAACTCCAGCTAAGTGTATATTCCAGGCAAATTTTCAAGATTCAACAGGCATTAAAAAGAATCTGCTTCGTGTTAGGCTCTTTGAAAGCACAGGACAAAGACATGAACAGACACAGCTCCTGCCTTCACAAAGCTCAAGGAACAAGGGAAACTGTTATATTGAGGGTTTTAAGATGAGGCNCCTAGTGAAGCCTGAAAAGGCTTTCCAGGGCAGATGGTATCTAAGTCCATTTTTTGTTTTGTTTTATTTTGTTTTTCAAGATAGAGTTTCTTTGTGTATCCCTGGCTTTCCTAGGAACTCATTCTGTAGATCAGGCTGGCCTCAAACTCGAACTCACAGAGATCCACCTACCTCAGCCTCCCAAGTGCTGGGATTAAAGGCGTGTGCAGCCATGTGCCACCACCCAGCTTCTCTTAAGGGTTGAATCAGACTTTCCCAGAGCAATGAGGGGAGAAGACAGGAGTGAAGATGCTGGGGAATTCTTTGNTTGGTTGGTTTTGGTTTTTCGAGACAGGGTTTCTCTGTGTAGCCCAGGCTGTCCTGGAACTCACAGAGATCCACCTGCCTCTGCCTCCCGAGTGCTGGGATTAAAGGTNTGCACCACCATGCCCAGCTGAGGCTGGGGAATTCTAAGCAAGGAGAATAACATGAGCTAAGTGTAGCAGAGCGTACCTGTAATCCCAGCACTTGGGAGGGTGAGGCAGGAGGATCACAAGTGGAGGTCCAGGCTAGCCAACACAGCAAGTTCAAGGACAGTCTATTGAATTTAATGGGACCCTGACTGGAAATAAAAATTTAAAAGAACTGGGGATGC
This sequence comes from Neotoma lepida, assembly GCA_001675575.1. NCBI lineage: Eukaryota > Metazoa > Chordata > Mammalia > Rodentia > Cricetidae > Neotoma > Neotoma lepida. The sequence goes on from LZPO01066295.1 coordinate 227,214, forward strand.
CAATCAGTTGATCTGGGTAACAGCCAGATCACCTGATCAGTATATTCAAGCCATTGGGTTCAATGCCCAGTGCTGCAAAACATAAGAAGTTAAAAGCCAGGTATGGTGGTACGCACTGGTAATCCCAGCATNTAGGAGGCTAAGGCGGGAAGGTGGCCATGAGTTGAGGCCTGCCGAAGCTACGTATGAAGCTACATACATAGTGAGGTCTGGCCAGTGTGGGCTACAGAGTGAGGCCAGAAAACTAACAAACAAATAAAACAACGTAAGTGAAGGCATTAGACAAAAATATGGCTAATGTGGGGTTGACAAGAACAGTACCCCTGGAGCAGAGAGTGTGACAGAACAAGAGGTGACAGAGGATTCGAGCTCTGTTGGCAAGAGTTAGAGTAGAGTCTTATAAAGCCTTCTTTACAATTTCTTAAATTTTGAGTTAGGGTTTTGCTGTATGACCCAAGCTGGTCTTCAATTCCCAACTCCTGGGCACAAGTGATCCTCCTGCCTCCAGTCTCCCCTATAGCCCGGACATAAAACATCCTTAAAGTTTTTGGATTTGATCTTGAGGGTGATAGCCCTGAGGGGCCAAAAGTCAGTGCTATGGTAGACTTGGTTAGGCCTTCATTCCAATCACTTGGTTAAAATGCAAATTGTGATCGGTGAATCGGCATTTCTAACAAGTTCCCTGGTGAAGCCAGTGCTGGTGCCCCTCAGTCCACACCTAGAGGGTCTAGGCTGCACTGGCTGCACTGGTTGAGCAGCTCTCAACCTTCCTAATGCTGTGACCCTTTAATACAGTTCCTCATGTTGTGGTGACCCCCCCCCATCACCATAAAATTATTTTGTTGCTGCTTCATAACTGTAATTTTGCTACTGTTATGAATCCTAATGTAAATATCTGATATGCAGGGTATCTGATAGCAACACCTGTGAAAGGGTCATGTGACCGCAAGGGGGCTGTGACCCACGGGTTGAGAACTTCTGCTTTAGATGGTGCTGTGGCTCTGGTCCACTCACATTAACGCATGGGACCTTTTCCTTTCTGTGTAGTCTGGTCCAAGGCTGCTGTGGAGCTTTGGTTTGATTTAGCATCTCTATCTCATAAGCCGTTTATTAAATACTTTTCACCTCCAGTGAAGTGCCAGGTGAGGGCTCGGAGGAATACAAAAATATGTTTTTCTGCCTAGGAGTGTTTGGTNTCATCTCAGGAGGAGCTGCTTCTCCTGGGCTGCCCTCCACCAGGCTGGTCGTAAACACGCTAAATGAGGCCTGTCTCAGCCAGGCTCCCTGGAGCAAAGTGGCCTCTGCAGCCCTATCCAGAGATGAGCCTGTTTATCCCTAACTGTTGTCTCTGACCTCTAAATCAATCCCCTGACTCAGAACCTCACTCTGCCCCTACCCTCCTCCCAGTTCCAGGCTAGGTCAATTTGTAACCCTGGAGGCAGTGAGCTGTGACCATGTGATGAGCCAGGTTTTGAGATCAGACTGCCTGGGTTCATAGCCCAACTCNATGACTTACTAGTGGAGCCACCTTGGGCAAGTGGGTTCACTTCCCCAACCTTCAATTTTCTCATCTGGAACTTGGCCAGTAACTTGGGCCTGTTTTGAGGATCAAATATAACCACACATATAGTAGTACTTTTATTTTAATTTGATTTAATTTAATGTTTTTTTGAGACTGTTCTTAAACCCATGACCTTCCTGCTCCTGACCTCTCAAGTACGTACCACCACACCCAACTCACAGATAGTACTAAGCACTCTTTGAGATAGCTAACACTGAGTTATGATTATCTGTTTTTTTTTTGTGACAGGGTCTCACTATGTAGCCCTAGATGGCCTGAAATACACCATGTAGACCAGGTGGACCTCCAATTTACAGAAATCTGCCTGGTTCTGCCTCCTGAATACTGGGATTAATGGTACATACCACCATGCCTGGTTATACACTGGTTTTATAAATAGGAAAACTTGTGAGTACCAAAGCCCTTGGAAACCCTGTTCAAGTCAAATATACTGTTGTCCCTTATATAATCACCATACATCTTTCTTGATGGTCCCTCCCCTGATGCTTGGGAGGCAGCATGAGGCTGGAGACGCTCAATAGAGGAACCTGCTGGAAGAGGCAGGGGGCACTTACGGAGCAGGTTTCAGCCTTCCAGGGCTGAGACTCAGTGTGCGGGAGGGCTTCCCCTCCCACCTTACCCCCCACACACACACTATGTCCCCTCTGCCCAGGGTCACCGAGGCCGCCCCTCCTTCTGGCTGCAGTGAGAGGCAGCTTCAATCATTCATCTTAATGTCTCTATTAAGCAGGGTTATGACCAGGACGAGACAAGAAACAAGGTCTTTTAGTGTAAAATCACAGCTCCTAGGCTTGGCCCCAAGGGACTCCTCCTTAGCTTTCTACTTACACTAGGGCTACTGCTTACGGGAGGGGACTCCGGGACCATATTGGGCAGGATGATTCTTCCCTGAGTTCCCTCTCTTCTCTCTTTCTCCAAACCTTATAAGGCTCATCAGCTTTCATTTCCAGTGAGAAGAGCAGAGGCTTGNCATCTAGGAACAGCTGTGGGGTCCTTGAGGCTGTCCCTGTGTTAGACTGGTACCCAGACTGGGCATCACTGAGCTCATNACACCCAGCAACATGTAGGCAGCTACAAGTTTGTGTTCTCATCTCTGAAGAGTCTACGCAGAACGAGGGATAAAAAGAGTATCTCTGGTAAGCCTCACCTTCCAAGATTAGTGTAGTCCATGCATAATCAGACCAGACCTGGCTTCTCAGTCAGTAGCCATTGGTTCAGAGGCCTGTGTCGACTGATACCTGTATCCCTATATGATGAGGTCTGTGGGTGGCAGCAGGGTAAGCTGGAGAAAAGGGCTGAGGTTCCTGGGGAACCATACTCAAAAAGCAACAACTCAGAACATATTAGGAAAGCATCAAAGGGAGTCATGTACACAGGCTTGCCCTTCAGAGGCATGGAAAGGGTGCCAAGATAACCACCCTTACATGTCAGCAATGTCACCATTAAATAGACCTTTAAATAATGGCTTGGGAGGATAAGGACGTGGGACACAGGGGTACAGATATTGAAAGTCACTCAACAGTTTCCTGCTCACTCCTGCTAATCCCCAGGTCACGTCTATTCTTACTGTGCTGCTGCCTTCTTATGGGTCCTGGTTTTTCCCTCTATCTCAAGAGTCATCCTCGTGGCCAGGCAAGGTGGTCCATGCCAGTAGTTAGTTCCTAGCACTTGTCAAGAAGCTAAGGCTGAAGGGTAATGAATGCCAGGCTAGCAGGACCACATAGCAAAACCCTATCTCAAAACTGTATCCCCATCATAATACCTGGGGTGGGCTGGCATGGAGGAATGCCTAAGCTGTGGAGCCAGGGAAAATGGGGTTCATATCCTGGCTATCCCTTGTCTAGTCAAAGTGACCTTAGGTAAATCATTGCTGTTTCCTGAGCCTCAGTTTCCCTGAGGTCTAAAGGAATGAATGAAACTATTTGTGTC
>LZPO01066295.1:250496-272155 GCA_001675575.1 Neotoma lepida
CTTTCTTTTATGACTGGCCAGTTATTCCAAAATCATTTGCTGACTCAGACAATGTATCTCCACTACTTACATTTAGTGACTATTGTATGCCTGGCACTTTCTAAATCCTTTGTATACTTAATCTAGTTTGGTCCTTACATCAAGTGGTGGAGAAAAAAAATCAGATTTGCATTTTAACATACAGCAGGGGTGGAGGAGAAAAAGAGAAAAGGAGAGAGACTGTCTTCGATGAGTAAAGTAGATTGGCAGGGTATATTAAATTCCCCAGAGAACTGGAACCAATAGAATATATGTATATGCATAAGGGGGAATTTATTATGGGAATTGATTTACATGATTATAGAGGTTGAGAAGTTCCCTCCTTCACCCTCTGCAAGCTGGAAAACCAGGATACCTATTGATGTTTCAATCTGAGAATCATAAGTCCAGTGNTGTGTGTTCTCAAATGCTACATGGAGGACCTGGAATTCTGATGTCTGAAGGCAAGAGAAGATAGATGTCTCACATCAAGGAAAGAGAGAAAATTCATATTTCTTCCACCTTTTTGTTCCATCCAGACTGTCTGTGGGTTGTCTGGTGCCCCCCCACACACACTGTGTGTTAGCTAGTTTTCCATTACCATAGCAGGTATCTGAGATAAATTTATGAGGAAGAAAGGTCTGTTTTGGCTTACAATTTTTTAAAAATTCCAGCTGGGTGGTAGTGGTGCACATCTTTAATCCCAGCACTTAGGAGGCAGAGGCAGGCAGATTTCAGAGTTCGAGGCCAGCCTGGTCTACAGAATGAGTTCTAGGACAGGCTCCAAAACTACAGAGAAACCCTATCTCAAAAAACCAAAAAATAAAATAAAATAAAATAAAAAAAAAATTCCAATACATTGTTGATGCCCGTAATTTTGGGGCCAGCATCCAAAAATCCATCCTGGTGAGAGGATGGAAGGCGAAGCTGATCACCTCATGGATGTGGAAGCAAGAGAAAGTCTGGACTGAGATCCCAATATCCTCTCCATGGGCAATCTCCCAAACTTCTTCCCATCAGATGCCCTCTTAAAAGCTCTACAATCTTCAGTAGCACCAAGCTGAGGACTCAACCTTTAACACATGAACCAAAGCTGTGGGGACACTCAAGTCTGTATAAAACCGCTGCACTCAGTCTACTCATTCTCATGTTACTCTTGTCCAGAAACATCCTCACAAACACTTCCAGAGACAATGCTTTGCCAGCTANCTGAGCATCCTTTAAGCCAGGCCAGTCAGGCTGATATATAAAATTATNTATCACAGTAGAAGAATGACTATAAGAAGACTATTTGTCTGTCTATCTATGTACCTATGTATCTATCTATGTATCTATGTATCTATCAGTCATCTCTGTCTATATCTATCTATCTGTCTGTCTGTCTATCTATCTATCTGTCTATCTATCTATCTATCTATCTATCTATATCTATCTATCTATCCATCCATCCCCCATCTGTCTTCTATCCATCATCTATCTGTCTGTCTTCTATCCATCATCTATCTATCTATCTATCTATCTATCTATCTATCTATCTATCTATCTGTTTTTGTCATGTAGTCTCAGCTGGCCTTAAATTTGTTCTGTAGCCAAAAATGACCTTTAACTCCAGAGTCTCTTGCCTGAGAATTACATGACTGCCACTATGCCCAGCTGAACTCAGTTATTGAAATGATCCAGGCAAATGGCTCTTTAAAACGCTGAACTCAGTTATTGAAATGATCCAGGCAAATGGCTCTTTAAAACGCTATATTCTGGGGCTGTATGTAGAGATGGTTCAGTAGTTCAGAACTGGGTTCAGTTCCTAGCACCCATATGGTGGCTCACAACCTCCTGTAACTCCAGTTCCAGGGAATCAATACCATCTTCTGGCCTCCTCCAGTACCAGGCACAAACATGGTGCATACACATACAAACAAACACTCACAAGCATTAAAAAATCCTTAAAAAAAAAGAAAGAAACACTATATTCTAGAACAGTGATGCTCAACCTGTGAGTTGAGACAACTTTGGGGATGGAAAGACCCTTTTACAGGNGTCAAATATCAGTATCCTGCATATCAGCTATTAACATTATAATTCATAACAGTAGCAAAATTACAGTAGCAACATAATTTTATGATTGGGGGTCACCACAACATGAGGAACTGTATTANGAAGGTTGAGAACCTTAGAGTGCATGGCTCATGGTAAATATTGGATGGAATGAAAAAATATTANTCAGTTGGAGTAGGNAGTTGGATGAAAGTAATTAATAATGACTTGGACCAGGGTAGTGGCAGTAGAGATGGAGAAAGTACAACATAATTGAAAAATAGTTTGGAGATAAAACTAGTAAGTCTTGGTGATTATTTAAATATGAAGAGAAGTTGGTATGGTGGTGCACACATATAATCCCAACATTTAGGAGCTGGAGGCAGGAAGACTACCATGAGTTTGACCCCAGCATGGGCTATATAGTGAGTTCTAGACTAGCCAGGTATACATAGCAAGACCTTGTCTCAAAAAAAAAAATAACTTTCTGATCCACCAACAGCAGTGAAACAGCCACCAGGATGCAGATTTTCATAAAAGACCCTTTCAGGAAGACCATCACACTTGGGACTGAACCCTCAGACACTATAGCAAATGTCAAGGCCACCANCCAGGATAAGGAAGGAATCCCTTTGCTGATAAGTNGCTGGAAGATGCCAGACTTTGACTACAGCATTTAAAAAGAGTCCTCCCTTCACTCTGTGTTGAGACTTTGTGGTNGTGCTGAGGAGAGGATGAAGTCCTATAGCATTCCCAAAAAGAATGGACAGAAGAGGAAGAAGGTTAAGTTGACTGTGCTAAAATACTATAAGGTGAATGAAAATGGCACCATTAGTCACCTTTGCTGGGAGTGCCCTTCGTGCCCTTCTGATGAACATGGTGCTGGATAGTTGCCTTTGCCAGGAGTGCCCTTCGTGCCCTTCCAACGAACGTGGTGCTGGGCATGAAAACATGCACAGTCATTTGACAGACATTCCTGTGGCAGGTGTTATCTGACTTACTGCTTCACCAAACCAGAAGACAAACAGTTGTGTATGAGTTAATAAAAAGGCAGGAACTAATAAAAAAAACAAAATAAGCAAATAAATCAACAAGAAGGTATTTATGGATAAATGCATAAAATATATTCAATACTGAAACGGTAAATTTTAATGTGACACTTCACAGCTTCTGTTTCAAACGCCAATTCTAACTGTATATATGTTCATTAAGTTGTATAAATTTGTGATCTGGTTAATTTTGGTGTGTGATGTTTTCATTCATGTGCAACTTTTTTTATAATAAAGATTATAAAATAAAAAAAATCAAGAGAGTTGGGCATGGGAGCACATGCCTTTAAATCCTAGCACTTGAGAAATTGAGGCAAGAGGATTGCTGTGAGTTTGGTCTACATATCAAGTTTCAGGCTATCCAGGGCTACATAGCAAAATCCTGTCTCAAGCNAATTAATAAGAAGAGAAGAGAGGGACATTTTCAAGATAGCTTAGATTTGGGGAAGATGTGGTTTTAATGGGTAATGCCAACTTTACTTCTGGACTCACTGAATTGAGGGTAACTAGAGAGGACCATTTGAAGAGGCCAGGGGAGGAGTTAGAGCTCCCGGAACTCCAGCAGAGGTGTGACTATGAGGCACACACGCATGCTTATTGGAACTGAAGCCACAGGAAGAGTTGCGCCACATAAGGAGAGGCTGTTGAATAGACAGAGATGAGCGCTGAGAAGAGATCCCTAGAAAACTCCCATGTTGAAAGGTTTGCTAGGAGAAGAGGGAGGGTCGCCAAAATGCCTGTGAAAGGGCTTAGGGCGCAGACCAAGAAAGAGATGTAATGGAATGATGGGCTGGGGACGTTATGCTAGATGAGCAGGGAAATGAGACAGAAAAGGGTAAGGAGAAGAAAGTAAAGGCGCCAAAGAACTGATATTCAGATGAAATGGAAGAATAAGTGCAGGTAAACAAGTGCTAGTTAGGCGGGACGGTAGATGACTGTGGCCAGAAAGTGGAATTCCTGATTTTAGAGGCAGAAAAAGTCGAGTAGTCCTGGAAGTGATGCAGGGGTAGGTGACTGAGTACCACTGTAGGGAGATGATGGAAATGAGGTCTTCAGGCTGACTCTTCTGTCACTTCAGAGAATGACAGATTTATAGTGTAAGAGAAGACAGTAAGGCAAATGGCNGTGTCGTCTGTGANCAATAAGAAGTAACACGGAAGTAGTGAGAGCCTAGAAAGAAAAGGGGCCAGAGGNAGTTACAAAAGGGTAGAGGCAGTGGATCCTAAGTAATACTGAGGTGTATGCTCAAGTTCTGACTCCACAGAGGTATAAGAACATGAGCAGACTTCTTTTGAGCCAGCTAAGGGACCGTGGTGGAAACAGAACCAGGTTCATTGTAGATAAGCCCGGAAGTGGAAGGAACATTCAAGGACCTGTTTGAAGACACGGGGAAGGGTAGGTTCCAAAGAGTAGATGGNGGCTTTGGGCTGAGAGAGAAAATGGGAGCTGGCTTGGGCTTAAGGCAATATTTAGAAATGTTAAGAAGGCCAGTTCTGCAGAAGACAAACATGGACATCAGACTCGCTTGGTTTAGTTANTATTGTGCCTAGAAGATAGATGGACACAGAGCTTAGAAAGTCAGCTGTGCTCTGGAAAATCTTGTAAACATTTCTTCCCGGGTGGAGTATGATCAGCAGTAGGCAATGCCCTAGGAGACAGTCAGGGGCAGCTGGAGGGTTGAAGTTCAAGGTTCTTCAAGGAGAGAGATGAACATCGGTCTGAAGCAGATCAGGCTAGGATCAGGATCCACTGGTGTGCAACCAAGTATAAGTCTTGATGTTTGTAGCATGGAATGGGTTGTATGTGAAAGGANGAAATGAAGTGGTCAGAAGGTTCCTTGGCCAAGCCAACCTGGCCTAATGGGCAAGCTCTATGACTTAGTGACTCTCTCAAAAAACAAAATAAAACAACCAAGGAAGATGGTGCCTAGGGAGGCATGAAGCCTGAAGCTGTCTTCTAGGCTACACACACACACACACACACACACACACACACACACTGTCTCTCACATACCTCACTGGCCCAGGAATCTTTTTTTTTGGGGGGGGGGTTTCCAGACAGAGTTTCTCTGTGTAGCTTTGGCNCCTTTCCTGGAACTCACTCAGTAGCCCAGGCTNGCCTCAAANTCACAGAGATCCTCCTGCCTCTGCCTCCTGAGTGCTGGGATTAAAGGCGTGCGCCTCCGCCGCCACCACCAGCCAGCTTGGCCCAGGAATCTTGAGCCCAGATCTATAGACACAGAAATCATTTAGAATTTCTTGTTTCCATTGTAGCACAATTTTTACTTTTCCCAAGTATAGAAGTAGCACCTACCTACCATTTTCAAAATATTTTATTAGGTTAAAAATTTAAACAATTTGGCCACTTCTTCCAGATTTCATTTTTACTTTTTTAGCACATTATATTTTTGCTTAATTATTAAATCAGCTAGTTAAACAGATGCACNCACACATCATAACAAAACTGAAAGTTGTACACGTAAGAAGGTAAAGTATAAAGCATAGTTGTTAATTTGTGTTTCCTGTGAATGCCTTGTAGAATCAATAGAAAATGCATTAAGGGACTGGGTCAGCATCGAGTGCTGCAGCCTTCCTTCACCACAGCTGCTCCTGGAACTTCTTGCTCCACTGAGTTTCTGAGAACCCTTTTCNTCTTACACACTCACTTGGTACTGTTTATGGATATATCCCATTACGTTATTTTTTACTGTGAAAGCTGTTTTTGACCTATTTGTAATCTATTGTAAGGTTTATATTTTTCCACACTTTAGTAGCTCTAAAATTGAGAAGCTTTTTATAATCTGAATTGCCTTTGATTTGATAAAATACTTTGTTTTATTCCCTTACACAGCCTAGTTTAATCTTGGTGGAGTAAACTATGAACAAGTGCTTTTTTTTTATTGTTTAGCTAATATGCAAAGAAGAGGCCTTATAATTATGACTTAAATGCAATTTTTGGTTTTAAATTATATCTATTAGTGTGTGTGGTAGTTTGAATGTCATTGNCCCCCACAGTCTCATAGGGAGTGTTACTATTAGGAGGTGTGGCTTTGTTGGAGTGGGTATGGCCTTGTTGGAGGAAGTGTGTCACTGTGGGCATGGGCCTTGAGGTTTCCTATGCTCAGGATACTGCCCAGTGTCTCAATCAACTTCCTGCTGCCTACAGGATGTAGGACTCTCAGCTACTACTCCAGTACCATGTCTTGCCACTATGCTCTTTGCCATAATGATAACGGACTGAACCTCTGAAACTGCAAGCGAGCCACCCCAATTAAAATTTTTTCTTTATAAGAGTTGCTGTGGTCATGGTGTCTCTTCACAGCAACAAAAATCCTAACTAAGACAGTGTGTATGTGTGCATATGTGTGCATGTATATGTGTGTGTATGTATGTACTACAGCACAGTTGTCAAAGGACAATCTATAGGAGTCAATTCTCTCCTTCTATATGGGTCTGGGGATTGAACTCAGGCTATCAGGCTTGGCAGCAAGTGCTTTCACCAGATGAGCCATTTCCCTGGTTTTTGTTGGAGTTAGAGTCTCACTGTAGCTCAGGTTAGCCTTAAACTCATTAGGTAGCTTAGGGTATCTTGAACTTTTGATCCCCCTGCCTCCACCATGCAAGTGTTGGGGTTACAGATGTGCACCACCATGCTTAGCTTCAAACTTTATTCTGATATTGCTGCTTCAAACTCTTACATTTTCTTCAATGAAATGCTAGGGTATTATCTTCCAAGAAGGGAAAAGGAGCTGTGTGCAAATGGTGGCTCCTGAGTGTATTTTCATCACTCTGGAGGCCAAAGCAGAAGCTCTTGAATTGAAGGCCAGTGTCTTAGTTAGGGTTTCTATTGCTGTGAAGAGACATTATGACCATAACAACTCTTATAAAGAAAAATATTTAATAATAACAATTTAACAATAACAAGTCCTTTAAAGGAAAACACTTAATCAGGGATGGCTTACAGTTTCAGAGGTTTAGTCCAGTATCATCATGTCAGGAGATGGCAGTGTGAAGGCAGTCATGGTGCTGGAGAAGGAGCTGAAAGTTCTACATCTGGATCTGCAAGCAACAGGAAGTAAACTGTCACCTTAGGCATGACTCAAGCATATATGAGACCTCAAAGCCCGCCTTGACAGTGACACACTTCCTCCAGCAAGGTCACACCTCCTAATAGTGCCGCTCGCCATAGGCCAAGCATTCAAACACACAAGTCTATGGGGCCGTTCCTATTCAAACCACCACAGCCAGCAAGAACCTGTTGCCAACAAAACAAGATTTTAAAAAAGGAAATGAATAAGAAAAATTTAATTAGTTGCCTACCTCTGTGACTCAGAAATAGATTTAAGGCTAAGAATGCTGCTCAATGGTAGCATACATCCTTAGCACGTGCAGGTCCTCAGGACTGCAAAAAGAAAAAAAATTAATACTCAAAAGGCCTTTCTCATTAATACCTACCTCATTTACTTTTATGTAGAATGTGTCACCCCCCAAAAATAACCCATCAACAGCAAGCAAAAAAAAAAAAACTTTGCAATATAAGTGAAAAACATAAAATAATGATTNGCCCAATGTCTTCATTTCTTGATGATAGAATTTGTTCTTTTAACTGAGCTACGTTGTCCAAACATAGCTGTGTCAGAGCCATTCTTAAATGTNGCCCAGTGTTGCAAAGCACTCCTTAAACCCAATTGCCACGAAAGGGGTGTGTGTGTACCCCTGCATTCATCTCTTGCTAGTCTTCAAAAGAAAAAGAGGGAGAGATGCGGCCGTGCCAGAGTATAATTGCTTATTAGGCCACACTCAGGGTGAGGGGCAGCGAAAAGTGAGACGACTATTATTGCAGAGTAAAGAGTCTTTATTTAGCTCTTGGGAGAGATTGAAGAATATTTACTGCTAAAACACAATTTTCACTCATTTTGAAGGGATCATTGCAAGCATCAATCCGATTTCCAGCTTTCAACCTTTTTTTAAAATTTATTTATTTTTATTTTATGTGGATTGGTGTTTTGCCTGCATGCATGTCTGTGTGAGGGTTATCGAGGACCCTGGAGCTGGAGCGACAGACAGTTGTGAGTCACCATGTGGGTGCTGGGAATTGAACCAGGGTCTCCTAGAAGAGCAGTTAGTGCTCTTAACTGAGCCATCTCCCTAGCTCCCCCTCACCTCACAACCTTTGAGTTGCTCTCCAAAATGCCCATGCTCCTGCCTGGTGGGGACTCTTTCTACACATCCCCATGCCTGCCTCAATGTTTGGAATAATTTTCACTCCTACACATACATCTTGGGGTTTCCCTTATATTATTAGCCACTTCTTACTTCTCCTTTATGGCAAGCACACCTCATCTCATATTCACTACAACCAAGATTAACTTCCTTTGGCCCTGAGTATCTTTTTCTCTACTGTAAGCTTATTTTGAAGGCCAGCATCCTAGTGTGGAATTTTGTATTTTCCATCTCACTGAAGTTACTTCTCTCTTGGGAAAAGAAAGGTGGCCCACAATGAAGCTCAGTGGTCCAGGAGTCGGCACTTATTTCACAAGTCACAGTGAAGGATCTGGATGGCAGGGTCCACTCTGCATTGAAAGAAAGGTGTCATTACTGTCACTTTANTTTCACTTCCCACTGAAAACACTTTGCAAGTTTTAGAGAAACGATCTCGTGGNGGCTTCCAGATGCCCCCNCCCTCCGTCCGATGTTTTTCTTCAATTATCTGTTTATGTGTAGATAATTAGTTTTACTTTTCCTTTCTGTTGTTTATTTCTTTTTAGTTGTCTTGACTTTTTCAGAAGTACGTGCTTTGAGCTTCTCTTGTTTTATCTGTAAATTGTGGATGAAAATGCTTGCCAGGGCTGCGCTTCTTGCGAGCCTTCTTCTTTTTCTTTGTAAGGACTGAGTGATGTCACTTTCTTACAAGGGGCTAGCATTGTGCTTTTTCATTTCATAGCCAGTGCCTCACACATTATCATTCAGTTCAGCCTTTTCCTTCAACTTGAGTCATTCCAATTCTTTGCCACATTCTTGTCCTCATTTTTCCCTTTTTCTTTTCTTTTCTTTTTCTTTCCCCTTATATCATCCAACATTTCCAAATTCATATGCTCTTCTGGTAGGCTGGTCAGGTAACTTATTTGGGACACTTTTGAAAGCATAAAGGAGGAAGCACACTCAGTTATTACGTTAGAACTTACAGATGTTAACAGGAGCGGACTAGGCTAACTAGAATGCATCCTGTCAGTCATCCCCTCCTAGCTACTGCAGACTCCTATGGTGGCACTTACTGTCATGTGTCCCTCTGAGGACTCCATTCTCTCCTGTGTTGCCACTACTATCAATATCTATGCTTAGAACTGTGTATATTTGCTTTCTAGATCATCTTCTTGCTATGTGAGGCTAGACCACACTCCAGACGGTATCTTCTGACTTCCCATGCTCCTTTAGGTTATATATCTGGTCAGTTGACAGAATCTGACAACTCTCTACTGTCTCAACCTTTCTTGAACACTAACATTGTCCCTGACTACAGATGAAGTGCTTGGGAGAAGAAGAAGAAAAAAAAAGGAGTGCAGGTATGACCTGATAGACAAGGAGGTCATATTTTAGGAGGGGATTTAAACATGTTAAACACATCACCACAGCACAGTGTGTTAAGCATAAAAACAGAGGGGGAAGCTGGCGGTGGTGGCACATGCCTTTAATCACAGAACTAAGGAGGCAGAGGCAAGAGGACCTCTGAGTTCAAGGCCAGCTTGGTCTATAGAGCAAGTTCCAGGACAGCCAGGNNTACACAGGAAACCCTGTCTTGAAAAACAAAACAAAACAAAAAAACAATACNAAACAGAGGTGGAGTCTTTGGTACAGCGGTGACGTGAACAAGGAAGTGTCACTTTTGCTTGGGTAGCCTTAGGAAGCTTTGGAGAAATAAAGATGAAGTCAACTTGCAGCTGACTATAGGAATTAATTTAAAAATACTTTATCACCNACTATTCGCCAGATACTAAGCTGTGCACTGGGAATGTACCGATTNGTGAGACACGAGTGGCCCTGTCTCTTGGACTTTGCAGACGATNAGAGAAGGCAGACGGTATAAAAGCAATGAGGGTGACGAAGGAGAAGAATTATATCAATGGGAATCTAACTCTATTCCATTCCAGAATAGTTAAGCTGAAGCTCGAAATGATGAGTACGAGTAGCTAGCTGCTGGGTAGAGAGTGACAAGAGAGGGGACGAGAGGGAGACCTTGAGGTGAGAGAGAATGTGAGACACAGAAAGACTAAGAGGAGAAAAAACATGGCTCCAGAGGATAGAGGAGAAGGCAAAAGGACAAGGCACACAGAGCAAATGTATGTACGGGTGACAGCATGCAAGGCCTTGGAGGCCAGGTTAAGGATTTGGGACTTTATCCCAAATCAATAGACAGCCGTAATTTAATCTGCTGAAGTAGGTGTAAACATCTGCTCTTTTTATTATTTTTAATTATTTTTTTTTAATTTTATTTTTGACTGTTGTTGTTTTTGAAATCTGCTATTGTTAAAAGAAGTCTGTTGCACCTGGCATAATGGTGCACACATTTAATCCCAGCCCTTGGGAAGCAGAGGCTGGAGGATCTCTGTGAGAACATGAGAGCAGCCTGGTCTACAGAGCGAGATCTTGACTCAAAAGAAGAGGTGGAGGAAGGAGNTGGTAACAGCTTGATGGATATCAGGCTTGAGGCAGAAGGTGAGACCAGAAGCAGGGTCTGTAAGCAACACTTCACACAAGTATGGTTGGGAAGCAAAGAAGGGGGAGAGAGAGAGAGAAAGAGAGAGGAGAGAGAGAGAGAGAGAGAGAGAGAGAGAGAGAGAGAGAGGGAGCGCTGAAGAAGAACACATGAATGATAGGCTATGAAACATTTTCTTCTCTTTGTCTTTCTTTCTTCTGGTATTATGTTTAAGTGTTGAATTGGGAGACACCTTTAAATCGTGAATGTGATGTTGAGTGTGCACTAGACCACTTCTGCAGTGTTGGGTTTTTATTTTCTCTCAGTGCTGGAGATGGAATGTAGGCTTTGCAATGCTAGGCAAGCGCCCACCTAGGAGCCACGCCCTCTCCCTTTTCAGCCTCACTAGGAGGAGTAGGAGGGTGAGAGACACAGGAACAAGTAGGGGTGGGGAGCTGACTCGGTTTCTACTAGGTGGCTTTTGACGATCTTCTGACAACAGGTGCTCAATAAGTACTTGTTGATCCCAGCACTCAGGAGGCTGGGGCGGGGGGGGGGATTAGTGAGTGAGAGGCCAGCTTGGGCTACACAGCACGATCCTGTCTCAAAAAATGAATCAAAACCAATCAAGTGAGCAAGCCATCAATCTTTATTTATTGAATCAATGAATGAATAAATGCAAATAAAATCTTCAATCCATATAGTTTTTATTTTCCCCCAGAAGCATTCTATTGTGAACAAACTAAAACAAAATTTGAGGATGGGATTAGCAGACTCAGTGGGTAAAGGCACTTCCTGCCAAGACTGATGACCCAAGTTCAGTACCTGGAAACCACATGGTGGAAAAGGAAAACCAGTTCCTACAAATTGTCCTCTGACTCTGAATGAGTGCTGCAGAAGGTGTGAGCACATACACAAAGCAAATAAGTGTGAAGTTCAAGCTGATATATGAACGTGAGTGGGACTCGGGGTACTTTTAGGAATAGAGAGGAATGATTCAAAATCAAATAACAAGGCCTGGCATGGTGGTGAAGGCCTTTAAATCTAGCACATGGGAGGCAGAGCTCTGTGAGTTCAAGGCCAGCCAGGGATAAATAAATTGCCTATAGCTTCTTCCTGGTACCTTGTCTCTAAACAAATAAACACAACAGCCAGGATNCTAAAATCCTGCACAGCCGTCAGGAGAGAAATTTGCTTCGCTGGTTAGAGTGAACGCAGGAGGGCTGTCTGTTCTGCAGACTGTTCCATTCTGTACTTTGAAAATAACCATTCTTTTCCATTCCCTAAACATTTCAAGCCACAGAGTTGCACAGAGCCATTGCTGATGCAATGCTATTATTTGCCAAGAACCACAAAGGACATCATTTCCTTTACTTCTCGTCACCTTTACAAAGCAGGTATGCTGACACTTAAGTGTCTCTGTTTTGAGATTGTGGAAACTGAGCTTCAGAGAAGATAAATGTGTGCAGGTCACCCAACTCATAAGCAGTAGAGATAAGATTGACACCCAGGCCTGCCTTCAGGTACTGTTGACTGTGGGCTGTAATCCATCTCAGATTTTAACAACTCTCTTCATGATGCTATTCCCTAGGTCAATCACTCCCTGGATACTCTTTTTGTAATACTTTCCATCTTTTAGTATTAAAATCATGTCTTCATTAGTGCCTTACTTCTAAGTCTCACCTTGTTCCAAAGCAATTGAAGAACTTGAAACCATGTAGTTCTCTCTGGCCTCCAAAACTTTCAGCAGTTTGTCTCTGTTGCTCCCTGGATACATTTTATCTGCATTGTAGTTGAGTTGAGGGAGAGGCTGGAGAGATGGCCCAGCTGTCAAGACCTCTGGCTGCTCTTGCAGAGGACCCAGGTTCAGTTCTCAGCACCCCAGGGTGGTTCACACCTTCTGTAACTCCAATTCAAGAGGATCCAACACCCTCTTCTGACCTCTGCGGGCATGAGGCACACTGTGCACATATGTACATACAGGCAAATACTCACAAATGAAAAGATAAATAGATGAGTTGGATCTTATTTAACTTCTTGTGATTATGAGTTACCATACTCATAATAATAGACCCACAAGCTCCTTCAAGCACAAGAAGAAGCTCATCCTGTTTCTTTGGGGGGACGGGTGTGGGATGAGCATTAGCTTCTTCCTGGTACCTCTTGCATGAAGTNAGCANACACTTGTTGGATTCCCTGGGTCACCAATCTAAGCATTTACATTAGCAGAATGTCTTTATAGCTGTCTGCAGCCACTTCAGACAGTTTCTTATTGATGTCAAGCNGCATACCAGAGCATTTCTAATTTGTGCTGTAAATTTACTTTTTTACCTTTTGGAAATCTAAAAATACAGGGGGTTGGGGTTAGCCAGCTAGGGTGTGTGTGTGTGTGTGTGTGTGTGTGTGTGTGTGTGTGTGTGTAGGGGATTCATTTTGAAAGACAATGTGAAAAGCAGACTTTTTATCTTGTTAAAGAGCCCTTTTTTTAAAGCTTACAAATTCTCATAAAAAGAAAAAAAGTTCAAATTGGTTGAACTTGAAGTTCCCTGCTGTCTTTCTTCTCCTTCAGGGCCTTTTTCTAAACCTACTTCCCTTAAAATGACTTTTATTGATTTTCACTCAATGAGGGTTATTCTTCAGAATGAGGATGGAGGGGTCAGAGAGAGAAATTTACCCGGTGTTACCCGAGGAATAGATGGCCTCCGGATCTAGTCTTGCTTTATTTGTTCTGTTTCCTGTACCCAGAAACCTGTACACTGGGGATCAGTAGGGTCCTCTGTGTCTTGGTCAGAGCTCGAGTACAGTATACTAATAGATCAATTTATGTGTTCATTCATTCAGCAAACATTTATTGAGCAGTCCTGTCCTAGGCATTGGAGGTACTAAGATGAATAAGATGTAGCCACTGCCCTCTGTGACCTCCAAATGTACAGGAAGGCACCAGTCTGGTGGGGGTTCAGGACAGGGAAGGCTTCCAGAATGAGCTAGCTGCATGTCCTCCATCAGGGACTCCTTAGAGAATAAGATCAGCCCTGAAAAATAAATACAAACATCTGGTCATATTGGCCAGGAACAGGTGCTCTTTTACTTATATGTTTCATTTTGTTGAGTAATTTTCCCCCTGTTATTTGCCCCCTCCAGTCTTATCCACTCTATGGTCTATATTTAACATTGTCTTCCTTCAAAACTATTTTTCTAAATCCTGATCTGATCATGTTATTTCTGTCTTGAGGATTTTTTTCCTAGCTGTACACTCATTCATGGTACATATTTCTCAATCGCCCACTGTGATATTTCAGTGGTTGTTAGTGTTTGGGATGCTGTGATGNGCAAGNGACNGCTCTCTTCAAGAACCTTAGCATCTAGGCCAGGGAGTGATTCTTGAATCCTGACCTCTTATTTAAATATGTTCATCCCATCACATACTAGAATCTGTAATACTAAGTGTGTTTCACACAATTGAATGAAGATGAACCTCTACTTTAAGAAAATCAAGTCTACTAGTAGAGTTGGAAAGTTTAATTCACTGTTCAAAANCACATGGTGAGTGGACAGATAAATGCCCTGGATGTTAGGAGAGCAGGCTTGAGAAGAAGGGACTGCTGGGCAAGGTGGCTTTCTGAAAGAGATCATGCCTAAGCAAAGTCCTGGAGTACCAAGAGGAGTGAGCTGGATGTTGGGACATGTGACAGATGAGACCTGTATTAGTTAGAATTCTCCAGAGGAGCAGAATGGATAGAATTAGTATATAGTACAAAGGAGATTCATTAGATTGTCTTGAGTAGTCTGACANTGGTTGTCTTTGAACTGGAGAGATGGAGACCTGGGTGGCAATTTAATTCATGTGACTGGAAACCTCAGTAGACCCAATCTGGCACTGAAGGCCCAGAGGATTCCTGGAGAGTTATCTAGGCCACCTTGGAGACCTGAGGAGGCTGGGTTCTGATATCAGAAGGGCTATGCAGTAGCCCAGTGGTGGCAGCAGCAGCAGGTGAGCTCAGCAGCAAGCTATGGAGTCATGAAGTAAAAAGCAAAGCTTCCCTCTTGGACCTCCTTTATCTGGCTGCCACTCAAAGGTGCCACTCACATTTCTGGTTGATCTCTAAAATCCTTCACAGATTTGGCCGGCAGCTTAGTTGATTCCAGCTCCAGCCTGACAGCCAAGATTAGCCATCCATCAATGANTCCTCACCAGCCTTTGGAACTTCTATTCCTTTGTTTTCCAAATTAACGTCAAGTTTCCCTAGATTATTTGACATTACACATGAGAAATAAGAAAGTGCTGGCTTGATGTCCCTCATGTTTCTGGGGTATACTTAAGCATAACTATATTTTTCAAGATAAAAAAAGGATATGTAATTTCCAAGTGTGAAGTGGCTTAGATACCACCTTACACGCCAACACTCATCATCACCTCTGTTTGCAGAAAAGTTTTAGATATACTATCTAAAAGCACTAAGAAATGTTACGTCTCTGTGATTTTGCATATACTGTTCCTTGTCCTGAAGTGCACTTCCCATTCAAAGTCTATTTAAAACGCCATCCCATTCAATGGTTATTTTTGGCTTCCTTTTTTTTTAAAGTTTCGTTTATTGTCATTTTTAATGATGTGCATGCGATTCAGTCTGTATGTAGGTTTGTGCACATGCATGAGGTGCCCACAGAGGCCAGAAGAGGGCATCAGATCCTTTGGAGTTAGAGTTGCAGGTGGTCCTCAGCTACCAGCTATGGGTGCTTGGAACCAAATGCAAGCCTTCTACAAGAGCAGTACGTGCCCTCAACTGCTNAGCCATCTCTCCAGCCCCACAGAATGGTTATGTTTAGTCAAGCATAAATATTGTCTCCTACAATAGTTACTTTTTGAATAGCCATGGTTGTGGATAACTCCTTAGGTAAAGTCTCCAGGCTGAGTTAGCGTCTTCCCCCAAGTTTATTCAGAATTTCACGACAACACTGCTCACACTGTACCCCATGTACACACTTTCAACTCCATCTCTGCTACTGGAGCTCCTCCAGCAGCGACTCTCTCATTTACTTCTGTGTTCTTAGGGGCTGGCAATTGGTAAACACTCAATGGGCAATTATTGGATGTTGAGTTTGAGGACCAACCCATGCTCTGTATCACTTCTACTCTTATACAAAGTAGTGTCTTTGCTGGAAGTGATGATATACACCTCTAATCCCAGTCTTTAGGAGGCTGAGGCAGGAGGTTTGTAAACGCAAGGCCAACCTAGTCTACGTAGAGAAAAATTTTCTCAAAAACAAAACCAATCAGCAACAATAACAATGGAAGCTCTTTATTTCCCATCCTTAGGGACTGACATAATGCATGCCTATTTTTTCTTTCCCTTTTTTTTTTTTTTTTGAGACAGGGTTTCTCTGTGTAGGCCTGGCTGTCCTGGAACTCACTCTGTAGACCAGGCTGGCCTTGAACTCAAAGATCTGCCTGCTTCTGCCTCCCGAGTGCTGGGATCAAAGGTGTGCGCCACCACCATCCGGCTCACTGCTGGATTTTATGTTGTATGTTTGTTCGCAGTGTACTTACTCTGGTTCTATCTTTTTCATACTTTGTAATGAATATTCAAATTACCAAGCTAGTATTTTTGCATTGGAAAGAAGCAGGAATGTGTGAAGCATGAAGCCATGGGGCTAGGGAGATGGCTCAGTAAAGTGCCTGACACACAAGCATAAGGTCCTGAATTTCACCCTCAGTGCCTGTATAACATACCCAGTTTGGAGGTGTAAGCTCAGCATGGGGGAGGCTGAGCCAGGAGGATCCCTGGGGCTCGGTGATCAGTCAGCCTATCCTAATCATTGAGTCCCAGGTCCTAGTGAGAGACTGCCTCAAAAATTAGGTGAGTGATGGGGACTGGAGAGTTGGCTCGGTGGTTAAGAGCACTTGTTGCTCTTTTGGAGGGCCTGGGTTCAGTGCCCAGCACTGCCATGGTGGCTCACAGACATCCATGCTCCAGTTCCAAGAGATCTGATGCTCACTTCTGACCTCCACAGGCACCAGGCATGCACACAGTGCACATCCATGCATGTAGGCAGAACATGCATACACATAAACTAATAAATGGAAGCCAGGCATGGTAGCCCATGACTTTGTTCCCAGCACGTGTATGTGTGTATGGGGGGAGGGGCAGCAGAAGCACAGAGATTTCTGAGTTTGAGACCAGCCTGGACTAGATAGTGAGTTCCAGGACAGTCAGTAGAGAAACTCTATCTCAAAAACAAAAGAAGGTTAAAAAAAAGAAATGTAGCAGATGGTGCCTGAGAAAGAGCCCTGGAGATTGTCTACACACACACAGGCCTCTACAGGCCTGCATATATTCATACACCCTTATTTACCTGAACAGATACTTGTACAAACACATACATGCACTTGAATTCACACACACATACACAGAGAGCCAAAGTCTTCTCTTTATTCCTGTGTCCCTTGGATATACATGTTCCCATTGCCTGGACATAATTGATGTTAGCAGCTTACTGTATTTCATCTCAAGCCTCTGTCTGTGGAGGGGTGTGCACGCATTGCACATGCAAATACCACGTCATGTTATGTACACTGTTCTTGAACNNCGTCTTCTCACTTGACGGTCTATCATAGGCCTCCTTCCATGTCAGTCCATCCAAGTCCATCTCATTCTCTTTAATGGCTGCCCCCTTTTAATTTGACAATCTTAATCGTCTGTAAATGGGAAAGCCAAATAATCAAGCTTATTAGAATTGTACCTAAGAAAGGGTAAATCAGCTCTGAGTGAAGGCCTGTGGAGTTCTCCTAGGAGTAAAATGTATTAACTTTAGTGCATAGACTTTGTAATGTTTATTTTGGCTATTCTGGGACTCTTTTTGCTTATTTCCTGTCTCATTGTGTTTTGGATAGCCGAGGTTGCCAAACACGTGACCTGTGAATTAGCATGGTATTACATGGTCAGTTTTGCATTGTATGTTTTTGCTATTGTTTTTCGTTTAAGCTTTTCATTATATTTTCCTTATAGATAGTGACTACTCTGCTCTCTAAATATTTGCATCTCAGTGCAGAACACTGCAGATGACAGTTGCTAAAATATCTGGCTTGATGGCTGAGCTGACACAGGGTTTTTTATGGGTTGTCCACCCACAAGATTGTGACCTGGATTTTAGGGGAATTCTGCAAGTTGATCTGAAGGAGCCTTTTTATCACTTCTGAATGTTAAAATACAAAGAGCCAAGTTGGATATGGTGGCGCATGTCTACAATCCCAGAATTTGAAAGGCTGAAGCAGGAGGATCAGGAGTTTGATCAGGCCAGCCTGGGCTACAGTGTGAAATCCTGCCTCAATAAACAAAAACAAACAGGACAAACAGCATCTTGAGATATAAGTACTAGAACCCATACAAGGACTTCTGCTGTGAGTAAAACAGCTCAATCTGGCTGATTCTGCCTTTAGATTCCTCTGTGATATTTCCTGTCTCTCCATTGCTTACTGGCCCAGAATCTTGGTTCAGGGACTTCTCAATTTTCGCCTGCAACAGATTTTTTAGTCTCCCTGTCTCTTGTTTTACTTCCATTCTGCTGTCCCTTTGACTAGTGATTGTTTTAAAATAGAAAGCCTACCATGTCATAGCCTTTAGGGTTTCTCATCATCTCTGGGATAAAGTCTACTTCCCTTAGTACACAAAGCCTAATGTGATGTGACCTATCTCTTGAGGCCAAATGCCTCATATTTCTATTTCCAGGGACTGCAAGTAGCTCATGATCCCTTCAATACACTGCAGGGGAAGGCTCAGTAAATACTTGCTAAATTAATGAGTGTAATATTTTGTGTTCCTAGGGTGGCCATTCAACAGGCTCAGCCCAGGATGGCCTCTGTTCACTTGTCACCCCAACATAATTAGTGTTAGTGTCCCTTTTATGATTAAACTTTTCTCTGACCAACAGATTACAGCAGTGGTCCCACTGATTTGCAACTCGTTCTTTGGGTCGTCTTCTAGATGGTAAGTTTTTTATGGACATGAGTTCTTCCTCTCTCTCTCTCTCTCTCTCTCTCTCTCTCTGTGTGTGTGTGTGTGTGTGTGTGTCTGTGTGTCTGTGTGTGTGCGTGTTTATCTGATCCATGGTCTTGCACATGCTAGGCATATTTGTTCATTTTTGATACTCTGTATACTGACATTGTTAGGTACTAAGGAAATAGTCTTGAATAAAACAGACATAGTTCTTGCCCACATGACATTTATAATCCAACAGGAAAGAGCAGTCTAGTAAAACAATAATGCCAGTGCATTACTGATATGGATAAAGACTTAGAAGTTCTTAAACAAATTGAATCCCATGAATGGAGATGGTTATAGACACAGAAATCTAGGTGAGCCTATTAGTTGCTCATTTGAAGAGTTGCTAATTAAATATTTTGAATGCAATCATGACATAGAAACTTAGTTATTATTGTTGTTTGCTTGAGACAGGGTCTCATTTCTATGCCTGGTCTACTCCCTGTGTAGACCAGGCTGGCCTGGAACTTGTAGCAGTCCTCCTGGATCTGCCTCCTTGGTGCTGGGATTACAGGCATTAACCACGCAGCCCAGCTCTACACAAACTTGAACATGGACCATTTAGACACATGCTAAACATGAGAAAAAAGGATGATAAAGTCATATCAGAGCAGAACATTGGTTTCATTCTGTTTTAGACTATTTATAATCCTGTGAGGTTCTTTGCAGGATGGGTTATCCTTAGGTATCCTAGGGGATATTTTTTTCCAGATGAGAAGTCCGACTTTTCATAAACCAAGCCACAAAACAAAGGAATTACTTCTAAAACCAGGATTAGCTTTCGGTTGGGCTTTGCTCTCTGAGCTAGGACTACCTGCTCTAATTGTAAAACCCTTTCAGCCTCAGTTTCTTCTTTTTATAAACTAGTAATATTAGCTCCAGAAATAAAGGGTTAAGTGAGATAATGTAAAAGCATTTAGTCTCATAGCCTGGCTCCAAGAAGGTTCGTTAATTTTTTGTCCATTTCCCCAACGTATCTGTCGTACTTGATGAATTAAACAATTTGAAGAGAAAGAGTCATAGCATAAACATCAGTGACCCTGGTGAAAATTTTTATTCACAAATCTGAGTGTTAAACTAGGCCCTTTCCTCTTTCTCTAAAAGTCGGTTTTATTCATATTCACTTATAATTTTATTTTTACAGGCGAAGACCCAAAGTAGCGTTTGAAGCACTAAACAGCAGGTAGATCTTACAGGAAAAGGGTAGCGTTTTATAACGGAGCCGAGGTTTGGTGGTCAGTGAGCAGCACTGACGTCAGTCTTAAAAGATTTACCCATTTCCTCTTGGTCACTTTGGTTCGAGAAAGAATCGCGCACCAACCACTCATTCAGAAATCTCCGGAGGGTAAGGAGGAGAGATGTAAACAAAGGCAAAAGACCACTGTAGTTTCCACTGGGCCGGGCCACCTAAGACCATCCAGCCCTCTAGTGAGGGCAGATAGGTCTGTTCTCCCGGAGTGCCCGGGGTCTGGACTCCATTTCCCAGAGTCCCTTAGTACCCTAATGTATTCAGTGCTCAGAGTGCCTGTATGTGTGTGAGTGTGAGAGAATGTGTGCGTGCGTGTGTGTGTGTGAGTGTGTGTGTGCGCGCGCGCCTGTGTGTGCGCCTCCGAGTCCCTGGGAGAGTGGAGGCTCATTCACTGATTAGAGCCAGCGCTGAGAGGCAGCACTGCTCTTCTCTCACACCAACCGAGTCTCTTGATCTGTACATGCAATCCCAGGCAGCTCGCGAGCACAAACCCGGGGCCAGCCGCCTGCTGCTGCTGCTGCCGCTGCCGCCGCCACCGCCGCCGCTGCCTCCGCCGGCTCTGCGCACCCGGGACTTTTCATGCACCACACTCTCCGTCTTCTTACCTCGGTGTCCTGAAAAGTGCGACCGGTCTCCCCAGGAATTTCCACGGCAAGTATGGAGCCTAGAAAGGGGTGTGGATGCGTGTGCGTACACAAGAGGGGTGGGCGCGAGGGCGGCCGGGTTGCTGAGGAACCTGGCTAACTTTCCGGGTTGGTCTCCCAGGGATTCGGGCGGCTCCCCTGCGACAGGGGCAGGGACTGGGACCTGCACTGCCGCGTCTTAGATGTTGGCGACCGAACCCCTTGGCTGTCGGTGCCCGGCGCGCTCTGTGCGCTGCCTCACTCAAACTTTCCGTCTTGAGTTTTCCTTAATGTGTTTTATTTGGGGGGTGCAAGGGGGAGGGACCAGACGCTGGAATTGGACAAGTAGGGAGGGCGAGGGGGATAGCTAGGGGAAGGGAGCGGGACTTCTCCATCTTTTTATAAGCCCCATTTCCACTTTGTTTGGGTCCACCGAGAGTAAGCCCTCTTGCCTGGCTCCCCGGTGCACCCTGCTGTGATTTCCAGCGGGGCCGGGGCTAGGTGGTACTCAGTGGGGAATCTGAGGCGGCGGGCGGGATAGGAAAAGGGGCGATCTGTTGAGAAACGATCACAGCCGCACAACACATTGCCGACCTGGTGGGGTATCCGGGAGACTCCGGAGCCTTGGNGTCCCCCGAGGCTCGGCTTACTTTTTCCTGGCTGGGGCGGGTGTGAAGGATGTGGAAGGAGAGCATGGGGGTGGGATGGGGGAATCCTCCGCCCTCAGGAAGAAGGCAGGTGCTGCCTCTGAGGTGAACCGTGATACATATAACCGGTAAACTCCCTGCTCCACTGGGTTGGACTGGCCAAGCCTTGNAGTACCGCGATCCGTGCTGGTCTCTTGGGATTTGGAGGGTCGGGATCCCCTCTTCCAGCGATTCTAAGGAGCGTGGCGGGAGGACGATTTGTAAAATCGGGCGCCTTGCTCTTTTTGTAGTGTTTTGTTGTTTTTTGTTTT
>LZPO01066295.1:272305-282688 GCA_001675575.1 Neotoma lepida
TCTCTGCCTGGAGCCCGGCCCAGCCACCGCGCTCGGGAGCCTCCGGCCGCCCCCCACCCCCAACCCGGGGCTTTTCAGGGCTCGGCCTGGGCGTTTCGCCTTTGTGCTTTGTAAGAGAAAGGCTTTTCTTCCAGGGCACAACAAACTTGGGCGGAGAGCTTCCGTATGGCCCCCCGGGCGAGGCCGCCCACGGTGGTGAGGCCATCTAGGGATGCGAGGTTCGTCCTGTGCTACAGTATCCCCTGCAAGAGCTCGAGGCCCAGGTGACCGTAGCCCGCGAGGGCGTGTTGGAGCCCCGAGGTGACGGGGTCTCGGGGTGTTGGAAAGCAGAGGACACCTTCTCCTTTCCCATTAAGAACGCACCGGTCCGGGTCACCGCTCCAGTCAAGGCCCGGGGCCTGGGCCGGGAGCCGGACGCACATCGGGTGGCTAGAGTGCTTAGGACCAGGGCCACCCAGTTGGGGCGCGGCCCTGTCTGGGTGGCCTGAGTCGTCCCAGGTCTCCCGCCTGTGCCCTATCGCTGCTCCAGAAACAGCTGAAAGGGAAAGCACCCGCGCTCTCTGCTCACGATGTCCTGCAGCCACGACCTACCTCCCGCCTCCGCTGTGGCCTCGGCATAAAGAGAGAACGGGGCGAGCAGGGAGGAGGCAGCGAGTAAGACCGAGAGGAGCCAAGCAGGCTGGGGCCCTGCACCCCCCGGCTTTTCTCGCAAAGGGAAAATGAGCGAAGGGGTAAAGACAGAAAGAGCGTCGAGAAAAAGCTAGGCGGGCGTTTCCCGTTCGGATCCCTCTCGGTCCGCAGAGCCCGGGGCTAAGTGGCGTGAATTCTCTCGCTACGCTCCCGGCGAGGAGGGGGAAGGCCGAGGACTCGGTGGCGGCGCTCTACCCGGGCCGGGCGCGGAGCGAGCTGAGACACACCTGTTCTCCAGCCATGCGGGGGTTTCCCGGCCGGGCGGTGTCTGGGGGAACCGCCGAGCCCCTACCTGCTGCACCCTACTCCCTCAGTCTGGGAACCTCGAGGGCCTTGCGGCTCCGCACCCGCCCTCAATTGGCAGCGGAGCTGAGGAGGAGCCCGTGGCTGCCGGCTAAAGGGGCGCGCGGTCACCGTGTCCGGGTGACCTGCGGGGCGGGGCGGTTTAGGGGCTCCTGGTCCTTGGACTTCGGTCCAAAGCAGGCTGCTTCCAGCGCCTGCCCCCAGGCAGTGTGCACCTTCAGACCTAGGTCTCCGGGCTTGTGTTTCTTCCGGGACTGGCGCCTTGGTTCCCCAAAGTTAAACTGTTTCGAGCGGAGGTTGTTGGGGTCTTTGTACAAAGACAAGTGAGAGCCAGAGGGGTCAGACCACCGAGTGGTGGATTTGGTTCAGCGTTGATCCTAAGTTTATAGAGGTTTCTCCTTCTCCTCTTGTTCCCTCGTTTTCCCTAAAAGAGTTATTTTCACCCCTGAGTTGAGACTCTTCGTNGCTGAAATCTGCACCCGCACGCTCAGCATCCCCGCTTCCGCGTGCTCTCAGATGGGTCAGGCTGTCGCGGACTCGCATCCGATGGCCAAGCAGGACCTGGGTCTAGATCCAAATGTGCTACGGGTTACCCGGCCGGGTCTGAATCGCAGGCGTCGGCCCTAGCCTGGGAGCCGTATTAGCCTTATGCTCTCGGAGCCCTCGCACATGGTGGTAAAATTTGGGCGGTGTTTCCACATACCCGCTGGGCATTTGGTGTGCGGAGGGGAATTCTCTTCAAGCGAAGTCTGTGAACTTAAAAAAAAAAATCTTTCCTCCATTCTTCACAACCCCCCGCTAGTCTGGCCTCATTTCCCATTGTTCTTTGCTTTTTAAGTTGCCTGTTAATTTTTTAAAAGTTTATTTATGCAAAGGAAAAATATCGTTTAATTTGTTCTATTATTTTAAGTCATGGCTTTTGGAAACGGTTCAGAGACCACAAAAATGTCACCTGTTGTAATAAGCAGAGGAGCGTTACGTGTGCATTTTAATTGCCAGCAGAGTCCTAGTTTGGTGGGCGCCCTGAGCTCGGCTCTGGGAAAGAGCTTGCTTTGTGGCAGTCATTTCCAAGTGGGTTTGGCTCTCAACAGCCAGCAGCAGCAGCGACACCGCTTCCTTGCACTACCATCCCCGCAGCGGGTGAAGAGGCCCCCGACTCTAGCTAGGCAGGGGTGGGAGACAGCTCACTGGCTGGGACTTTCTGTCTGGCTTTCGGTTTTTCCACGCGAAAGTGGCTGGTTTGCATCCGAGAGCGCGGACCGCTACGCACCAGCCCCGTCTCAGATAATTGCACATTCTAAAAGCCAGCTTCTTCATTTGTCTTGGTTCTGGCATGTTTAACCACGCAATTAGTAATCCCACTAATTATTCAGTTAGCCAACGTTTTGTATCCACTTTAAACCAAGGTCGGGTGTACGGAACAAACAAACTCCCATACATACAGAACTGAACCAAACCCAGCACGNCAAGGATTTGAAATTTTAAAAACTCGATATTTGTTAGTCCCTCTGTCCAACCTCACTGCCTGCCGGACAATTTATTTAGCTTCGTGGATTGATCCCTCCTCCTTGTTTAGTTAATTCAACAAAGACTTTTTGCAATCTGTTTGGAGTTTGTCTGATGCCGTGGAAAAGTAGCTGATGATTTATTTGGTTGCTTTTCGATTTCTGTCTTCAGCCCTTCTTTCTCCTCCTTTCAGAGGGGATGTCAGCTGTTATTACTTCCTATTGATCCCTTTGCAAAGTGAGAAGTGAACTAAAATTAATGTCAATTCCACTGCTCGGATCAATAGCTGGAGTTATTTTAATCTGGATTTGCACGAAGTGCTAAATTAAAAAAAATCAGCATAGAGGCAGAAAAGTACCAGTTACTTACTTTCCCTCTGCCCAGTTCTTCACAGCCACCCAATGCACCATCAAGCTGATTATCTTACAATCCATATTTTTTTAATTAAGAGGGTCAGTTAGTTTTCTTATTTTGGGTTCTGTGTTTAAACCCATGACATTTTGACATTGGGAGTGTATTAACTATAGATTTTCATAATGACTGTGGTCTGCCGAAGCCTCATCTATACTGTTCATGTGAGGAGGAGGAAAGAAAGAACAGGAAAAGGGAAAAATGCCCCTCCTCCCTTGCAGAGACCAACGCCCACACCGTGGAGAAGAGATGTGGCCTGGAAAAATAGTGTTGATTTATTTTCAGTATAATGAAGTTTTCAAATGAATACCCACCCAGGTTTGAGTGATTCACCACATTCTATTGGAGTGTCCGGTGCTGTCGCCAGATCACTAATTTATGAAACTCATTTAACATAATGAGGTGATCTAGGAAGTAAAAATGGCAAGTGAATCCTGGGGGGTGGAGTTATTTTGGGGAAGAAACATTCCTCCCCTCACCCCTGGGGTATTATGTCTGTCCTTTCCTCCAGCCAGCCTCCTGTACTGTGTGGCTTGATAGACATACAGTTGTTCATTTCTGTTGTGAAGAGCTGCGTCGACTCCTTGGAACATCCCTAGACCCCTTTTCAGAGCATCCATGTTGAGGGACCATTAATCTGACTTGAAAAGAGCCAAGAACAGAATTCCCAGACTTGTCAGGCTAACTGGCTGTCCTTGGCAGACCATTCCCTCCCCTGCTATAACTTGACAGGAAAGTTATTTAAAATTTGGAAGAGAGAAAAATCCGTTAATGTGAGATACATAATCTGGTAATTTAGCAATGATGTCTATAAGGAGAGATGCCAAATGAGGAAGCAGTCTGATGGTGTCCACTCATCTTCCCAATTAATAACAGTCATTGACGTGTCTGCTACAGGATGGGAGAAGGAAATACTCCTGCACTGCATTAAGTGGGGGGGGGGGGATTCATCAGCAGTTTAACTGAGGGCTTTCTGCTTGAGGGAATACCAAAGATGTTCCACTACAGAGGTGGGCTTTTTCAAAAGAGGGAATCGGTTTTATTTTTGACATGATTCTCAATTTATAATTTGTAACAGATGGTAGTTTGGATTATACTTTTAAGTTCTGTTCAGTTTCCACTGAGAATATAGATTTGAAGCTAGCGAGCCCTGCTATTCATCTGATATTACCCTGCCTTTTGATATACAGTTCTTCTCCCTCAACCCCCACTTAGTATATTAGAAACTGAATCAGTGGCTATGAAAATGTACAACCTAATTTTATAAGGGAAGCTGGAAGAGGTCTCTCTGAAATCCAGTTTGTTCTGGGGGGCCTTTATTGGACATCAACTCTGCCTGGGCCAATAAACTGAACAAAATAAGTCAGAGATTTGTTAACATTTTGCTCCAAATGTTAATGGTAAATCCAAGGCAGTTTACAAATTTCCTTAAGCGTGTTTGCCTTAGTAACCAAAATTACTAATTCAGTTTTTTTCTGCCCTGAAAGAGAGCACATGCCAAAGGCACCAGTTATGTTTTTAAAATCGTCAGAGGTGCCAGGCATTTTGTTAAGGGTGGTGTTGTTTCCTCTTAGAAGAAAGAAATAGGAAGCCTATGTGATTGGAGGGGGTTGTGCATCAAAAATAATATATCATCTATTTGTCCACATGTCACTGATTTCTAGAGACAGTCTCNGCGGAGCTGAGTGGAGGAGCCCGTGGCTGCCGGCTAAAGGGGCGCGCGGTCACCGTGTCCGGGTGACCTGCGGGGCGGGGCGGTTTAGGGGCTCCNGGTCCTTGGACTTCGGTCCAAAGCAGGCTGCTTCCAGCGCCTGCCCCCAGGCAGTGTGCACCTTCAGACCTAGGTCTCCGGGCTTGTGTTTCTTCCGGGACTGGCGCCTTGGTTCCCCAAAGTTAAACTGTTTCGAGCGGAGGTTGTTGGGGTCTTTGTACAAAGACAAGCGAGAGCCAGAGGGGTCAGACCACCGAGTGGTGGATTTGGTTCAGCGTTGATCCTAAGTTTATAGAGGTTTCTCCTTCTCCTCTTGTTCCCTCGTTTTCCCTAAAAGAGTTATTTTCACCCCTGAGTTGAGACTCTTCGTNGCTGAAATCTGCACCCGCACGCTCAGCATCCCCGCTTCCGCGTGCTCTCAGATGGGTCAGGCTGTCGCGGACTCGCATCCGATGGCCAAGCAGGACCTGGGTCTAGATCCAAATGTGCTACGGGTTACCCGGCCGGGTCTGAATCGCAGGCGTCGGCCCTAGCCTGGGAGCCGTATTAGCCTTATGCTCTCGGAGCCCTCGCACATGGTGGTAAAATTTGGGCGGTGTTTCCACATACCCGCTGGGCATTTGGTGTGCGGAGGGGAATTCTCTTCAAGCGAAGTCTGTGAACTTAAAAAAAAAAATCTTTCCTCCATTCTTCACAACCCCCCGCTAGTCTGGCCTCATTTCCCATTGTTCTTTGCTTTTTAAGTTGCCTGTTAATTTTTTAAAAGTTTATTTATGCAAAGGAAAAATATCGTTTAATTTGTTCTATTATTTTAAGTCATGGCTTTTGGAAACGGTTCAGAGACCACAAAAATGTCACCTGTTGTAATAAGCAGAGGAGCGTTACGTGTGCATTTTAATTGCCAGCAGAGTCCTAGTTTGGTGGGCGCCCTGAGCTCGGCTCTGGGAAAGAGCTTGCTTTGTGGCAGTCATTTCCAAGTGGGTTTGGCTCTCAACAGCCAGCAGCAGCAGCGACACCGCTTCCTTGCACTACCATCCCCGCAGCGGGTGAAGAGGCCCCCGACTCTAGCTAGGCAGGGGTGGGAGACAGCTCACTGGCTGGGACTTTCTGTCTGGCTTTCGGTTTTTCCACACGAAAGTGGCTGGTTTGCATCCGAGAGCGCGGACCGCTACGCACCAGCCCCGTCTCAGATAATTGCACATTCTAAAAGCCAGCTTCTTCATTTGTCTTGGTTCTGGCATGTTTAACCACGCAATTAGTAATCCCACTAATTATTCAGTTAGCCAACGTTTTGTATCCACTTTAAACCAAGGTCGGGTGTACGGAACAAACAAACTCCCATACATACAGAACTGAACCAAACCCAGCACGNCAAGGATTTGAAATTTTAAAAACTCGATATTTGTTAGTCCCTCTGTCCAACCTCACTGCCTGCCGGACAATTTATTTAGCTTCGTGGATTGATCCCTCCTCCTTGTTTAGTTAATTCAACAAAGACTTTTTGCAATCTGTTTGGAGTTTGTCTGATGCCGTGGAAAAGTAGCTGATGATTTATTTGGTTGCTTTTCGATTTCTGTCTTCAGCCCTTCTTTCTCCTCCTTTCAGAGGGGATGTCAGCTGTTATTACTTCCTATTGATCCCTTTGCAAAGTGAGAAGTGAACTAAAATTAATGTCAATTCCACTGCTCGGATCAATAGCTGGAGTTATTTTAATCTGGATTTGCACGAAGTGCTAAATTAAAAAAAATCAGCATAGAGGCAGAAAAGTACCAGTTACTTACTTTCCCTCTGCCCAGTTCTTCACAGCCACCCAATGCACCATCAAGCTGATTATCTTACAATCCATATTTTTTTAATTAAGAGGGTCAGTTAGTTTTCTTATTTTGGGTTCTGTGTTTAAACCCATGACATTTTGACATTGGGAGTGTATTAACTATAGATTTTCATAATGACTGTGGTCTGCCGAAGCCTCATCTATACTGTTCATGTGAGGAGGAGGAAAGAAAGAACAGGAAAAGGGAAAAATGCCCCTCCTCCCTTGCAGAGACCAACGCCCACACCGTGGAGAAGAGATGTGGCCTGGAAAAATAGTGTTGATTTATTTTCAGTATAATGAAGTTTTCAAATGAATACCCACCCAGGTTTGAGTGATTCACCACATTCTATTGGAGTGTCCGGTGCTGTCGCCAGATCACTAATTTATGAAACTCATTTAACATAATGAGGTGATCTAGGAAGTAAAAATGGCAAGTGAATCCTGGGGGGTGGAGTTATTTTGGGGAAGAAACATTCCTCCCCTCACCCCTGGGGTATTATGTCTGTCCTTTCCTCCAGCCAGCCTCCTGTACTGTGTGGCTTGATAGACATACAGTTGTTCATTTCTGTTGTGAAGAGCTGCGTCGACTCCTTGGAACATCCCTAGACCCCTTTTCAGAGCATCCATGTTGAGGGACCATTAATCTGACTTGAAAAGAGCCAAGAACAGAATTCCCAGACTTGTCAGGCTAACTGGCTGTCCTTGGCAGACCATTCCCTCCCCTGCTATAACTTGACAGGAAAGTTATTTAAAATTTGGAAGAGAGAAAAATCCGTTAATGTGAGATACATAATCTGGTAATTTAGCAATGATGTCTATAAGGAGAGATGCCAAATGAGGAAGCAGTCTGATGGTGTCCACTCATCTTCCCAATTAATAACAGTCATTGACGTGTCTGCTACAGGATGGGAGAAGGAAATACTCCTGCACTGCATTAAGTGGGGGGGGGGGGATTCATCAGCAGTTTAACTGAGGGCTTTCTGCTTGAGGGAATACCAAAGATGTTCCACTACAGAGGTGGGCTTTTTCAAAAGAGGGAATCGGTTTTATTTTTGACATGATTCTCAATTTATAATTTGTAACAGATGGTAGTTTGGATTATACTTTTAAGTTCTGTTCAGTTTCCACTGAGAATATAGATTTGAAGCTAGCGAGCCCTGCTATTCATCTGATATTACCCTGCCTTTTGATATACAGTTCTTCTCCCTCAACCCCCACTTAGTATATTAGAAACTGAATCAGTGGCTATGAAAATGTACAACCTAATTTTATAAGGGAAGCTGGAAGAGGTCTCTCTGAAATCCAGTTTGTTCTGGGGGGCCTTTATTGGACATCAACTCTGCCTGGGCCAATAAACTGAACAAAATAAGTCAGAGATTTGTTAACATTTTGCTCCAAATGTTAATGGTAAATCCAAGGCAGTTTACAAATTTCCTTAAGCGTGTTTGCCTTAGTAACCAAAATTACTAATTCAGTTTTTTTCTGCCCTGAAAGAGAGCACATGCCAAAGGCACCAGTTATGTTTTTAAAATCGTCAGAGGTGCCAGGCATTTTGTTAAGGGTGGTGTTGTTTCCTCTTAGAAGAAAGAAATAGGAAGCCTATGTGATTGGAGGGGGTTGTGCATCAAAAATAATATATCATCTATTTGTCCACATGTCACTGATTTCTAGAGACAGTCTCNGGTGATACATGAAGATGTATGTATATATATTGGCCAAGGTGTGTGATTCAGCCACATGTACAAGNTATACCAACTAATATGTACAGATATCCATGGTCTAGATGTGCCTGGCATGGGGATGTGTCAGCATAAGGATGAAGAAAGATATTAATATGGGGCATCACATAGGTAGAGCCTGGTCTCTGAACTCAAACACTGCCATGAGTGGTGCTCGCAGGTGGGAGCCCTTTAAGATATAGACACCCCCCACCACCACCTAATCTATTGGGTGACTTGGCCTTCCAAAGCTCATTTGCTCAGGGAATATTGTATTTGGAGGTTTTATGATTTTTTTTTCTTTGCTGGGCTCAGGCGCATTTCACCCGGAACGTGTAGGGACCAAAGTCAGCTACGCGTACATCACAGTAAGTTGTCTATTGATTTTCCTGAATGAAAACGGTCTGCTGCCNCTGCCCACTGGCTCCTAAAGCCTGTGGTGTCTCTTGCCCGAGCATCTGTAAGCCAGAAGGATGGTGTTTCAATCACTGGGGGCTTCCCTTTTTTACCTCCCCTTGACTTTCCTCCCTCCTCTCTTTTCCCTCTTTGCTGTTTCTGCAGGTCTTCGAAGGGCATGATTCCCCAGTAATAATCCTCGCCCTGATCCAAGGTGCAGGTCGGCCTCCCTCCCAGGGAAGACTGATTCTTGTGTGAACCGGCCATCCAAAGAGACTCCAATGGACTTACACCGGGCAGCCTTCAAGATGGAGAACTCATCCTATCTTCCCAACCCTCTGGCATCCCCAGCGCTGATGGTCTTGGCGTCCACTGCCGAGGCCAGCCGGGATGCCTCCATCCCTTGCCAGCAGCCACGACCCTTTGGTGTACCTGTCTCAGTAGACAAGGACGTTCATATTCCCTTCACCAATGGCTCCTACACCTTTGCCTCTATGTACCATCGGCAAGGTGGAGTGCCAG
Source organism: Neotoma lepida (assembly GCA_001675575.1). Lineage (NCBI taxonomy): Eukaryota > Metazoa > Chordata > Mammalia > Rodentia > Cricetidae > Neotoma > Neotoma lepida. The sequence goes on from LZPO01066295.1 coordinate 281,379, forward strand.
GCACTTTTGCCAATCGTGATTTCCCCCCTTCTCTACTACACCTACACCCTCAGTTTGCTCCCCCAAATCTAGATTGCACCCCAATCAGTATGCTAAACCACAGTGGTGTGGGGGCATTCCGTCCCTTTGCTTCTGCGGAGGACCGGGAGAGCTATCAGTCAGCCTTTACGCCAGCCAAGAGACTCAAGAACTGCCATGACACAGAGTCTCCTCACCTGCGTTTCTCAGATGCAGATGGCAAGGAATATGACTTTGGGACACAGCTGCCATCCAGCTCCCCCGGTTCACTTAAGGTTGATGACGCTGGGAAGAAGATTTTTGCTGTGTCTGGCCTCATCTCTGATCGGGAAACATCCTCGAGCCCAGAGGATCGGAATGACAGATGTAAGTACTTCGGTTGGAGCCCCCTCTCCACCCCCAATAAGCCCTGCCTTGCAGAAGTGTTCAACAGGTGGGCAGCATTGCACATGCTCCTAGTGCCGGGAAAGGCCAACTGCGTCCCTTGTGATAGTTGCAATGGCTAATGCTTACTTATCTCTCCTCAATGACCAATGAGGTTTTCTGATGGTAGCTAGAGGCAAGCTGGTCTCACTACCAGGCCTGGCTGGCTTCTCTGGAGACTGTGGAGAGAAGAGGGTGTCATAGATACATAGGTTCCTAGGGAATTGGGGGCCCAAGGAAACTTGTCCACCCCACCTCTTTGCTCTCTTCATTTAGTTCCCTGATGATAGTGTTATTCTTCTCCTTTTGCCACTGTATCATAGCCAGCCGACCACACATGGTTATATTTCCTCAACTCTCAGCTCTTGTCTGCATCAGGTTATTTTTCACATAAGGACAAAGGTGTCGTCAGCCACCATAAAGCATTTCAAACAGCTGTGTTTTCCTTGCGATCACAAGGCTGGAAAGNTGGCTTCTCTTGGGATTTGACAGGTTTGCTGGATGCTTACCCTGGGGCTAGCTTTTAGGACTAGGCATAGCTGACCCGTGTCACTGTCCCATGGTTGATGTTCACAACTGTTATTAATTTCTGCTTATGAAATGGCTTTTTCTCATGTTCTCCCATGCCTTCGTAGGTTCTGGCTACATTCACTAATCGTTAGAACTTAACCTTTGTTGGGAACTTGTAGACTAGAAGGGCAGAACCCTGCAATCTTCTGCTCCGATATAATCAAAAAATAATTGTGTTTTGAAGCTCTGGGGCTGTGGGTAGACAGAGCAGTTTTCTTCAAGCCTGGCGAGAATTTATGAACTGAGGGTGTTTTTCCATCCAACCTTTTGTTCTAAGATTTGCTGCATTTTATTTTCTT
>LZPO01066295.1:321867-343475 GCA_001675575.1 Neotoma lepida
TTTGGTCACATCAATAGAAACCCTAACTGAGACACCAAGGGTGTAGACTTTGTAGAGTTTGTCCAGCCTGAGATCTTCTCACTCTAATGAAAGTATTGTCAGAGTACTATAGTTCCAGAGTAAAGTTTCTGTTGTTTTGGAGGCAAATTCCAGGGCCTTGAATAGGAAAGAACACATAAAGGCTGTTGGAGAATCCAAGTCAAGACAGTGCATTAGCCTCTGAGGGTATGGGTTCACAGGAAGTGCAGAACCTGCAGAGTGATGTGGGTTACCCAAGGCCCGAGGCTTCCATACTGAGGAAGGGTAGGCACAGGTGCAGGAGACATGGCAGGGTAGAGTCTCCTCCCTGCTGGAAGATAGGAGTTTTGTTCATAGCTGTGACATTATATCAACTGTGACTCCTGCCCTCCCCTCCTATGAAAGACTGTGCACAGCACTAGAAAACCCACAGAGTAGAGCGACGGGAGAATGAAATGGCGTGTAAGAGGTGGCATGATAAAGGTGTACTGTTGAGCTAACGTGTGGGGGAGGGAGTTATTTCTGTTTGTCAAGGTAGGATCTCACCCTATAGCAGATTGGCCTGAAACTCACCATGTAGTTCATGGCATTGAACTCCTGGTAACCCACTTTCCTCAGTCTCCCAAATGCTGGTATTACACCTGGCCTATAATGTTTCTTAGGAACTACTAAATGCCAGGAGTTGTTCTAGAAACTGGGGATACTGTAGTGAGGAAGACAGACCATGCTCCTGCCTTTTAAGAACTTAACAAAACTTGAGTGGGAACACAGGGAGAAAATCTGAGTGGGAGGAATGAGTCCATGCTNCACGGCAGTGGGAAGGTGTGTGTGTGTGCACAGATGTAGAAGCCAAAGGTCAACTTTGGGTGTCATTCCTCAGGAGCCATTCACCTTGAGGTTTCGTTGGTTGGTTGGTTGGTTATTTTTGAGACAAGGTGTCTTAGGGCTTCTATTGCTGTGAAGAGACACTATGACCACGGCAACTCCTATAAAGGAAAACATTTAATTGGGGCTGGCTTACAGTTTCAGAGGTTTAGTCCATTATCATCATGGTGGCACACAGGCAGACATGGTGCTGGAGCCGAGAGTCCTACATCTTGATCTGCAGGCAACAGGATGTGAATGGTCTCATTGGGTGTGGCTTGAGCATATATGAGACCTCAAAGACCACCTCCACATTGACATATTTCCTCCAACAAGGCCACACCAACTCCAACAAAACCACACCTCCTAATAATGCCACTTCCTNTGAGCTTACGGGGGTCAATTACATTCAAACTACCACACAGGGTATCTCACAGGCCTGAGGGTGGAGGGCTAGCAAGCCCCAATTTGTTCTTTTCTCCCTCCCCAGAGCTAGGATCACAAGCACNTGTTACCATGCCTCATTTTTTTACTTGGGTGCTGGAAGTCAGGTCCTTGTGCCTGTGTGGGAACATTTTACTGACCAAGCTATCTCCCCAGCCCTGAGAAGGTTTTTGTTTTAAATCACATAATCTGAAAACTCTACTCCCTTGCTTGAAGTTTCACCCAAGGCTTCTCCTTGCTTTTCCAGTAAAGATGAAGGCTTTATTCTGATGGTCTGTGAAGCTGAAGGATCTGACCTGCTTCCCTCCCGGGCCTCATCCTATATCAACCTCCTCCACGCCGGGAAGGATGCTCTGCTGTCCTTCCATGCTGAACTTTGGGTTTCTCAGGTCTCTTTCCTCCCTCGGCTTCAGCATCTTGGCACCTGCTGTCCCCTCGTCTTGAGCAGGTCTTTCCATCCCAACTCTGCCCCACTTGTTCCTGCCTCCACCGGCTTAGTCCAGGCAAGCCCACTTCTCTTACAGGCTAGACCACAGAATTCTTCAATACTCCTGACATTTCCCTTTCCCAGCAAAGGGCATACACCCTCATAACACCCTGAGCCTGGGCTAGGCTCCCCTCTGCTCCTCTTCTCCCCACCAACGTTAAAGAAACAAACACAACATAAAACAGTAAAATACTATGAATGCTGTGAAGGAATAGATTATCATAACACTTCAGTAAGGACATTGTGCATATGTGCGTGCGTATGCCTGCACATATGCACACACATGTATCCATCCATATATATAGAGAGAGACACACACATATATATACATTATCACACAAATAGGTGCTAGAATTATCTCTGAATGAATGGATGTGTTGTATGATATTTGTGTTCTGACAAAGCTTGCCTGGAGATCAGAGGGTGGAGCCAGCCACTAGTTAACCATAGAGGCTAGGCAGTGGTGATGCACACTTTTAATCCCAGCACTTGGGATCTCATGCCTTTAATCCCAGCACTCCAGTGGTAGAGACAGGAATATAAGGCAGGTGGAGAAAGGATCTGTTCCCACTTTTTGGTCTGAGGATTTGATAGAGGTAAGAAGTCTCTCTAGTGGCTGGCTCCTTTACTTCTCTGATCTTTCAGCATTTACCCCAATGTCTGACTCCAGGTTTTTAGTATTAAGACCAATTAGAATTAGCACTACAGATGAAGAAAAATTATGAGTAAGAATTTTTTAGTGCTGAGCAGTGGTGACGCACACCCTTAATCCCAGCCCTCGGGAGGCAGAGGCAGGCAGATCTCTGAGGTTCGAGGCCAGCCTGGTCTACAGATCGAGTTCCAGGACAGCCAGGGCTACACAGAGAAACCCTGTTGAGCCTCGTAATCCCCTACCCCTCAAAAAAGAAATTCTTTAGTATAAGGAAGGAATAAAGAATTCAGGCAAAGAAAATGACACATGCAGAAATGCAGAGTATGGGGCTGGGGTTGTGGCTCAGTTGGTGGAGTGCTTGTCCTGCATGCCAGAGGGTCTAGATTCCATCACTAGCACCACATAAAGGGCCTGGTGATCCACACCTGTGATCCCGGCATTGTGTGGCGGGGGGAGGGGGAGACACGGAAATAGGAGGATAAGTTCAAAGTCACCCTCAACTAGAGAGCACACTTGAGGCCAGCTTTGGCTGCATCAATGAATGCGTGAATGGAAAGTAACTGTCAATGTCCTGAAATAGGAACAAGAGGGACTGTGATGAGATTGTGAACGTAGGCAGGACCCCACCTGTAATTTTGGCCTTCTTCCTGCTGGGTGTTGGAGTGGGTGGTAGATTCAAAGCTTGTTAGGCCAGGAGCCTCACTCATCCAGCATTGTGCTGGGTTGGTTAGTCTGTCAGTTAAAGCAGGAAATCATAAAGAGCACTACACAGCTCCTTTTAACATTTTTTTCTGGCTTAGAATCTACACATGGCCACTTGCTAATCTTTGGGTAATGGGCCAGGGCCTTTCCTTAAGAGTGGAATCCTTCACTCTTGAATAAGCACATATTGAATTGTGTATGGAGTTCAGCTTCAGCTTCCTTAAAATTAAAAAGAAACCCAAGGCTAGGGAGATGGCTCGGTTGATAGTGCTTGCCACCCAGGCATGAGGATCCGAGTGCAGAGTCCTCGCACTGTGTAAAGAGCTGGGGGGATGGAGGCATCTGTAAACCCAGTGCTGGGGGGATGGAGACAGGTGGACTCCTGGAGCTCACTAGTCAGCCAGCCTAGCCCAGTCAGGGAACTTCAAGTTGTGAGAGAGCCTGTCTCAGAAAGAGAGGAGAGCAATGGAGGAAGACATTCAACATCAACCTCTGACCTCTACATGCAGACAGGCCCACATACATGAATGTCCATCACAGGCACAGACAAGAGCACACACACACACACACACACACACACACACACACACACACACACACAAGAAACTTGANTGTTCTTATAAAGCAACATCCCCATCAACTACATTGTTAGTGGATTTTCAGGTTTGTGACATGACCACGTAACAGTTGGGAGCGTGTCTCTCAAGGAAGAACAACTAACTGGCTTTGGATTCTGGGTGCACTGCTATCCTAATGTGGGCAAGTTTCACAGCATCTTTGTGCCTTGGTTCTCTCAGTGTCCACATCAGGGCATTTTGGCAAAGATCAAACAGACAGCCTATGTAAGGCTAACACAGAGCCTAACATGTAGTGAACATTCAGTGCGCTGTTTTCCATTTATCCTACCCATACCGAGTTCAACAGCACTTGACAAGGGCATTACCTCTACTGAGCTTTCTCAAAGCATTTGAGTAGCATTCTCAGAAATGACAATTCCTTTCCTTTTTTGCACTGATAGTTTACGCAGTAAATTGTGTAAGCACAGTGCTGCTATTTCCATACACAAGGTTTGGAACGATTACAGTGACTACCACTCAGCTTGTGAGCGTGGGTGTTATGCAGGAGAATGGTCCTGCAGCCACTAGCTAGTAAGGGTTACAGTGGGAATGGGGAGTTTCAGTTAGCCCAGGAGGTCAGTGCAGATGAGGTGGGTTAGGGGAGCGTCTACTCTTGGATGTCAACCTCTGTCCTTGCAGCTTGACTCTCTCTTGCTCCTATTACAGCGATGCTTTAATCTCGTCAACTCCCAAACCCATGCAAGACCTTTAATCTCCCTGAGCATCAAAAGGGAGAATGTTCTCTTATGTAACTTAAAATAAAAATAATACCAACCTGTAAAATAAGCCCAAAAGGAAGTACAAGAAAGTTCTGCCTTTCCCCAGGGTGATTATTTAAGTGTTCAAAAAAATTTTTTTTCAAATTCTCTCTTAAAAATGTTGGGGTGGGGGTCCCTTTGCTCTGCTGACACCCTGAGGATGTTATCTACTGAGTAACCATGGATTGGTCTTTGGCTTCTATTTCTTCTCACCCTCTCAGCCTTCTAGAGCTGCTCCCTTCCCTGTTGGGCTGTACCTCACGGTCTACCACTTTAAACAGCTCCCTTGCCTTTCCTTCCCACTTCCTTACATACTCATCTTCACCCAGAACCCAGCCAANAAACCCTCAAATGTCCATAGACTGAACTTTGTGTGTTCCATGTAGACTTGTTCCTNAGGTAATTGGAGACAGTATCTGAAACCTGGTTTTCTGGTTCCATTTTTCTGTTGCTGTGATAAAATATCCTGACAGAAAGCAATTGAGGGGAGGAAGGGCTTATTTGTCTTATAATTCCAGGCCATTGTCCCTTACTTCAGGGAAGTTGAGGCAGAAANTGAAAGCATCATAGCCACAGTCAAGAGCAGAAGGAATGAGTGTGTGGACGCTTGCTTGCTTGCTTGCTATCAGCTAGCTTTCTCTTTGCTNATACTGCTCAGAACCCCTACCTAGGGAATGGTGCTGCCCACACTTGATCTTCCTTCATCAGTTAACAATCAAGACAATTCTCCCACAGGCAGACCACTTCCGCCGCCCAGACCCACAGGCCAACATGATCAAGATAATTGATTCTTCATTAAGAGTCTGTTCTCGGGCTGGAGAGGTGGCTCAGAGTTTAGGAGCACTGACTGTTCTTCCAGAGGTCCTGAGTTCAATTCCCAGCAACCACATGGTGGCTCACAACCATCTGTAATGAGATCTGGCNCCCTCTTCTGTATACATAATAAATAAATCTTTAAAAAAAAAAAAGAGTCTCTTCTCAGGTGACTCTAGGTTGGGTCAAGTTGACAGTTAAAACTAATCGGCACACCAAGAAACTTGAATCATCAACAAATAAGTAAGGTTTCATCCCATGCAAGTAAGTCCTGTCACCACAGAAGGGCATGTAGGATGGGATAAACAGTGGCTGCCTTGACATGGCACTATATAAGGTGAAATGGGACCTGAAGAAGAGCCCAACAGGGAGTTCTGGTGAGGAGGATTTTATTGTCGCATGTAACACAGAGAAGAGTTAATGGATGGCAGTGGCTGGAACCGGAGGTACTGAACTAGGGCCTCCTGTTGACCAATGGCTTTACTAGGAAGAGGCATGCGTGATCTTGGTGGCTCCAAGACCGGGATTAGTTTGTTTGAAAGATGGAAGAACACAGATATGTGTTAGGGTGGGAGGTGNAATAGGGAGAAGCAGAGTAGGCAATAATGAATGAGTCCAGCCAGAAGCCACTGTGGGCAATTACAGCTTAATCCCATCGCNGAAACCTGGAAGCCAGCATGGAAATCTCCCCTCACAGTTACCCTTCCTAAGGGGTGACGGGGCCCATGTAGTTACCAGTTCTTTCAGGTCATTGGTTGAAGGCTACTTGTAGAAGGCATGAATTCATTGACATTTCCAGTCCACTACTTGATCAGCAAAGGCTACAAGAGAAAGCCTCAGGGCCAATGAGTACAGGTACCGGCAGCTGGAAGTAAAGTGTTTCCTAAAGCGGGAAGGGCAGGGGCAGAGGCAGGGCAGCAGCAGCTGCTGTCACACTTGGCACCCACGGTTTCAGTGGCAGAAGCTAGAAGCTACAGATTGATAGTGAATTGGAAGTGAGAGGTGGGGAAAATGAGTGTAGACATCTGTCTCAAGATGCCTGGCTGAAGAAAAGAGATTACATATGTCAGTAGGCTGCTGTGTAGACTANGAGAGAAGGGAACTTGCCCTCCCAGTGACATTCACAGAGGAACTCCACAGCTCCCAAACTGTTTCTTACCTCAGGATTACTTCAGCCTCCCTCAGCCAGCATCCGATGTTTCCCTTTGCTGGACTTGGAGACCACAGTTCTCCGCCTTTTCCAGCCCACCGTGCCCAGCAAGTCAAAGGCAGGGAAAGAAACAGCGGAGTATGCTAAGGAAGATGTGAGGNACACACTGNTGATGAGAACTGCACCCTGGGAGAGGCAAAGGTTACAAGACCCGAGGACTTTCCACCTGGGGCTCTCTGCATTCCTAGCCCATGCTTTCATGTGAGCAAATCTCAATAATTGGTTTGGTTTGGGTATGGCAGCAACAACCCCCAAAGAAACCTTCCTGTGACATTCATCTCAAGTGTGGCTCTTAATTTGATTAATGTGTATCTTTTAGCTGAAGCGTAAGCTCCNGAGGCCGGGGATTGCATTCGTTGAGCACTCTCCCTAGCACCCAGGGCCTCGTCCGTAATCAACAAATATTTGCTTATGTAGAAAAAAAACCCAAACAGGTAATGTGCTCTATTGATGGTGCTTAAGCCAAGAAAATGATGAAGCTAGAAAATTTTATCCCCCTAGAAGTGGATTTTATATGAAGCTAATGACTTAAATGTACAGGTCCCTTACTGCATAGACTTCTTTCAAGACCTTGGGACAGGCCTTAGCAATTTTTATTAATTTGAGTGTTTATTGAGACATAATCTCACTCTGTAGCTCATACTGGCCTGAAATTCTCTGTGTAGCCCAGGCTGGCTTCAAACAATCCTCCTGCCTCAACTTCCCAAGTGCTAGGATTATGGGAGTGAGTCACAATATCTGACTTAGCAGTATTTTTACATTTAATTTGTAAAATATAAAATACTTTAATAGTCAAAATCAAGACCACAGCTTTTCCTCTGACTTCACACTTGCCCATTCTGGAGTGGCTTCGTAGGAACTGTTGGAGTCTAGGGATATGCTTTGGGGGAATGCTGATTTGAGAATATACTTTGTTTAAGTTTAGTGGGATCCATTTATATGGCNCACAGTGTTTTCTGTGCAGAGCAGACAGCTATCTATCTATTTCTCAGGACAGCTGCCCACTCTGTTAACTGTGTATCAGGACATGTGGTTCATGGCCCAGGCATCTAAGGAGACATGCATTGGTCCTGTGGCATCCTACAGTAGAAGGGAAACAGGGCCTACGAATCGATGGATCCACAGCTGTTTCCATAGCCTAGACCCATAGCAGTTAAGAACATATGCTGCTCTTCCAGAGGAACTGGATTTGATTCTCAGCACCCACATGGTGGCTCACAACTGTCTGTAATTCCAACTTCAGGGAATTCAACACCCTCTTTTGACCTCCATAAGCACCAGACACACACGTGATGCACAGGCATACATACCAGCAAAGCACCCAAGTACTAAATTAAAAATAATTAATTTTAAAAAAACTATGGGGGCAGTGAGGCCTGCTTACATCTGTAATCTTAGTACTTGGGAAACTGAGTCAGGAGGATTATGAATTTTTGGAGGCCAGAGTCTCAAAACGACAAGACCAAAAGATTGCACATGTAAAACTGTANGTGGAAATTCTGGTCACTGATGTCCAGTCAAAATGAAGCCTCACGCCCGAGAGAAATCCAATCTCATGCACTGTATACCTCTATAAATGTGTCTTGTATTCTCCTCTCTTTTAAGGGAGTCACTTAAAATAAGATGCTCTAAATTCCTGTGTTTATTTGGCATAAATGTGTAGTTCTACACTAGTATTGAATATATTATACTAAGTACAGTGATGCATTTTACATATCACCAGTGACAACGTGGAATGCGTACTATGCGTCTATGTCTAGAGCATCAACCATAGTGGCTGGGGACACAATACGGTGGTAAAGCTTAACACTGTGGCTTCAATTCCCCAATAACACACACACACAAATAAATTAATTAAGTGTGAAAACGTTCTCTTAAAAAACTAATAAAACCAGTAAAAGAGTGCCAATAAGGCCCAAGAGTTTTCAGGAAAACTTGAAATGCCCTGAAATCTTGTAATTTTTAAATGAAAGAAACTTGATAGATTTCCCCAAATTTTACAATAAACCCAAAAGTTTATATAGTAGTAGCTAGAGAGAGTTTTAAAGCTGAAATTTTTTTCTCTAAAAAAATCAACAATAAATGGGACAGCAATGAAAAACTGAATCATCTTTCTATTTTTCTATATAGAAAANGGCATTTCAAAATAATTGTTCATATAAAGTCAGTGCTTACAGCCCCCAAAGTATAATAAATAACACTGAGATGTGTATGAAATAATTCATTGAAAAAAAGGTTATTAAAAAGCTTTTATTTTAGTCTGGCGTGGTGAGGAGACATGAAAAGTGTAGAACAAGTGTGAGCCCCTGGCACCAACACCCACCCCCACACCCCACCCCCATTTCCCAGAAGAGGTTGGGGTAGGGTCTGCTGGGCTCCCTCTCCACAAAAGAAGCTTTTATGGTTTCCCTCAGCTTTTACACTTTTGTAATTTATTGTGATATTGTGTGTCATCCTAATAAATATTCACTATGGGGACTGGGGATGTGGCTCAGTTGGTGAATGCTTGACTAGGATGAATAAAATCCTGGGTTCTATCCCAGCAATGCAGAAGCCAGGCCTGGTGGTGCACACCTGTAATCTCAGAGGGTGGGAGGTAGAGTTAGAAGGATCAGAAATTCAAGGTTATCCTCAGGTCTATAACAAGTTCAAGGCCAGCTGGAGATACATGAGACTTTGTCTCAAAACAAATAAATACTTTGAACCAGTCGAATTTGTCATTTTGTTCTGATGGACCCANAAAGTTGTGTATGCTAAACTCCAGATGCCACAGAACATGGACNAGACCCATGTCCTCCCTTCCTCACCTAGGTGATGTCTTAGTTTCCTTTCCCATTGCTCTGGTAAAATACCACAACAAAAGNGACTTCTAGGAGACAGGGTTTATTTAGTTCAGCATGCCAGGGAAGCCACACTAGCCNGAGCTTGAGGGAGCTGGGCACACAGTGTCTGCAGTCAAGAAGTTCAGTGCTGGAGTGCATGGCTGCTAGTCTCCAGCTGCCTTCCTCCATGGTCTACAGTCCAGGATCCCCTGCCTAGGGAGTGCTCCTGCCCACAATTAAGATGGGTTTCTCCACATCAATGAACATAATCAAGATAGTCTTTCACAGGCATGCCAGGAAGGCCCGCCTCTTAGGTGATTCTAGATTCTGTCAAGTTGACAGACATTAGCTATCACACCACAGTTTGGTGTGTGGAGCACCTTTGTCTTTGGAGTCCCAACCATAGTCAGCTGGTGTCTGGCTGGCTTTTAGATGGGCCTTTTTTGGTTTACAGGGTGAGTTCTAGATTCACCTGGAACTTGGGATCACACCNTTCTGAGTGACTCATGGAACTTGAGTTTGAATCCTACTGAGTCTCTTAATTCCTGAGTCACTCTGAGCACAGGCTCCAGGGACAGAGCCCTGCTTTTGCTATGTGACTGCCTCTAGGATNGAGGCAGTGTTGAAGAAAAGAGGACCAGATGTGCACAGCTGGAATGGGATGGCTCTTTGAACTTTCTAGCCTCTTCTTCCAGATGGGATACCGCAGTCTTGCAGGAAGGAAAAAGAAGCTGCNTAGTGAGCAGCTGAGAAGTGGGGGTACTTAGAGAAGNGATCTCTCTAGAGATACCACTAGAGACCTGTTCAGTGGTATTGGCCACAATGCTGGATTAAGAACCGTACTCAAAATACGTTGCCATTNGGTGGTGGGTTTTTTGTTTCTTGAATGCAGAGATCTACAAATCACCTTAGATGCAGCTAATCTAGGCTGGCCTCAGATGTGAGTTGGCTGCTACTTGGCCCCANATGCCCTCTGTGTTAGAACCAGTCATGTTCCTCCTGACAGACAGCAGGAGTCCAAGGGGCTGAGGCCAGCCTGGCAGCTACATCTCAAGCCTTCTCTTCCATCATGCCTTCCCACAGGACATTAGTTGAAGCAGTTCACTGTCAAACCCAAAGGCAAGGTGTAGAAACNTCTCTACCTAACTCAGAAGTGAAAGCATAGCATTGCCATGTGCAGGGGTGGTGAAGGAGGAGGGGAGGGTGTTTGATGAGCCACCATCCAGTATGCTATANGACTGTCCTCACCCACCTCCCAGCCATCCCCTCAGCCCNCTGTAGTCACCCTTCCCTGCTCTCACCCAAACCACTGCTTTACTTTGCCCCNCTACAGCTAGCGCCTAATTCTTCCTGGTCCTCTGAGCCACTTGCCCAACGTGCCGCTACAGTCTGCTAACTGCTCTTCTTGTCCTGGTCTTGTCATTTCCCAATCCGTCATGCAGAGAGCCACCAGCTGTCACCATAATCTCATCAGCTTCTCATCATCATTATTGTTATCTGTTTTGTATTACTGCATCTGTGTTATGTGCCTGGCTTCTTCCTGGCACAGAGAGCTTGTGGATGACAGGAATCGTGTAGTGTTGCAACTTTGACCCGCCTGCCTCCTGTCTGACACATAGTAAAACTTCAGTAAGTTAATATGAAATGAAGCAAAGAAGGAGGATGGTGTTCCAGTTGAAATATGCATGGTGTTAAAGCCATACTCTTTATCCTCCCTCAGTATATCCTGGAAGGCACTACAACAGTCACCANAATGTCTCCAGTCACTAGCATGTGGCTGGCAAAAATAGGTGAAAATTCACANCGTCCCTCATAGTGCCACACCAGTGGAAAGCTGGGTTACTCCATCTAAAGATTCTTTCTCCTCAAGTCACAATAATCTGTCTTAATTTGAATTTTTCTGAAATGGAAAGGTGCANAAGTGATAAAACGTTTCAAAGGAGCACGGNAAATCTCTTGTGATCGGATCCTCAACTCCAGTCTTCAAGAACTGTCTATGCCTTGTTTTTCTCTTTAAGGTCAGTGGAGGAGGGTTCGGCTGGTGGGAGTGTTAGATGGGTTCAGCCTCCGTGGAGGGCAAGCTCTCTGTCAACTCTGGCGGAACCCGCAGAAAGTTCTCCAATATATCCTGTGCTGCAAGTGAAGAGGCCAGGGCAGAAACAGACCACACTATTACTTTGTGTGTGTGTGTGTTGTGGAAAGAAAACTAGACATGCGTATGAGTCATGGTTGCTTTAAACAGCGGGAGAGAGAAACACACACACANAAAAAGTTAATAACTTCTGCTTCGTGGGGAAGAATTGAGCCAGAGAGCCAAGGTTAAAGGGGGAACTTTTTTTTCCCTTCTTTATTCTTTTAGTTTTTAATTTTTTCTGCAGAATGGAATTGTATATATATTTTGTTCCCTAGTGCCATAAGTTTAAAAAAATTGATTCGATGCCATAAATAATATCAAAAGGTCATCAACACACTGGAAGACATTTACAATATAATATGACAAAGGACTGTTTTCCTTAATCTCTACAAAAAGTTTATAAATCAGTTTTTCTTTTTTAATTGAGAGGCAGAATAATAAGCCAAGTGTGGTGGCTTTCTCTTATAAACCCAGCACTCAGCAGAAGTGGATCACTGTGAGTTCAAGACCAGGCTGGTCCATATTGGGAGCCAAATAGTGAGATNCTGTCTCAAAAAAATAAAACAAAACAAAAACTAAGCCAGAGACNGGGAGAGGGAGGTGGGGGAGAGCAAATATAGGCATTATTTTCAGGATAAATACAAATGGCCAATGTAGTNAAGGAGGGGCTTAAACACCCCCTTCTCTTTCTTTCTGAGATAGCATCTCAGTATGTAGTGCTGGCTGGCCTAGAACTTGTGTGAACTTGTGATCCTCTTGCCTCTGCCTCTCAAGTGCTGTGATTACATCNGTATGCCACTACGTCTGGTTAAAATTTTTAAAAATTCCTTTATATTTGTGTNTAAGCATTTTGCCTACATGTCTGCCTGTGCACCAGATTATGTCCCTGGTGCTCACAGAGGCCAGAAGAGGGCATTGGATGCCCAAAGACTAGGTTAAGGATGGTTGTGAAGCCACCATGTGGGTGATGAGAATGAAACTCAGGTCTTCTAGAAGACCAGCCAGTGCTCTTAACTGCTGAGCCATCTCTCCTTCCCCCCTACCCCACACACACCCCATGCCTGAGTTTAACATGTTTTTTTAAAGCAGGAACTCAGAAGGAATCTTTTGGAGGAGAATTGAGGCCTACTATTAAATGTGTTCAAGCAGAGAATAAATGGACCAAGTATTAAGGTTGATGAAGGGTTTCTTTCAACCCCCTGATAAAGAACAGGTTCCTATCACCTGAAGATAAAGATTCCTTTGAATCCTTGGGGTCTTTAGTTCTTTATGATGCTGGTGGAGGTGTATTGACAAGGCACAGCAGCCCAGGTCAGGCCACACAGGGGGAGAGGAGTGGGAAGTTTCCCCCNAAAACCTCAAATACTCAGCAGTGGAGGGGAACCCGGAGTTCATTTCTCAAACCTCATACCTCCTCTCTAGGGACAGTGTCCCAGATCTGCCTCCTAATGATAGTGAGTAAGTTTATTAATATACCATCCTTTCAATCAATCAATATTTAAGGAGTTCCCCTGTGTCAGGCACAGCCCTGTCCTCATGGCTGCACACATTAATCAAACATTTTCCAGACAAATGTAAAATTATAATGGTGGCAGGCACTCTAGAGCAAGATTATGCAGATTATGTATGAGAGCCTAAGAGTATGTGGCCAGTGGGGTGGCGATGTGGCTCAGCTGCAAATGTGCCTGCCTGGCATGTACAAAGCAGTGGCTTCCATCCACGGCACTTCCAGTAGTGGGGCATGCCTGGAATTCCAGCATTTGGGAGGTGGAGACNGGAGGATCAGAAGTTCAGGGTCATCTAAGCTACCCAATGAGTTTGACGCCNGCCTGGATTACATGAGAGCTTATCTTAATAAATAAATAAATACATAAAAATTAAAAAATAAAGTGACTGGATGAGAATTTTAGAAAAATTGCACCAATGAGGATGACTAAGAGTTGAGACAANGAGGAAGAACATACCAAGGAGAGGCAGCAGCAATGGCCCCATCTGGATTTTTTGTCTTTTTGAAATGATGTTCAATTTCCTTCTTCTAGCACTGCATATGGCAGGGATCATGATAAGGACTTTGGGTGGAAAGGGGCTAGAGAAGATTAATGGTGAAGAGAGTCNCGTATGCAGTGAAGCTAAGGAGTACTCTGACCTTAAAGGATGCTGTCATGGACCAGCAATATAGCTAGCCAATGCTTGCTGTGCAAACCTGGTGACCTTGGAATGCACATAAAGCTGGAAGGGGGGGACCGACTCCACAAAGTTGTCCTCTACATGCATCACACACACAAATAACAACGACAACAACAATAATTTTAAGAAAAATAATCCATTAGTTACCCTAAGAACAATGGAGAAACCTTAAAAGTTCNGGGATGGTGGGGAAGGAGTCTTGGTGAGGTGCTGGTTTTGAACCCATTGCTCTGGCTGCAAGTGCAGACGGGCGGGAGGCAAGAGCAGATGCACACAGGGATGGAGGAGAGGCTAGATGTAGATGTGGTGGTTCAAGCAGAGTGGAGCCTTGTAGAACCTGTGGGATATGCCCAGGAGTGGCAGCAGACAGAGCTTGCCCGATTTGCTCTGGCAGTGAGGAAGGAACAGGACGATAATGGCTTAAGCTTCTGGCATTCACAGCAGGGAAGGGGATGAGGCCGTTCACTGAGACCTGTAACAATGGGAGATAAACAAGTGTGGAAGGGAATATCAAAGTACAGTTTAGAAGATGCCAGGTTTGAGAGCCTTTTAGAAGGGTGCATTCTCCAGAAGGCTGCCCAGATATTTCTGGAGTACTTACAGCACAGCTGGTGGGAAAATGCAGGCTTATTTATTTGAGGGGGAAAAAACATTAGGATGAGTGGAGGAGAAGAAAAAACAAGATAAGCACAATGCCCCCTTCTCCAGGGCTCTTGCTCCTTCTGTCTGCTGTCATTTGTCTTTCTGACTCTCTCCACACGTTCTGCCCCTCCTCATTGACTGGGTGGAATGATCTGATACCTGACATTGATAGTTTCTTGGCCTTTTAAATTTCTAAATCCATTATTGCCACTCTCATACTCTATATAGTCTCATGACCCCACCATGAACTTGATCACTAAGAACACGCCAGCCTTGTGCTGGGGATGTAGCTCAGGGTAGAGCATTTGCCCGACACAGACAAGGCCCCTAGTTCAAGCCCCAGCTCCCTAAAACAAAAGATCACATCTGTTTCTCTCACTTGTGTTGTGTCCTTCCTTCTCATTCTCCCCCTGCCCTCGATGTCTCTAACGGGTTCTTCCCTGTCCTCTCCCGACACAAGGGACATTCAGGAAGCATGTGGCAGGCACAGGCGCGTCTAGCCTCCTGAAATTGCAACCGGCTTTGTCATCTATGACGTTTCTGCATAAGAGCTAGTAGGATCTAGTTTGTTTGTTTGTTTAGGGCAAAATTCTCATGTTTTAAGTAAATTTATGATTTGCTGTGTGCCTAGTTATCCTCAGCTCTAAGCAGTGGGATGCAGCCCACCCCAGAGAGATGGAGTGGCCGGCTCCATTCATGCCCAGCCCCCAGTGTGGTCCCTGGACCACACCCCCTGAGGCCAGCTGCCACCATCATACTGTGACCTTGCAGCTGCCTCCCCAGGCCTCTCTTTAATGTTGCCGGCATTGTGGTCTGTTCCTTCCTTTCCAAACTGTATTTCTTTGAATTCTGAATTTTGTTTCTAACTGCCTTTTCTTAGTCACTTTGAAGGGCTCACAGCCCTCAAGGACTGCCTTCAGCCTTCCTTACTCCTCTGCCCAAACAATCCCAACCAGTCTCTGCTGTCACTCCCTGATTGTCTACATCCAGCTTGGAACTCTCCAGAAATTTATCTCCAAGTGAGTGCTAGATAATTCTATCAGGCACATAGTAAGTATTCATTAAGTATTTATTGGACAAATGAGTGAAAATCCTGTGAGCATCCCACAACTAGCCTATCCCCCCAAAACTCTCATCCTGGGCTGTCGAGATGGTCCAGTGGGCAAAGGCACCAGCTACAAAGCCTGATGACCCACATGGCAGAAGGGGAGACCTGACCCCCACGATTTGTCCTCTGACCTCCACCCATGTGCCCACACACTCACATTCACACACCTATGTGCCATGCACTTACAGACAGGCACACAAATACAGTAAATATAAAGTATATATGTTTGAAAAACCCTCACCTCCTTTCCTTCTAAACCACTTCCTGTTTTCTCTTCTCTGGTCTAATGAATGGCAGCTTGTCCTTCTGGTCATCACATTAAATGTCGAGATCTAATTTTATTTTCCTTAGATATGTTTCCATCTATCTCTTCTTCTATAACCCTGGTTTAGGTACTGATCTGGATTTTCCTTCTTTATTGGTGTGTGTGGGTGTGTGTGGGTGTGTGCGCGCGCGCGTCTGTGTGTCCTCAGATGCTGTCTACCAATTTTTTTGAGACTGGGTCTCTTACTGGCCTTAAACCCTCAGAGCAGCCAGGCTGGCTGGCCAGTAGGAATCCTCCTGTCTCCACCTCCCTAGCACTGGGATTACATGTGTGCACCATGCCAGGCTTTCTTTTCCTTTTCAGGAGACGTGAGTGTGGGGGATCACACTTGGGTGCTTGTGCTTCTATGGCAAGTGTGTACGGGCTGAGCATCAGCGGCCTCCTTTCCTGTTCTCATTGTACTCACCTTTGTCATTACAGCAGGTTTCTGCCCTTAGCCTTTCTCCTTGGTCCTCTCTCATGGGTGTGCATATGCATATTCATATGTACGCATACGTGCATGTATATGTACACATATGTGCATGTATATGTACACATATGTGCATGTATATGTACGCATATGTGCATGTATATGTATGCATGTGTGTATGTATGTTAAGATTCACATAAAAATCACCATTTAATAATTTTGAAGGTTACACACATATACACAGGTCATTTTTGAGATACATTAATGTTTGCTGTACAAATATCAACTCATTCCCAACACCACTAACAGACACTCTGTACTTCCCAACTCCTCACTTCCCCGTCTCCTGGCATCTCCTGCTTCCATGGATTCATCCAGTCAGACATCACTCATGAGTAAAATCCTTTTATGGCTCTAGTCACTGATCATAGTATTTTCAAGTCTTACTGTTGATTTAGCATACTTAAATACTTCATGCCTTCCTATGGCTGACTAGTATTCCATTACATGAATGGACTATTATTCACATATGAATTATTCATATATATATTATCAATTATATGAATTATATATGTTGGTTATCCATTCATAAGCAGATGGATATTTAAGTTGTTTCTACTTTTCACCTATGGTGAATGATGCTACTCTGTAGATTAATGTGCAGGTTTTTGTGTGAATAAATGTTCTGAGTCCTCTTGAGCATATACCTAAACAGTAAAAGTGCAGGGCCATAGGGTCACTCTGTTTAACCTTGGGAAGGACTGTCAAATGTTTTCTGTCCATGCCGCACTGTTAAACCAGTCCCATCAGTCATGTGTGAGCATCCTGGTTTCTCCACATCCTCAGCCTCACTATCGAGCATGTGAAATGGCATCCAACTGTGCTTTTGACTTCCATCCCTAGTGACTAATGATGTGGAGTATTGCCGTAGTCTGTTTCTGTCGATGTGATAAAACACTGACCAAAACTAACTTGGGGAAGAAAGAGTTTATTTGGCTTATAGGATGAGGGAAGCCAAGGAAGAAAAGCAAAGCAGGAACCTGGAGGCAGGAACTGAGGCAGAGGCCATGGAGGCACACAGCTTACACTGGCTTGCTTCCCATGGCTTGCTCAATCTGTTCTCTTATGCAACCCAGGACCACCTGCACAGTAGGCTGGGCCCTTCCACATCAATCAGCAATCAAGAAAATGCATCACAGACTTGCCTACAGGCCATTCTGATGGAGACATTTTCTCAATTGAGGGTCCCTCTTCCCAGATGACCCTGGCTTGTGTGTCAAGCTAAGGAAAAGCCAACCAGCCCATGCATCTTTGTGTTGCTCATTTGCACACATTTGCATATTTTCTTTGGGATGAATTCTCTCCGGAAAGCAATCTCACTGAGTTGCTTTGGTATTCAAACTTTTAAATTGCCTCTTTGGTATTCAAACTTTTAAATTGCCTCCGGTTGCTGAAAAAAATAAAATAAAAATTTTCCTAGTGTGGCACACAAGGCCCTTCAGGACCTGGCCTCAGCCTTCCNGTTGGACATCTTCATTGTCAGCCTCTTCCCCAACCTGTGTTTCAGTCACATCGAGCTGGGGATGGTCAGGAGGGGTTTGCTTTTTGATAACCCAGTCTCCAAAAACAGAGGTTCTGATGGGAGTGAAGGAAACCAGCCTTCTGCCCGTGGAGAGGTGCGGTGGGCTTCTAAGCCTGCTACTTTTCTTCTCTCACCTTTCCCTCTTTGACTCATTTCGTTCCTACTCTGCCCTCACTGGGCCATATAAGCCCTGGATTGAACTGTGTACATGGCTCAAGGACTCACTGAAAGGTCCCAAGCTTTGGGTCTTCCTCACTGTGAATTCTGTGTTTCCTCATATCCCTTTGCCTCCTTGGCACTACTGTAGGAGAGCTCCCAGCCTGGGAGGGGGCAGGTGGGCAGAGGTATAGCAGGCAATTTGTTCTGTGGGCCCGTTCCCTCTTTAGTCTTGACTGCAGAGGGCTGGAAAGTCAGCTTCTATTGTGATTAAGTTATAATTTAAGGCAGTGAACATGTGCTCTGCTGGCGGCTATAAAGATTCAAATCATAAAGTTTTACAGTGGAACGGTTTCTGTAAAAGCATCGTTAGGAAGTGGGAGCCATGCCTTTAATTCTTATGACATATGGGGCTGCCTGGTTTGTTTTGGTTTCAGTGAAGTTTAGTAGGGTGATGGGCTGGCTAATTAAAGTCAGCCTTCTTCCTTCCCGTGAGCTGTGCCCCAGCAGAGGACAATGGTAGAGGGTGGAAAGTGTTTCCTAGCTTCTGTTCCTATGTCAGCTTCTCAGGGGCAAGGAGGGCTTAGAAATCAGGAGGTCTCTTCCAACTAAGTAAGTGTCGGGTTTTGGACAGTTGACATCTTCCTCTGTCCCTCACTGGCCGGAGNCAAACTTAGGCAATAAAACAAGACTGACTTAAGACAGCTTCACTCTGGGGCTCAACCAAGGAGGGAGTGGGGCCCTGTAACTAGGCCAGTAGTAGAAATAAAGAGAATCTAAATGCAGTGGTTCCCCTAACCAACTTCCACTTAACCTTCCTTACGAGGCTAACTGGCACACCCCATGCCCTGTACAAAGCAAATGAACTAATGCCTCCAGCAAACTCTTGGCTCACTGTCCCTCCTGATTTGCTGTTAGACAGAATGGGCAACTCACCGCAACTCTATCAGTCATCCTGTGTGCTCATCAGAGCCCAGCTGTACTTGTTCCTAGCCCTCGTAGTAGTCGTTATTGTAATTGCCTAATTTCATTTTGTAGTTTGTAAATTCAGCTANAGAATATTGGGACGATTTTTTTTCCTATGAAAGTCAAGTTGAAATCTAGGGTGAGTGTTTAAAATAGTTGCTGTTGAATGATGTGCAGGAGTGATTGAGGCAAAAACATCCCAGTGTGGGAACCTAGAAACTCTAATTGCTTTTAAGTCCTGATTCGGCTAAATCTTAAANTGGAGTCAATGGATTAGGGGTATGATCTATGCAGGAGAGATCTGGAAAGCTCATCAGTAGGCACATGCCTTGACCTTACATCAAAAAACTATGAATNGATCTATATTCATATATCTGAAGGTGAAATCAAATGTTCAAGGTAATTATATATCCCTTTTTCTTGATATTCTGTTTCATGGAACTTTCCAGATTAACTAGCCAATTCATTGAATAATAAAAGTTTCCATGTAATAGAATTTATCATTCATTGTCATTATGAGTACATTTAGGCATTGCTAGTCTTATCTTATAGGTAGGGAAACTGAGGTACAGAGTGGCTAAATTTACCCCAGTTCACACAAAGATTGTGACCATCCCATTTCCACCAGCAAGAAGAAAAAGGCAAATGTTGAATTCAGTACGAGCTGTGTTCACGTTTGATTTTTGTTGTTGTTGTTGGTGGTTTGATTTTTGTTCTAAGTTTTTGAGATAGGGTCTCACTATGAAGCCCTGACTGTTCTAGAATTCACTATGCCGACAAGGACTGGTCTCAAACTCACGGAGATCCGCCTGCCTCTGCCTCCTAAGTGCTGGGATTAAAGCTGTGCATCACCATACCTGTTTGAATTTAACAGCAATGTTAAGTAGGACTCCCTAGGTTTCTGAGCTGAATTTGTGTTGTCTGGGCCTGTGAGAAGGCTCAGCGGGTAAAGGCACTTGCCACCAAGCCTGGTGACCTGGGTTTGGTCCCCGAGTTACATGATGGAGGGACAGAACCCACAAATTGTCCTTTGGCCCCCACAAGTGCACCATGCCACAGGTGCACACCCACACACATACAAATGAATGCACACATACATAGAATAAATAAATACACATAAATAAATTATAATAACATTTAAATTAGCATCATCCTTTGGAAAACAGCATTACCTTTGTCTAATCAATTGATGAACAGTTAGCTCACCTACTCTGTGCTCAGTACCAATTTTGATTCTGGGGCTATGGCAACGAGTAAAGCAGATTTAAAAGAAGTCTCCAACCTCATGCATTGTAGCTGACATTCTCATGTAGCTGACTGTGTATATCAGGTGACTTGGCAGCTCTATCTTCATATNTGTCCTCTGAAGAATCCCGTGCTCATATACTCTCAGAAATGTGTGCACAAGAATGACCACAGTAGCACTATTCATAGTGACAGCAAGCAAAACACCACGAGTCATCCAAATGCTCACTAGTGGAGGGTGATGGATAAGCAGATTTTGGTCTATCCGTATAATTGAATACTATACTATAATGAAAATGAAAGCACTATAGCCATCTGTATGAGCATAAAGGACTCCTAGAATCATAAAATTGAGTCAAATAGCCAGTTCCAGAAGAATACACATATAGTGATGTACATGCTTATATAGTTCCAAAGCAAAGTAAGACATGTATTACATATGGGCATACAGATTCAGTAACTTATAAAGAAAGGTAAAGATGGAGGAGGAAGTCGAACNTGGTCATTGTAGGTGTGAGGTGGGGAGGTGAGGGTCTGAGATCTAGATGGAGCACATAAGAGGTGCCAGCTGTGAGAGGGTGGTCATGTTTTAGCCTGAAGAAGGTGTCTGTGGCTCGGAATCCTCAGTAGAAGACACCCTTGGGCTTCAGGCTCCTGCCACAGCCTTGAGTCAAGGGCTGTGTGTATGCATAAGCATTTGTGACTATGTGTGTGTTTGGGGACTAGACAGAATACACCAACTCTGCTTAATGGAAAAGTTTGTTCTGGCCGTGGCAGAAATAGCAGATGGCTTGAGCTGCATCTTTGACCCAGAGCCATAATGTCCTTCCAGAAGCAATCAGACGCAGTGTAAGCAAGTGTTTCTCACTCACTCACTTTAAAAATGCCTTCGCTCAATAANTCTCCCCTGGTAGTCTACTATGCACAAATCTCAAGCCTAGGCTTTGGGAATGAATGAACCTGAGTCCTTCCTTATGAAGTTTAGTCCAATGGGGAAAACAAGCAAGTCAACAGAAAACCCTTTGTTATCACAAATAGGGATGAATACCATGAAATAAATGGCGCTGCTTTATAAAACAATGCCGTGATCTAAGGGTGGTCTCTGAAGTAATGTATTTAAACTAAAATTGGAGGTTAAAACCTGCAATGCATAAGGGNGTGCTCAAAAAGAAGGGTCAGGTACTTTTAACACTCCTGGGTCAGTCAAGTGCTCACTGCATTGGGAGGATGAGAAGGAACCAGCTAGCTCATGCTGTGGAACAGACAANTGCAGAAATCTGCATACCACAGTGGCACCTGTTTCTTAAGAATCAGTAGGCAAGCCAGG
Source organism: Neotoma lepida (assembly GCA_001675575.1). NCBI lineage: Eukaryota > Metazoa > Chordata > Mammalia > Rodentia > Cricetidae > Neotoma > Neotoma lepida. The sequence goes on from LZPO01066295.1 coordinate 343,336, forward strand.
CAGTGGTGGCGCATGCCTTTAATCCCAGCACTCAGGAGGCAGAGGCAGGAGGATCTCTGTGAGTTCAAGACCAGCCTGGTCTACAGAGTGAGTTCAGGAAAGGTTCCAAAGCTACACAGAGAAACCCTGTTTCAAAAAAT
>LZPO01066295.1:344485-360725 GCA_001675575.1 Neotoma lepida
TAACTGGGATTTAAACCCAGTCAGCCTGACCCTTAACCCATACACTTAACATCTCCCCCAAACTGGCCCTGTTCATTTTCCGTAGGGAAGTAATTTAAAAAGAAACAAGACAGGGGGACTGGAGAGATGANTCAGAGGTTAAGAGAACTGACTGCTCTTCCAAAGGACCGAGGTTCAATTCCCAGCACCCACATGGCAGCTCACAACTGTCTGTAACTCCAGTTCCAGGAGACTCGAAACCCTCACACAGACATACATACAGGCAAAACACCGATGCACATAAAATAAAAATAAATTTAAAAAAAGAAGACAGAACTAAGAAGACACTGCATGCAGAGCAGAATGAATCGAATCTCGATCCTTCTCAAGTGAGAGGAAGAGCAGCTTGCTGTAAAGATGGAGGACAGAGTGACAAGATTAATGCTAAGACTCNCTTGTCCCCCTTTACTGTGTGGCACTGTGCATTTTTTCAGGGTATTTGCACATTCCTTCTCTCAGGAAGTCATGAAGGCCTTTAGTGGAGATAGAAATCTTTTTTCTAGGGAGAAAAGGACCTATTTTCTGTTTAGCATGAGATATTTGAGTTCTAGGGAGATGAGACTCCACATTTGCCCTTGAGCCTAGCCTGTAGCTAATGCAAGCACCACGTTAATATAGACCTTTGGAGGATATGCNTTCCATCTGCCTGTGGCCAGCTAGGTCTGCTGTGCTCAATTCCAGAAGCCCAGCTTTCAAGCCTGCTCTTCCTGAAGGGGATAAGGGGTGCTGAATGGAAGCATGGAGGGGGGAAGGCTAGCTCCAGACTAAGAGTGCTGTTTTAAAAGCATCTGAACATAGAGAAAGAGTGGCAGGAGTGTTGTGCTGAGGAATGCATAGTTTATAACTGGTATGGTGTCCTCGCTATAGCTTATACAGTGTCCTTGACTGTAACTCTACAGTGTCCTCACTATAACCTGTACAGTGCCCCCAAGTGTAGTTGTACAGTGTACTCCCTATAGCCTGTACAGTGCCCCTGACTGTAACTGTACAGTGCCCTCGATAGAGCCTGTACAGTGCCCTTGACTATAACTGTANAATGTACTTGCTATAGCCTGTACATTGTCCTCAACTGTAACTGTACAGTGTCCTCACTATAGCTTATACAGTGCTCCCAACTGTAACTGTATAGTGCCCCTGACTGTACAGTGTCCTGGACTATAACTGGACAGTGCTATAGTCAGCAGGTGCTCCTGGCCTTGAGCCAGCTAAAGGGTGCAGAGATGTGGGAGGGTCTTCTGAACATAAAGAATTCCAGAGCTAGTGGGCAAACTCACTTCCAACCCCAAAAGGGCATTCAGGGAAGATNTGTCCCAGGAGTAGTGAGAACACGGAGNGGTGGGGTTAGAGAAGGGGCAGACCTGAGATGGCTGAAGAGTGCAAGCAGTGAGGCTGTTGCATCTACCGTGGGTTTTAGTTTGCTTTCACATACCCATTTGTTTTGTTTGAATCAAATGCTCATGGCCTTCCCCTTGTTACCTTTCTAGCCTTGAACCTTCTGAAAGCCTTGCAGAGTGATACTTGTNAAGTCTGCAAGGAACCCACAATGTGAGTGCCATTTCCAGGAGTTTAGGTNCACAGCTAGCCTTGGCTCTCCTGACCCCCTATGCTTGCTTATTCTATGTAAGCAGTAGGAAAGCTCTGAAAAAANAGTCCCTGCCTCTCAGCCTCAGCCTTGGGCTCTGCTGGCCTTCTGTCCATGTCCTTCATAAGCTATAGAGACTCCTGAGGGAGCAGTTGGCCCTCTCGTGCTCAGGGTGTAGTTATCAGTCAATGGAAAATTACCACGCCATCTAAGTTGTGTTTAACAGGCAGCCTCATCATGGTGACTTTGGACTCCAGGGTTAGCTATCCTCTAAAGTTTGGGATATTTTGCTGGATATGATAGCTGGCATGCAAAAAAAAAAAAAAATCACGAAGGAGCCAGTAGATTTGTTTGGACCCTAGAGAAAAAGACTCCATCGCCTCTACCTACAATCCAGGAACCAGAATTTACCCCTATCTACTTCTCTGCAAGAAAGGCTGGGAAATTCGGTCCAGCCGTGTACCCAGGAAGAAAAAGGCAGGTTTCAGTGAGCACATAACAGACCCTGCACACTATAGATAGAAGTAGTAGAAAGGATAGACCTCTGTGCTCCGGTGAGGGTGCTTATGAGGACAGCAGAATCCCCTGGTATCCAAGTATCAAAATCTAGCCTTTCCACTTAGGGTCCGAGTGTGATAGCTGAGATGAGTGGACAGCCAACGGAATGGGTGCTGACCAGGTCTAGAGGAGGCTCTCTGACCATGGCTACCGCTGAGCCACTCAGATGGTGGTCCCTCTTCAAGCCTTTCTCAACTAGGGGAAGCAGGAGTGNTCTAAGGCATCCCATGGGTCTAATGAATGGACCTCTCTCCAATGCCTCTAAAACACATCATCCTGCTCTCCGCCATCCTTTGGAGGATTGAGAAAATGGTTACTTGGGTGAAGTCTCTGCCAGAGTGGTCCAACAGAGGTGAGAGGCTTCTAAAGAGAGACAAACTGCATCTCCTATTTGAGGCAAAGCTCTGTGTTTTCTCCCTCCACCACCACCCACCCCCCGCCCCCAAAAAAGAAAGCAAACTGATGTCATGAGAAATTCCTTTCTGATAACAAAACAAACGGGAGCTCTCNGGGGCCTGCTCCCATGGAGAGACAGCCATTGGTGGCTTAAGAATGAGAAAATGGTGACTCCTGCTCAGCGTTCTGGCTAGGTATCAGGTAGAATCTTTCCAACATCATTTTGAATCAAGAGAGGCACCGAAATGACTTCAGTAAAATGTTCTGGTGGGAGAAATGTAAAGAAAACAAAAATCCAACTCCGGCTGCTCTCCCCAGGCAAGGCATTAGTCAGGCAGCCGCTGGAGCCAGCCGCTTCTCAAGAGCCTGTTTTTCAGTGTCGCCGCGGTGGCTCTCCATGCTCTGGGTTTTAATTCTAGCCTCTAATCTCGGTCACTTCTGTGATAAATTAATTGTAATGATAGAGGCCCCAGTTACGAGGTCTGCACCGTTTGCTTGTAATGTGAGCGACAGGTTTAGGGCCTGCTTTATTTAAGATGCCGGGGTAATTACATGGGAGTTAGCATATGCAGGCAGAGATATGATTCATTCCTCCAGCCGCAAGCATGACACAGCTGTTTGCGGGATAAAATAGGGGAACCGTGTTGTTACAAAATGTTCCCCTTATTATACCTCATTAAAAACAAGGCTGTGATAAGTCAGGACTGGCAATGAAGAAAATCTATTGCCTCTCTGTAAAACCTGATAGGAGAGGAGCTTAGAGCGGGGCTGTGTCATTTTCGGTTTTATTTATTTCCATTTGTTTTTTATTTTTTTGTCCTTTCACTGACTCTCTGCTCCCTGTTATTCAGCACCTCACTGGATTCTTGTGGGGAAGAACAGCCTCCCAGACGCTCTGCCTTTCTTCTCATGAGCCGGGGCTGCCCCTCTCTTGCTTAGCTCGGGCTGAGGGGTTTCAGAAAGAGAGAGCATTCAGTGAGAACAAAGCCAAGAGGGCTTTTTGGTGACCTGTCCCAATTTGGTCCTCATCACTTCCAACGGGAACACATAGGCTTAGAGAGCTCAGAGGCTCCAGCAGGGGCCAGAGCTTCAAAGTCAGAGAAAATCACGGGCAGGAGACAGGACCGTTCCTTTCAAGAGATAGACATATGCTCTCTGCCCCCATCATCTTTCTTTTTAAAAATAACTTTCAAAATGGAAATGAATTTTGGCCTCATTTCCCTTCTTTTCTCTCTCTCTCTGTCCAAGGGAACCAGTGAGACTTTTAAACCAACATGCAGATTAACATTGAATTCAGAGCCAGGGCCAAATCCATCAGGCTGTTCTTGACGAAAACAGTGGTCAGGAAAGACAAAAGCCACGGTGTGGAGAATGGTGTTCAGGTGACAGCTATGGAGGACCACAGACAAAAGCTATTCCATGGGTACCTTTCTGACCCAGAGAGGTACCTGGGTCTGTCAAACAATGCCCACTTGGGAAACCATTGTTCTTTATAGTTACAAGCCTGGGCTCCAGGAGTTCGAGTCTGCATTCTACCACCTGCCAGCTGTGTGGCCTTGAGCAAGTGGAGTCGGTATCTCCAGGTCTCCATCTTCACAACCTATAAAATGAAATCGGTGGTAATATTAGCTACCTCTAGGTTACTACAAGGAACAAATGAGATAATCCATATAAAGATGCTTAGAACAATGCCTAGCAAAACGCAAGTGTTCAATAAATGTTATCTATTATTTTAAGTGACACGATTAACAGCTGCTAACTGCTGTGGGCCAGGTTGTGTGACAGATTTGAAAGGAGCGTTTTAAAAATGTAATTGCATGCTAGGGATGGAGCTAGTATGTGTAAGACCCTGGATTCAGGGCTGGAGAGGTGGCTCAGAGGTTAAGAGCACTGGCTGTTCTTCCAGAGGACCAGGGTTCAATTCCTAGCACCCACATGGCAGCTCACAACTGTCTGTAACTCCAGTTCCAGAGGACCCAGCACCNTCACACAGATATACATGTAGGTAAAACACCAATGCACATAAAATAAAAATAAATTATTAAAAAAAAAAGACCCTGGGCTTAATTGTTGGTACAAAACAAAAACAAAGACTATAGTTGCTGTAACAGAAATAAGGACTATATCCTGATTATTGGTTTTCATTAGCTTGGGCTTTGGGGATAAAAATCTTAGATTTAAGTGGAAGATACAAGCAGTGAAGTATACAACACAAGTGACGAGGTACTTGGTTACATCCCTGTAAGTACTTCCTGAACTGAGTTAGAGTGTTCTGGAATTCTGGAAGAGAGAATAGCTCATAGAAAGTGAGCGTGAACAGCCCAGCAGTGGTGGCGCACACCTTTAATCCCAGCACTCAAGAGGCAGAAGCAGCCAGATCTCTGAGTTCGAGGCCAGCCTGGTCTACAGAAAGAGTTCTAGGATCAGCAAGCTTTAAAACACTGCTGGTAAACTGGGTGATGGTGGAGTTTGAGGCCAGCGTCTACATAGGCAAGTTCAAGGCTAACCAGGGCTACATAGTGAGACTCTATCTCAAAAATTAAATAAAATGCTGCTGGAGTTATAAAAGTCAAAGCTTTAGAGGTAGGTGAGAGGCCATATGATATAAAATCTTTTATATAAAACAAATAGGTGGGATCAGGCAAGCGTTAGATACTAAGAGAAGAGATAATGCAGATTACAGATAACTCCACTGTAAAATTAGAAGGCATAAATGCTATAAGACGATTCTGATAAGTGTGGGTGCTCAGAACATGGGGAGATGGCTTTCAGCCCAAAGCCCTTGGTGCTCCTTGGGACTCTGTTCTCCACATTGCTCATACATTCATTTATTCAATGAGTATTTGTAAATTTCCACTATGTATTGGGCACTCTCCCTGAGCTTTCATCCATGTCCTGTTTTTAGCTACATGAAGATGAGTTATTTTTCATCGTCTTGTTGGATACTGTCAACCTGAAGAAGCAAAAGTGTTTTCCTCAGAATCCCAGTCCTCAAAGGTCTCCTTTGGTCTGGCAAGCTGGCCCAGTGGGTAAAGGTGCATGCTGCCAAGCCTGATGACCTGAGTTCAATCCCAGGGATTCACACATTGGAAGGCAAGAACTGACTACAGCAGGTTGTTCTCTGACCTCCACATTCCCGGCCAGGCATATGCGTGCTGTCCCTCCTCCAAATAAATAAGTAAAATATGATTTTTTAAAAAGGCCCCTTGTACCACCTTGGCTTTGATATGTTCAATTCTGAGCCAATCATTAAGAACTGAGAAAGAGAATTCTTCAGTTACCTATGCCTGTGCTTCATTCTGCCCTGTAACATGAGACACAGCTAAAACAGTGCTGTGAGGAAGTGTATCGCTGTAGATGCCTATACTATAAAAAGGGGCAGGGACCTTAAATTGCTATCCTAACCTTCCAGATTAAGGAGTTGGGAGGAAGAATGGAGCAAGCTTGACTCAGTGCAAACAGAAAAAAGAAAATAATCAAGATTCGAGTGCAAATTAATGAAATGGAGACTAGAAAAACAAAGAAGAAACAGCAACAAAACCAAAAGTTAGTTCTTTGGAAGATCAACAAATTGGACAAACCAGATGAGTGTCTGTAATCCTGATTCTGAAGAGAAAGCCAGAGGATTCGAAGTTCAAGGCCATCCTTAGCTACACAGAAAGTTGAAAGCCAGTCTCAGGTACATGAGATGGTCAGGGAGGACACACACACACACAGACACACAGACACACACACACACACAGACACACAGACACACACACACACACACACACAGACACACACACACACACAGAGAGAGAGAGAGAGAGAGAAAGAGAGAAAGAGAGAGACTTATCTGTAGTTAAACTGAATAACCAAAATTACCAAAGTCAGAATTAAAAGAGATAATCACCACTGTTCTTACAGAACTATAAGAAAAATTTATGAAAGAATATATTATTGCACCATTTAGTTTTTTTNTTTTGTTTTTGTTAACTTGGCATAAGCCAGGATCATCTGGAAAGAGGGAACCTGATTGAGAAAATGCCTCCATCACATTGGCCTGTAGGCAAGTCCGTGGGGAATTTTCTGTTCTTAATATTTTATTTATTTATTGTCTTATTTATCTTTTTGTTTGTTTGGTTGTTTGGTTGGTTGGTTGGTTGATTTTTTTGAGATAGGGTCTCACTATGTAGCACTGGCTGTCCTGAAACTCATCATGTAGACCAGGCTGGCATCCAACTCACAGAGATCCGCCTGACTCTGCCTCCTATCTGCTGGGTTAAAGATGTGTACCACCACACCCAGCTGGTGGCACATTTTCTTGATTAATGATTGATGTGAGAGGGCCCAGCCCACTAAGGGTAGTGCTACCCTTGGGCAGTATAAACCAGCAGGCTGAGCAAGCCAAGGGGAGCAAGCCAATAAGCAATGTTCCTCCACAGCCTCTGCTTCAGTTACTGCCTCCAGGTTCCTTCTTGAGTCCCCGCCCTGCCTGCCCTGTCCATAAGCTGTAAGCTGAAATAAACCCTTTCCTCCCCAAGTTGCTTTTGATCATGGTGTTTATCACAGCAATAGGAAGTAAACTAATAAAATTTTGAACAACAGGATTGCCTCCCCCCTCATTAGATAACTCAAAGCTAGGCATGGTGGGGCATGCCTATAATTCCAGCACTTAAAATGGGAGCAGGAGGACTGGAAGTTCAAGGCCAGCCTCAACTACATAGCAAATATGAGACCAGCCTAGGCTACTTGATATCCTGCTTCATAAATAAATAAATAAATAAATAATAAATAAATAAATAGTACTCTATAACTTAGACAAGGTACACAAATTTTTACAAAAACGCAAAGCACCAAAATAATAAAGAAACTCTAAATAGGCCAGTTAATAAGTTAAGAAATTGAACTAGTAATTTAAAAATTGATCTAACTGAGGGGCAGTGGCAGTACACACTTTTAATCCCAGCACTCAGGGAGGCAGAGGCAGGCAGATCTCTGAATTCAAGGCCAGCCTGGTCTACAGATCAAGTTCCAGGACAGCCAGGGCTACACAGAGAAACTCTGTCTCGAAAAAAAAATCTAAGTAAATAAACAAATTGTTCACAAATAAAATCCCATCCCCAGGTAAATGCTACCAAATACCTACAGAACAAATACTGATCTTGCACAAACCCTGCCAGAAAATTAAAGGAAGGCTATTTCTCAAATTATTGCAGGCCAGTGTTTTTCTGATATAAAAATATCTTATGACTCTATATATGCAATCCCCCAATTCAGCATATGAGAAAAGGATTATGCAGCAAGATTAAATGGAATTCATCCCAGGAATGTAAAATTACTTTAACATGCAAAGTAAATCNATGCAGTGGNATTGGCTGAGACAGCAGGGTTATGAGTTCAAGAATAGCCTGGGCTACATAGCAAGACTTTGTTTCTAAATAAATAAATAAACATGCAATAAAGTATACTATATTAATAAAAGACAAGAGAAAACTATAGAATTACCTCAATAGCTATAATTTTTTTTTAAAGCAGTTGATAAAATTNAGTATTACTTCACAGCAAAAACACTCATCTAACTGGGACTATTAGGGGACTTTTTAAAAAATGTGGAGGTGCTAGATGCTTTCTCCTCATGGTCAGGAACAAGACCAGAATGCTCACTCTTCNTACCTATTTATGTTATNATGGAAGTTCTAATAATTAAATGATGGATTAGAATAAAAGGCATTAGATGGGAAAGAAAGATAAAAACTCAGTCATTAAAAAAAAAAAAATCTCAGGTGGATACTAGGTATAAACCAAAGGACAATCACTCTGCAACCCACAGATCCACGGAGGCTACCTAGCAGGAAGGACCCTAGGATGACTGTAGCATAAAATAAGTTTGGGTTTTGCCCAGTCACTGGGCAAGCTTTAGTGAAACATTTCACTATTAGGATAAGAATTTGTACCTCTATTTATGTTCAAGCTATCTGTATATTATCTCTCCTGCAGTTGTACATCGAATGTTTTAATAATAATAAAAAAAATCTCAGTTTAAAAATAATCACAGGCTCTGAATATATATTTCTCTCCAGTCTCCAGGGAAATGTAAATCAGATCCACAGTGAGATCCTACTTCACACCCACCAGGGTGGGTATGCTTTTTAAAAAAAGTCAGAATCAGAGCGTTGGCAAAGATGGAATGCTTGTGCGGCACTGGTGGGAATGGAAGATGGTGCCACCACTTTGGAAAAGAGTCTGGTGGTTTCTCGAAAAGCCAAACAGAGTTTCCATTTAGCCCAGCAATTCCACTCTGGGGTACTGTATTCACCCTCCTGATGAGGGCAGAGGATACAGTGCCTGTGTTACAAATGGAAATGAGGTGATTGACACTGGCATTGTGATTCAGCATGGGGCTCCTAGTGACCTTCCCAAAGAAGAATCATTGAGCTATGGCAGTGTCCACTAGTACAGGTAACTAAAGGAAGAAAGCCTTGGGATAGCAATCAACAACTATATACCCCCAAACTGGAAACACATATCCATTTAAAAGTTCACACATTTATATTCAGATCAACATTACTCAAAATAGCCAGAGTGAGACCAATGCAAGCATTCATCAGCTGACCAATAGAGAGGCAGAAACGGGATTTATTCATACAATGGTGTATTTTCAGCCGTGAAAAGAATGGTGTACTGATAAATACTATAATATGTATGAACCTTGAACACATGCTGGTAATTAAAAGATATCAAACATAAAAAAAAAAAAATTAAAAGCCAGGAGGTGGCGGTGCACACCTTTAACCCCAGGTCTCTGTAGCAGAGGCAGGCAGATTTCTGAGTTCGAGGACAGCCAGGGCTACACAGAGAAACCCTGTCCCCAAAAACAAAACAAAACAAACAAAAATAACAACAACAACAAAGATATCAGACATAAGAAGCTATGTATTGTGTGATCACATTTAAACAAAATGCCCAAAATAGGAAAATCTCATGGAATAAAGTGTAGACCAGTAGCTGCCTGGGGCTACCCGGGGCAGAATTAGGAGTTTCAGCTGAAAGGTATTTGGGATAAAGGAACTAAATGAAGTGTCCCAAAATGCATTGTGGGACAACTGAGAGCTCTGTTAAGTGCTCTGTTGTATGATACGTGAATTATGTCTTGATAAATATATCCTTTTAAAAGGAAAAGAAATTAGGAAGCCTTGACCTTAGACATCAATAGTGGGATAGAGGGAAGGGGGAAACTAAAGAGTGATTATAAAACTAGTTTCTACTGGACTTGGCTGAAAGTTTGATTTATGTACAAATTCGAAGAAGAAATCAATTCATGATGAAATTTCTAAGTTAGGCACCTGGGGGAAGATATAACACTAACAGAAACAGGAAATAGAGAAGAAAGTTTGGATGGAAAGATATTCTCAGACTACCACAGTGCTTGGCACAGCAAGTGATAATTAGAAACCTAATTAGAGATGGCTAATTAAAAACATAATTAGGGTCTGGAGAGATGGCTCTCAGTATGAAATAGCATTGGCTATTCTTCCAGAGGACCTGAGTTTAATTTCCATCACCGACGTGGTGTAACTCTAGTCCTGGGGGATCTGACGCCATCTTCTGGCCTCCATGGGCACTGCACACACATACATGGTCCACAGATATGTGTGTGTGTATATATGTATGTATATATATGCAAAATAGTCATGCACATTTTTTGCAGTCCCATAACCTAATGTGCTAGGGAGTGGGAATTTTGGGAAGGCAAGATACATGATCTCACTAAAGGGATAATTATTCTGCCTATCTTTTTAGCATGACTTAAGGCAGAGATTCTCTTTCTTTTATAAAGATTTATTTGTTTATTATGTACACAGTGTTCTGCCTGCATGTATGCCCACAGGCCAGAAGAGGGCACCAGATCTCATTACAGATGGTTGTGAGCCACCATGTGGTTGCTGGGAATCAACTCAGGACCTCTTGAAGAGCAGTGCTCTTAACCTCTGAGCCATTTCTCCAGCACCTTCATGCACATTTTTTAAAAGGAAAAAAAAAAAAAACTAACTAGAGGTAGTGAGGTAGTTGGTAGAGGCACTCACTGCCATGCTTGACAACCTGAATTCATACCTGGCACTCACACGCAGAAGGGGAGAACCAGCTCCTACCAGTTGTCCTCTGACCTCCACACGTACTGTGACATACGCTGGCCTCTTACCCTCACCCCACAAAATAAATCAATAAATGTAATTTTCTTAAATCATAAGAAGGAAGCCATTGAGGAGGGACAGCGGCTTAATGAGTTTGTGCCTTAGAAGGAGCAGCATGACTGCAAAGTGGAGGGTGAGAAATAACTAGGATTCCCTGGATGATGGGTGGACCTTTGACCTGCTGAATATGGGGCACCTGTTGAGACTTCTGGTTAGAAGGTGTTGGGATACAGATAATTCTACCAAGGTGAAAAATCAAAAGAAGGGTCNGGGCTGGTGACAGAGAGTCCTTAGTACTTACATGGTAGCTGAAGCTGTGGGAGTAAATGAGATCTCTCTGAAAGAAACATAGGTAGTCATGAAAATGAATGAATGAATGAATGAATGAATGAATGAATGAATGAATGAATGATACAGCCTTGCTCTGAATAGATTTGGCTAGACCCCTGCAGAATGATGGATGCTGAGAGAAAGGGGAAGACTTGAAGTAATGAAGCAGCACTCGCTCCCAATCCCACAGGGCAGAGCTGGGTCTAAGGGAAGAAAGCTACATTCCTAGAGCAGACAAGGGTGACTGGTCACATCAGCTCTCCTTACTTTTCACCTCTGCCCTTTGCCATCTTCACAGCTGCACGGCTTTCTGGTCCAGTGCGATGCTTCTGGGTAATAGATTTGTGTGATGTGGGTGATGGCCCAGAGCACAGCTCTTATNCTAGGCTGTACCACCCCACGTACATAAGCCCCATTCTCCTATAAAGTTTTTAAAATGTAGATTTAATCAAGTATGCTCACTTGAGGGTGCAGAGTGTTTTGCAGCTCGCCCCAGAGAGCAGGGCACTGCTGAGCAGACAGCTGTGGTGTGAGAGCTGGAGGTGCCTCTCTTTCTTGTGGTCCTTCTTCAAACTCCCTGCCTCCTGCTGACTAGGATAGCACCCCAAAGGCAAAGCCCTGACTAACAACACTGGTATATGGGTGGGGTAGACCTCTAGGACAATTTCTATTCTGGCCAATTCTGCCCTTTTCCCTACAAGAGTATGGGTTATGCCGGTGTCACCCTCTAAGTTAACCTAGGGCTCAGAGCTCGGAAGTCATAGGTATGCCTGANGTTTCGGTAAAACATGCTGTGACAGATTTGAGGTCTAGCTCATCCTTTCTGATTGTGCTCACTCTACCCACATTCCAGATGCTTCTTTTAGCCAGGATCTCAAGGACCCCAGGCTTGCCTCAAACCCTCTGTATAACTAAGGCTGAGCTTGAACTCTTCTTGATCCTCCTGCCTCCGCATCCCCAGTTCTGGGGTGACAGGCATGCACTAACATGCCAGGTTTATGTGGCTGGAGATCAGACTCAGGGCTTCCTGCATGCTAAGTAAGCACTCTCCCAACTGAGTTACAGCCCCAGCCCCTAGATACTCTCTGAGGGGTCTTGCTGATTCTAGGATTAAATTAATGGGCACATATGCATTGGATAATTCTCTCCTACACCCAAACAAGTGTCCCTCACTGTGTTAGAGACTGACTGAGTTCCTCCCATGTAAAGCCACCTTCCCTTTATGCTCTTATCCAGCTGTGTGGGGTCACTGCCTAGAGCTTTGAGTGAATTCCACACCAGATCTTGTCCTGTGTGATCAGACTCCAGACTGATCCACTATATGGCCATTCCTCCCATCTACCTGTGTGGCAGTCCTCTATTGTCCCATTACCAGCGAGATAATCTTTGGTTTTGGCCAGTGTTAATTTATTACATGAGATAATCTTTTCCCAATAAAGGCCAGACCTCGTGAGTTCATGATTATGTCCTCCTTTCCTTAGTACATGATAATCATGCCATAATCATCCTCAAGTTCAANTCTAAAACTTTGCCATCATCACATTCCAGAGTGCTTCTTCAAACAGAGATTGCTGGGACCTACCTGACCCTCTAATTCTATAGGGAGGAAGTGTCTGTGTGGATCTACATCTCCAACAAGTATCCAGGGGATGCTGCTGATAATGACTCAAGACTTACCCTCCTCTATCAACCATGGACCGATGTTTCTCCCTAGCCTTGTCATTACTAACAATGACACCCCCTTTTTGATATCTATGTCTATCTCAAGCATCCTGTCCTCCAACTCCCAATTCACTCCTGGGGTGCCCCAATTACAACCCCAACAAGACCCCATCAACTAGACCTACATGTTTTTCACTGTCTCTCCCCATCATGTCAAACTTCTCTCTTAACCTTGCTTAGATTCCACAGTCCGCTCTCATTTTTGGTTCCTCATACAGCCTAACTTACTCCCTTGCCCCTGTTCCTTTGGTTAGACTCTCCTGGCAAACTCTAAGCCTGGTTAAGCCCACCTCTGGCACCTTTCCAGCAGTTGCCCCATCCACCCCCATCTCATCATCAAATTTTCTCTTACTATTGGTTCCTTGTCAGTCTCACAAAGCTGTAACAGGGGCAGTGGTNGCATCTGCCTTTAATCTCAGCACTCGAGAGGCAGAAGCAGGCAGATTTCTGTGAGTTTGAGGCCAGCATGGTCTACAGAGCGAGTTCCAGAACAGCCAAGGCTACACAGAGAAACCTGTCTGGAAAAAACAACAAAACAAAAACTACAGCAAAGCTGTAACAGTATTAACAACCATTTTTAAAAGCCTCCCTTTGGCCCCACTTTACCTCATAGCTTCTCATCTGGGCTCTCTCATTTTTTCCCATCTTCTCTCTGAAATGGTTTTCATCAAGGCAAAATCCAGCAGCCAAATCCAACAGCCAGTCCTCAACTCAACCTGTCATTCCCTCCTGGACACTTGTTCCTGCTCCACTGCGGAAACACCACCCACTCAGTGGTTCCTTTCACCTGATTGCTTGCTCCCTTTTCCTGGTCCTTTCTCTTACCTAAACTATGGAATGCCCTTGCACTTGGTCCTCAGGCTGCTTCCCTCCAGCCTCAGGACTTTGGTACCAGCTCTGTGTTAGTTACAGACTCACAGATTTAAATCTGCCTCTCTTTGAACTCCAGACTCACCTAGTGGCATACAGTGCATCTCTAATTGACACCTCAAACACAAAACCAACCCCTGAGTCTTCAACTATCCAAGCCCAAATAATCACCTCTTTATCTCTGGCCATAACAATAAACGGCTACTTTGGTCTTGGTTTTGGTTTACTTTTCTGTTGCTGCAATAGACATCATGACCAAAAAGCAACTTGAAAGGGTTTGTTTCATCTTANACTTTCCAGTAATANTGCATCGCTGGAAGGCAGGACAGGAACTCAAGGAGGAACCTGGAGGCAAGAACTGAAGCATCCCCAGAACTTGCTCGCTGGCTTTCTTACACACTTACATAACTCAGGACCACCTACCCAGGGATGGTACTGCCCATAGTGGGCTGGGCCCTCCCACATCAATCGTNAACCAAGAAAATGCCCCACAGATGTGCCCACAGGCCAATCTAATGGAGGCAATTCCTTGATTGAGGTTCTCTCTTCTTAAGTGACTTTAGTGTGTGTCAGGCTGACATAAACCACCCAGCGGAGTCTTCCATTGGGTCCGGTCCAAAGCCTTGAAGTCGTCCCTGTCTTTCCTATCATCCATACAAACCATCANCAAATCCTCTCGGTTCTACTAGAGCCTGTACCCAAATCAGAGAGCTTCCCTCCATCTCTACCACAGCACACTGGTCCAAGCTATCTTTATCTCTCACAGAAAATCCTACCTCCTTAAGTCTTCCCACTTCTCTCTTACCTGGGACCTTGCAATATATAAATCAGATTCTGTGACTCCTCTGACTTGCCCTTCAAAGAAAATCCAAACCACTGCCCCCCCCTGGTGTCTCATACTTCTCCTTTCTTCGGNGTCAGCACTTTGGCTGTTCAATCACCACCTTAGGCCTCCCTCACTCTGTGGCCCTGTCTAGATTCTGACTGAATTGGAGGTCTCTCGGGACACACCCCTCACCCTGACCCCCATCTGACTCCCCACTGTCATTCTTTAGCTTTTATTTTTTTCTTGAGATAGGGTCTTAGTCTGTATCCCAAGCTAGCCCAGGTTTACCTTGAACTCCTAGCAATTCTCCTGTCTCATCCTCTGAAATGCTGTAAGTAAAGGCATGAGCCGTTGTGCCTAGCTTCTAGCCTTTTTTCTTTTCTTTTTATAATATTTTCATTAATTATTGAGAATACATGAAGGTAATGAATTTTGATGCTATTCCCCAACTCCTCCCAAGTCTACTCCCTATGTTCCCTTCCAACTCTAAGTCCTCTACTTGTATATGTAGGTAACCCGTTGAGTCTAGTTTGTGCAGGATGTATAAGCATGGGCGGGGCCTTTCACTGGAACACCTTCAACCCAGAGCTATACCTTAAAGTAAACTGACTTAGGGCTGGAGAGATGACTCAGAGGTTAAGAGCACTGGCTGCTCTTCCAGGGGACCTGGGTTCAATTCCCAGCACTCACATGGCAGCTCGCAACTGTCTGTAACTCCAGTTCCAGGGGACCCAGCACCCTCACACAGACATACATGTAGGCAAAACACCAATGCACATAAGGTAAAGATAATTAAAGAAGAGGAAAGTGATTCTTCCTCCCCTTGTAGCTAGCCATCACTGGTGAATCACTTAGGAATGGAAGCTTGTGAGTCCCTCCCCACTTTATGCTGGAATACTGACTTAGTCTCTTTTCATGCACTTCTATTTCCCCGAGTATGTGCCCAAGCACATCTGTGGAGGTCAGAAGACAACTTAGGGGAGTTGGTTCTCCCCTTCTACCCTGTGATGGATCAGACTCAACTAGTCCAGCGAGGCAGCAAGTGCCTTTACCCGCTGAACCACCTGGACACTCTGTTTTTCCTACACTCTTCTGCAGACTTTTGCCTGAGGTATTACATATTGATGTGTCTCTTCTACCCTCCAGAATGTGAACTCTGTGATGAGGACTTTGTTTTCCACTTCCCCCAATGAGCACGTGATAGATGCCCAATAAATACTTGTTGAATTAATTCATTAATTGAAAAGCATTTCCATCCTTCCTCCCCAGTGGCNGCAGCCTGTATCAGGAGGGGTGCCCAGGCTGCCTTTCTCCATTTTCCAATAGCCTCCTGGCTACCACCTGGGCCTCCTCCCCTCCCCAGAGCCTGCAGGACCCTCTAATTGCTCTAGCTGCAGAGGGAGGGAGCTAGTCTCTGAAGAGAGAGGAGGGAGGGAGGAGCTCCATCTGGTGTCCAGGAAGATGAGGAAACCAGGTCCCGGCATTGCTGGGTCTACCCCTTGAGTCCACAATGTGAGGTAGACAGCCTCGGCACGAGGCACCCTTCAGGTAGACTGACTCTTAGCTCTTCTCCTCTGCCATCATAAGGTGGGCCCAGAAGCTCCAACTTCTCTTGGTTTGGGCAAGGAGACCAGGACCCAGCACCGACCTCCGGGACTGCAGAAGGCAGGGGGTGGGGTGGCAGAGACAATGGGGAGCTCAGAGCGAGGGCTCCTTTTGCACCAGCCTGAAGTGATACAAAGA
>LZPO01066295.1:368470-384201 GCA_001675575.1 Neotoma lepida
TCCATGCTCAAATAAGGAGACGGCTCTAGCCTCAGCTTGGGGCTCTCTCCCCTTCCTGGGATGTGCTCAGCCAAATGCTGCTCCTTGGGGTCATCAGATGACCCAGCTTTCCTTTTCAGGGTCTTAACACACACCTCACATGACCCTTACCCACTTCCATCTCNTTGATTTACGGCTCCAAGAACCCTTTCTGTCTTGCCAATGTAAATTTTGCCCTCTGGTTATACTTCCTCCTCGTGCAATACTTCTTTGATGTAACAGCGTGATTTGCAGTTATACACTGAGTTGAGAGATTTTGTATAATTAAGGTCTCTCCTCCGNTAGGCTTGAGTACTCTGAGAGAAACTATCTTGCTATTTGTCCCCAGTGTTGTGACTGCCACTTGGGGCCTTAACACATGCTAAATGACTGAACAAAATAAGAAAGAGACAGACTCAGAGAAAGTGAGGAAAACAAAGCATTTCTAGAGATAAAGGCAAGAGCTGGCTATGGCATTNAGACATCGAGGTAGGGGACATTTCTTTAAGNCATGGAGGCCAGTAGGTCTGAACAGCACAGAAAACATTTTGGGGGATCACGGACTGAGACAATGTGATGGCTAAGGTCAGGGCAATGGGCAGCTGACCTCAGCTTTCTTCTTCTGTTTCAAAGATGCCAGTCTGTCTCAGGACCTGGAGAAGAGAGAGCTAGAGGAGGGTTAGAGGAGAGAGAGCNGTGGACAGTTCAGATGGAGAATAGGAGAAGAAAAGGCCTGGCCTGCTGGGGCAGCTGGAGGAGAGGACCCTCTAGTTTTCTGCAAAATAAAAAGATTAGTTTCAGGAAGAGACTAGTTCTTGGGGCCTGTGAGCTGGAAGGAAGTCAAACTAGTGAAGGGTTAAAGAGAGTGGAGAGATTGAGGGTGAGGTAGGGAAGACCAGTGGGTACAGCGACCTCTAATAAATGAAGAGCTGTGGAAGATTCGTCTTACCTCCTGTAGGGCAGAGATACGCAGCTCATTTTTTAGATCAGTCTTTAAGAAGAAAAATGACAAAAAGGAATTTGGATAATTAGGAAGTAAATGCAGACTGTGCAAAAAATTGTTCCTGATAGAAAGCAGGTAGGAACGCTCAGAAAATGTAAAGGTTCCACAAATCAGCAAGCCGGGATGACATCCATCATGAGGTATTAAGGCTAGTGTTCTGGGAACATGCTAAGCAGGGTGCTGATGGAACCACTTAGAATTGTGTCTGGAAAATCACAGAAAGTGAAAGGGACTGTGAAGAGGNTGGAGAAGTGAGTGGATATGGTTCTTGTCTTCTGTAAGATGGCATCAGAGTCCTCAGAATCTTCATCCTATCAGTTTAGAAACAACATCCAATGAAGGGGGGGAAAGTCTATCTTTTCAGGGAGAAAAATAAAATTATAAATGTGTGTGTGTGTGTGTGTGTGTGTGTGTGTGTGTGTGTGTGTGTGTGTGTGTGTGTGTAGGCATGCCTAAGGGCCAAACCACACCAAACAGAGTAACACTGAGTGATCAAATTGAAAACAGAGAAACAGATGTGTCATAACGGGCGTGCCACAAGTGGCTGTTGTTAAAACAGGTTCAGGATTTGCCTGTGGTGTAGGTATGTGAGTGGAAGCTGCATAGAAAGGAAAAGTCAATAGCCGAGCATCCATTCAGGGAGAGGGGTACCCTCCTGACAGACAATTAACCATGCCTTCTTTGGGGCGAGAGAAAACGACATGTAGCTGAAGAAGCTGATGGATAGGTGTGGTGGAGAAATAATACAAGATCTCAAAGAAGTCCCAGGCTGAGCTCCTAATTATGGAGGGAGAGTCGGGTTGGAACAAACANCACATTTGGGGTGGGGGGAGATCCCCCTGCTCATTGAAGAGAACCATTCAAGGTCTTTGGAAGCTGCCTTGCTGTGGAGGCTACACACACAAAATTTGGATGTAGAACTCTTGAGACTTAGAAGAGACATGACACACTGGGGTAGTTTCAAAAAGTGTGGGGAAGGCCCTGAAGGGGCGGGCTGAGCAGAGTGGCCCCGCATGGTAATGATGCTGATGGGCTGCACAGCTCCAGCACCCTACACGCTTTTACAAGGTTAAAGCAACAGCTTGAACCTGTATGGGGTGAGCATTTGTTTCCTTTCCAGATTGCCAGCTAATGAGGAAAGATTAAAGAGGCTAAATCTGTTTAGCTTGGCTAAGTGTCGACCGAGGCGGCGGGAGTGGAGAGGCATGCTGCGCCTGCCTGGCCTGCCTGGCAGAGCTGGGGTGTGATAAGTGTCTGCAGCCTTCAGGAAGGTGTGACAGCAGCCCAGGGAGAACGTCCCTCTCAGCTGGGGCAAGGACTCTCAGCTTTCAGCATTGGGAAGAAAGGATGGAAGTTTCTGCCAGCAGGGAGCTCAGCCTCTCACGGGGCAGACAGGTGACCCAGGGAGGCAGAAGNCCAGCCTTTCCAAGAGAGGAACCAGGCCCAGTAAACCAACTACCATTGTCTCATCAGGTCATTGTCATTTGGCCTCTACTGACTGAATCTTCAGTGCTCCTGAGGGCCCTCTCTGGTCCACTGCCTCAGCACAGCTCGTGCCTCATGGGAACCACTTTTGGGTGTATGACATTCTGAGTAGCTAGCGTGGCAGTTCATAACCAGGTTGNTCTTTGATGATATCTCCAGAGGGAGTCTTCCGATCTGTGGGAAGACATCCTCTGAGGGCAAAGAGAGCATCCCCCATGAAGGGGAGCAAGTGGCAAGGCCAAAGATTTAGTGCCCCAAGAGTCCCCAAGCTTGGGCCCTTGGGGAGCTGGGCTGACTGACCCCCTCATCCATACTGTTGGCAGTCTCATGGTTAAACACTTAAACAATCTTTCTTTCTCCGCTTTTCTCTCTCCCCCTCTCTCTCTTTCTCTCTCTTCTTTTCAGAGCTGACAGGGGCCAAATAAAGGCCCTTTTAAAAAAAACACACAAAACAATTTTGTTCCTTGTGAGAGTGATGGAGTGAAAGCGAGAGCAGATTATAGGCCTGGGCGCAGAGGGCCTCGTGGAGGGGGAGAAGCGGTGACATGATGGGAACCTAATGGCAGTAATTGGCCATGGCTTTGACAGGACCCATATCACAGCTCAGGAAAAGAGAGATGTTTAAAGTAAAAATTTACACAAAATTATATGTTTTCGGGGTGAAAAAGACTGTTTGGATTTCATTTTTTTTCTTCCTCTTCTTCCCCCTAGGGCATGTTTCATGGGTCACCCTCTGCACTCTCTCTCTCTCTGTCTGTCTGTCTGTCTCTCTCCCTCTCTCTCTCTCTCTCTCTCTGTCTCTCTCGTGTGTGTGTGTATACACATGTACAGATGCAGGCATGCATGTGCATGGGTGTTTGTACATGAGTGTGTGCACACACGTGCATGCATCCATCTTCCCTGGTGTATTTGTATCTATCCCTGTGTTGCCAGTGCAGGCTTTCCCACCCCCCACCCCCACTTCAAACTGGGCTAGCTCTGGAAGTTTCTCTTTAGAAAGTAGAAAGGGCCTCAGAGGAGGAGGAAAGAACGAACTACTATATTAGGCCTCCTTCATGATTTCACACAGCAGAGGTTGTCCAGGCTGAGTATGCAGCATCTTGCATTTATCCTTGAATCACTTAGTCCTGACTATAGCCAAGCAACAGATTGAGTAATGACATTTGCGTAGTGTCTGCCTCCTGCTCAGGTCTGGGAGCCCTCTGAGTGCAGGACCTTGTTTGTTTTGTTTAGTGCCATATTCTCACCACCCAGCCCAGCAGCTAGCACACTGAAGGCTCTCAGGAAGTGGCCAGGGCTGGGGAGTTAGCTCAGTGGGTAAAATGCCTACCCGGCCCATGTGAGGGCCAGTGTTTGGATTCCTAACACCCACATAAATGCTGGGCATGGTGGCCCACCTATAACCCCAACACTCAGGAGGCCAAGACAAGCTCCCTGGGACAAGCTGGCTAGTTTAGTCCAGTTGGAGTGTNGNTTCAAGTGAGAGACCCTGCCTGGGTAAATAAAGTGGAGTGCCATCGAGGAAGATACTCAACATCAACCTCTGGCAGGTGGATGTGCACACACACACATACACACACACACATACACACACACACACACACATACATTTAAAAATATGAGCAACCTAAAATGAGAGGTCATGGAGGGACAGCAGCTGTGTTAGAAGAGCATGCCTTACTGAAGATAAATTGACTGATGCACTAAAAGGACTCATGAGTTCAAGGGGAAGGAGCAGACAGGACCCCAGATTGTAGAGCGGCAGTGAGGCTCTGAACTCCATCCTTTACAAGCCACAAGCATAACGTTGGCAATAACTGCTCGTGCTCTGGTTGCCAAGACTGGTATGTCCAGCAAGGAGAGTGGAGCTTAAAGTCAGGAAATGGAGGGTTAGGACCTGGGTGCTCAGGAAGGGGTCCTCGGGGATGGGCCAATCACAATGGGTGCTCAAGAGGGGTTCTCAGGGATGGGCCAATCACAATGGGTGCTCAAGAGGGGTCCTCGGGGATGGGCCAATCACAAGAAACTCAGAAGGAAGAGNTCAAGTTGCAGAGAGCTGCNGTAAAGGGGAAAGTAAATCCTGGAAGGCGAGTGACGGAGTTGGAGTGAAGTTCGGGCNAGAGGAGCCAGCAACAGGAATCAAGCCCATGGTCTACACACTTCCTGTTTTGCTTCAGTGTATGAAGACAGTCTCAGCCTTGCTAAACCAGGCCACTCNGAGATCACTAAGGGAATCCAGAACTCGCTGCTGCTTGGATGGGAGATGGAAATGATGCTCGCAGGGCTATGGCCCTTGCTAGGATCAATAGGAAGCCAATGCAGTCGTTAGGTGGTTCTGGAATGATGCAGTTGCAGGCTATATGCTGAGAGCTGTCTGGGGTACAAGAACATCAGGCCAGGATGGAAGCAATGTATAAGACTGGCATGCTATAGGAGTGAAGCGGGCTGCTGGAGAGATAGCTCAGCAGTTAAAAGCGTACTGCAATTGCACAGACCCGAGCTTGGTTCCCAGCACCCACATTGGCTGGCTCACATCTGCCTGTAACTCCAACTCCAGGAGATCCAAGGCCTCTCACCTCTATGGCTCTGCACTCATGGGTGCACCTACACAGACATAAAAGTAAAAAGACTGAAATAAACCTTTTTAAAAAGAGAGAGTGAGGAGAAGTGGAAGTGGTAGCTTATGGTCAGATGGCTAGAACACAGATTCCTTTTGTTTTCCTTAGACGTGTCTCACTATGTAGCCTTGGCTGACCTGAAACTCTCTATGTACACCAAACTGGCCTCTAATAGAGATTCACCTGCCTCTTTGAGTTCCTGGTGCTAGGATTAAAGGGGTGCACCAGCAAATTCTTTTTGTTGTTGTTGTTTTTAAAGATTGTATTTATTTTTATTTTATGTATATGTCTTAGTTAGGGTTTCTATTGCTGTAAAGAGACATCATGACCGCAGCAACTCTTATAAAGGAAAANCAGTTAATTGAGGTGGCTTACTTTTCAGAGGTTTAGTTCATTATCATCATGGTGTGACATGGTGGCACACAGGCCGACATGGTGCTGAAAAGTAGCCAAGAGTCCTACATCTTGACTTGCAGGCAACAGGAAGGGGTCTGAGTGTCACACTGAGCAAAACTTGAACAAAACTTTGACCTCAAAGCGCCTCACGCCACAGTGACACACTTCCTCCAACAAAATCATACCTACTCCACTAAGGCCACACCTCCTATTAGTGCCACTCCCTTTGGGGGCCATTTTCTTCCAAACCACCACAGGGTATAAGTACAAAGTGTGCATGACAGTCCCCAAGGACGCCAGAAAAAGGAGAACACTAGGTCCCCTGGAATTAGAGCTACAGACAGTTGTGAGCCACCATGTGGGTGCTAGGAACTGAACCCGAATTCTCTCAAGAGCAGGAAGTACTCTTGATTGATGAGCTAGCCATCTCTCTCTCCAACTCCAGAAAAATACAGACTCTCAAAGAACAACTGAGAGCTAAAGAAATGCCCAGAATGTAAAGTGAGGACCTGAGTTCAAGTCCCAGCACCCATATAAAAAAGCCAGGTTCAAAGGTGGATGTGGTGGCGCACATCTTTAATCCCAGCATTTGAGATGCTGAGGCAAGAAGATCTCTGAGTTCGAGGCCAGCCTGGTCTACAGAGAAAGTTCTAGGTCCTACAGACAGCCAGGGCTATACAGAGAAACACTGTCTCAAAGAAAGGAAAAAAAAAAAGGCAGGTCTGGTGGCACTTGTCTATACCCCCAGTACTGGGAAGGCAGAGACAGGCAGATCCTTGGTGCTTACTGTCGAAACAGTCTAGCCAAATTCCAGTTCCAGGTTCAGTGAGAGGCTCTGTCTCAAAAAATAAAGTGAATAGTGATTGAGAGTACTCAATGTCAACCTCTGACCACCACAAACACATATGTTCACATGTACATTCACATACACAAGAACATGCGCACGCACGCACGCATTGAGGAATTTGGGGTTTGGACACTGTCATTTGTGTCAACATTGACAGGATGCCTCCTCTATTCCAGGGGCCATGTTTGGTCAAGGCCCTTCAGAACTACTATTTAATTTGAGAATTTCCCTTTTATTTGTTCTCTATATGCAGATTAAGAGCGTGGAGAAAGATCCANGACACTCACACAGAATGAGAGGATGCCCTTTTGGAGGGCACAGTGTTCCCCATCTGCAGATGTCCAGTCGGCTAGGCAAACAGCTGTAGCCTCTGGAAGCTTCCTCCCTGGGCATTTAGCACACCATGGGAAACTTGTCCTCATCTGTTGCTTCTGTGGAACAATATTAAAAGCATAAATTATGGGCAGTTTCCCTAAGCACCATCCTTGCACTGGGACCTGAAATAGCAAGTTGGTTTTATCAGGTACCTCTGGCCTCTGGTCAGTGTTGATCTGAAGATGAGACAATGGAACCCCCAGCTCAGCCTTCTTTGNATGTGATCATCACCCAACTGCCCCTTGCCCTTATGACGACATAAAAATGGGCCATGGGCACTGTTTGCTTGTCACTTGTATACATTTTTTACTGAAAATAATAGAATCTTGCAGGGCGATCGATGGTAGCACACACCTTNAGTCCCAGGACTCNGGAGGCAGAGGCAGGAGAATCATCTCTGTGAGTTCGAGGCTAGCCTGCTCTAGAAAGCGAGTTCCAGGACAGCCAGGGCTACACAGAGAAACTCTGTCTCGAGAAACCAACCAACCAAACAAGCAAACAAAAAGAAACAGGGAATCTCAGCACCTTAGTGAAGATAGAGCACCAGTGGAAATAGCTTGCCTAGACCAAGCTAAGTACTGGAGATTCATAAGTCTAAAAATAATTCTTGCGTCAAAGGAATTATTGTCTGCTGAGGTGGACCAGAGAAAGAGAGATGATTTCATCACGCTGTGGGGAATGCTAAGATACAGCTACAGCTTCTCCTAAAGAAGTGGGCTCCTCATTGCCAGAGACTCGGACATGGGTGGGGGCGATGAGCTCAGAGTCAAAAGAACTTGCAGGGACTAATCTGCTGCACAGCGGCAGAGCCGAGAGGGGTGGTATTTCAAGCAGAGGGCCCGTGATGGCTAACCTTGTGAATTAATCCTGTTCCAGTGTCCGAGGTATGTTCAGTGGCGTCCCAGCATCCCCCGGTATGTTCAGTGGCTTTGAAGACGTGTGCTCTCCTCCATCTTTTTATTATTTATATATTGATTATCTATCTATCTATCTATCTATCTATCTATCTATCTATCTGTTTTTAGACAGGGTTTCTCTGTGTAGCCTTGGCTCTCCTGGAACTCACTGTAGACCAGACTGGCCTCGAACTCAGAGATCTGCCTGCCTCTGCCTCCTGAGTGCTGGGATTGAAGGTGTGCACCATCACCCAGCATCTTCTCATTTTTGTGGCAGCTGTGTGCTGGGCACATGGATAGTGAGAAAGGAGAAGGGCCTGAGGAGCCACTGAGGAAAAGAAAGGCAGAATAAAACACGAGGAAAGAAAGAAGGGAAAGGAAGCCACTATTTCCTGTGACTGTTGTTGCCAGGTGGTCTTACAGGGTCTGCATTTTAAAAACCAGCATTTGGGAGGCAGAGGCAGGCAGATCTCTGTGATTTTGAGGCCAGCCTAGTCTACACAGTAAGTTTCAAGACAAGCAGGAATACATAGAGAGGTCCTGCCTCAAAAACAAAAACAAAAAAAGGGAAAAAAAAAGAAGAAAGGAAGAAAGGAGAAAGAAAATGTAGTTCAGAGAGCTGAGTGAGCTTACCCCCCTAACTTCCCTTTCTTGTTTTCTCGTGTCCCCGGTCCCACTATGACACTACTTAAAGTGGCTGATACCTGTTGACCACCACCACTCAAACTGACAGCACATACTGACTTAACCAGTTCAAAGTGGTGCTCAGGTTGGGTGTGGTGTGGGCCTGAAAGCCCGACACTTGGGAGAGAGACATGAGAGTTGATTTCCAGGTCATCCTCAGCTGCACACTGAGTTTGAAGACAGCTTGGACTATGTGAAACCTAGTCTCAAAACAAAGAAAATGGTGAGAATCATGGGATAGGCCTCTAATCCTAGCTCTCAGGAGGTTATCCACAAGGTTAAGGCCAGCTTGCTCTATATAGGGAGTGCCAGATCAGTCAAAGACCTTAAAATGAGACCTTATCTTAAAAAAAAAAAAAAGCCCCCTCCCTAAAGGAGGCTGCCCTTTTATGTTACCCGTCACTGCTGTAGTCATCTTCTATTTGCTTTCTCTCCTGTCCTCACCACCTCCCGTCCCAGCCTCTCCACCGGCAGCCAGGAATCTTTAAAATGCATGACCCCTAGAGTCAAACCCATAATCCTTAATCCAGCAAAGATCTGCTTCTCA
Source organism: Neotoma lepida (assembly GCA_001675575.1). Lineage (NCBI taxonomy): Eukaryota > Metazoa > Chordata > Mammalia > Rodentia > Cricetidae > Neotoma > Neotoma lepida. The sequence goes on from LZPO01066295.1 coordinate 377,340, forward strand.
CCTCCCCTGACCCTCATCTCACCTGCTCGGTTCATGCTTCCTCACCTCCCAGTGGCCGGTTCATACTGATCCTTCCGACCTGACCTTAAAGGCTGGTGGTACCTCAGAGGCGCTTCCCAGTCAATAAAGGATTTCACCTGGCTTCCTGTTTCTTATCTTTTGTCTTTAAGGTATGTATGTACGGCTGGTTGTAGCTGCCATCGTTTGTTTGCTCAGAATCTGACTCTTCCATTCAGGTGCACTCTTTAAGGACAGGGCAGCCGTCATCCATCGCTCCAGATCTGCAGGTCAGGTGGAAAATCTAAAGAACCTTGCTTCTATTCTGAACAAGTACAGAAATTTATCCTGCTACTGTCCACTAAACAATACAGTATCACAGCTGTATGCATAGCATTTCCATTGTTGTGAGCAATCTAGAGACGCTATAAAACATGCAGCAGGGTGGACACCGGTTATATGCAAATACAGCATCATTTTGCATGAGGGACTTAAGCAGCTGCAGATTTGGGTGTCTCCAGCGGGGTGTTAGAGCCAGTCCCCTGAGGACATNGAGAGACAGCTCTATCTCTCTTGTTCCCTACAGAGTCATTAAGCCCTTCAGAACACCAAGTGTGGAAAAGGCACTCATGTGTTGTACTTGAGTGTATTATATATTTTTGTCAGAAAGGAGTATTTAATAAAATGTGTCAGGGTAAGGAGGNTTTAAGCCCACCTCCTCCTGATGCCCAAGCCCACACTCTTTCCTCTTTACCAGGTTTCCAGTGGGTGCAATCTCTCATGAGCATCAGGAATTAAGCAGCATTCCTGGAGTCTCTCAGAGAAGAGAGAGAGAGAGCCTACAAAACCTTAGCCCTGGAGTCGGGGAGACGTTTTTCAGGTGGTGAAGGGCTTGCTGCAAAAATGTGATGACCTGAGTTCAGTCCTTAGCTCCCCCACAAAAGCCAGTCATGGTGGTGTGTGCTTGTAATCCCAGCACTGGTGGTGTGTGCTTGTAATCCCAGCACTGGAGAAGCAAAAACAGCCAAACAGCGAATCCCTGGAGCTCACTGACAAGCCGGTCTAACCAAATAGGTGAGCTCCAGGTTCAATGAGAGAGCCTGTCAAAATACAAGATGGAAAAACAAAAGAACAAAAAAAGCAAAAGAAGGACACCTGACCTCTAACCTTCACATATGCCCTGACGTACACATCCTTTTGCTTAGATATCACCCGTTTAATAACTTAATCCTAATTAGAAAGTAAACTCTGAATTTGGGGCCATGTCCTCTTGTGTAGTAAGTGCCTGACTCAGCACAGATACTCAGTGAGCAATAAAAGTCTGTGCAAAGGAACTACGAAAAAGTCTCAGGTTTCTCTTAGGAAGCAACAGGCAGAGGCACGGTCCACCATGGAGAGCAAGGGAGTGAAGGGCAGATCTGTTGGCCGTGTGGGGAGAAATGAAGAGCNAGTTGGGTTTGGAATGACATGCAGAGAAAGGCACAGTCATCAATAAACCTGTTGTGTTTTGAAAACAATGAGAAGTTTGTTCATTCAGTCATTTATTTATTTAATCATTAATTTAATCAACAAATAGCTATTTAAAGCTTAGTATATGTCAAGTGCTATGCTAGTCCCTGAACATATGATGACCAATTAAAGGCAAGAAAGGAAAATGGACACAAAAACATTTATAGTAAAATAAGAGTGACTTAGCACCATTTTCAAAGTGAGTTCAGGGTACTATGCAGCCTTCGAGGTAGAGACAGCTGGGCATGGGAGACTTTGGGAGGCCATCCCAGGGGGACATAACCAGTTCGAAGCTAGCCTGAGCTACATAGGAAGACTATCTCAAAAGTTTAAAGGCTGGGGGTGTAGCTCAAAGGTGAGCATGTACAGAGCTTGATCCCCAGCACCTCCGGCAAAATTGGCACCTTTTAACTGCTTCCCACATGGTGGAGGGCGTGGGTACCAGTTTGACTGAAAGCCGGAGAAAGGGTGTTCCCAACAGAGGCAGGAACATTTGCAAAAGAGGAAAAGGAAGAAACTCAGGCAAAGAACTGTGAAGAGCCTAGTGGGGAGGGTNGTGCATGGCGCATGACACTTCTGGTCATCTCTTCCCCTCTGCCTCTCCATTCAGAGAGAACAGATCCTATGAAAGGCAGGCATAAAGCCAGGCATGGTGGCGCATGCCTTTAATTCTAGCACTCCGGAGGCAGAAGCAGGCTAATCTCTGAGTTCAAGGCCAGCCTGGGCTGCATATTGAGTTCCAGGACAGCCAGGGCTACACAGAGAAACCTGTCTTGAAAAAACAAAAGAGTGAGAGAGAGGAAGTCAGGCAGGCATAGGTGTGAGGCGTGCACACATACATGAGGAGAGTGAGGCACTGGGATCGCCATCACCTTAGTCAAGTTCTTTAGAGACCTGTTTGGCAGGATGCAGTGTGACTTCTGGGGGCAGATGGCCAGCACTGACAGGTCTTCACTGAGACAGAGTGGTTCTAGCAATGACCAGAGCAGACCCACAGTTGAGCATAACTGGTGGCTAGCCTGAGACATGGCCCCCTGTGACCAGAAGCTACCATATTTTTCTACCATAAAGATATTCTTCAGATTGGAGAGGGGAAAGTATAATAGGAAGAAAATATCAGTCAAACCTGTGTGTGTGTGTGTGTGTGTGTGTGTATGTGTGTGTGAACAATTCTGATCTTCATGGCCTGATTAAACTGCTTGCCCCTTGCCCCGACTCCCTCGTGGTTGTACACTTGCTCACACTGACACATTCAGGCCTCTCCTGTCCCTTGTCCTCATTACAATCAAACTAAATCCAAGTCTCTTTGCCCAGACAGCTCTGAGGGCTCTGTTCCCTGGGCTACCACTTCCTCTGGATACAGCTGGACTACAATTGCTATTTTCTCTTCCCTTTTGCGATTATACTTTTCTTCTATGTGTATGGGTGTTCTGCCTGCATGAATGTCTGTGCCCACATGCATGCATTGCCCATCGAGGCCAGAAAAGGGTGTTGGAGCCTCTGGAACTGGAGTTACAGATGATTGTGAGGTGCCCGGTGTGGGTGCTGGGAGCTGAACCTGTGTCCTCTAGATGAGCAGTAAGCACTCTGAACCACAGAGCCATCTCTCCAGCCCTGAATTACTGTTGTTTTTGTATGCCTTCCAAACTAGACTATATACTCCTCATGGTCTAGTGATGGTCAAATGTTTTATATCTTCAGTATCTGGATATGATCACAGTAAACAATGGGTACTGAGTAAATGAAAACATTAGGAATGATTAAAATACTAATAAACTGGAATGATCTAATAACATGAAACTTAATAAATGTAAATCCTTGCACTTGAGTCCAAAACTTCAGCCACATCAGGACAGAACAGAAAATCAAGGAATATTCAGCAGACACCTGCTGAACATGGAGTTCATGCCAAGCACTGCATAATACTGGGCAGAAACCAGGAAACCAGGACAACACACATTCTATCCTCCCGGGGTTTACAGCAATGATTTACTTTACACAACTGACCAAATGCAAATGAAATACTCAGTAGGTAAAGTGCTTGCCTTGAAAGCACGAGGACTTGAGTTCAGAACCCCACCATGCACATTAGAAAGCCAGATACAGCCTCATGGTTGCAGAGACAGGAAGATCCCTAGAGCTCATTGGCCAACCAGCCTGGCCAAAACAATGAGTGCCAGGTTCAGTGAGTGGACACTGTCTCAAAAAATAAGGTAAGAGCAAAGCTGGGCAGTGGTGGCACACGCCTTCAATCCCAGCCCTCGGGAGGCAGAGGCAGGCGGATCTCTGTGAGTTCCAGGACAGCCAGGGCTACACAGAGAAACCCTGTCTTGAAAAACCAAAAAAAGAAAAAGAAAAAAAGAAGGTAAGAGCAATTGAGGAAGACACTTGATGTTGACTTCTGGCTTATAGACAGACAGACAAGCAAAATACAATGGAGACCTGACTTGGTCTGGATCTTCCAGGAAAATGAGGTGATATTTAGGCTTGCCTGAAAGGTTATTTGCACAAAGTCAAGGTCAGTGGTCTTGGGTGGAGGTTGGGTAGAAGATGTGGTTTTCAGCAAATCTCTAGACAAATAACTAGACAGATGCCAAGTAAGGATCCGAAGTTTCATCATGATGAAATGTTAGATGGGGTTGGGAGGTCAATGAATGACTTGTTGATAATTTTAAGTAGTGGGTGTTTTTTTTCGGATGTTTGTCATTAAGAGTTTCTATAGTTGAATAACAATGATGATTTTTCATGTCATTAGAACTGTTGTTATACTCTTTCAGGCATGTCTTCCCCTGGCAAGAAGTCACACATCTTGTAGATGCACAGATTGTTCTTATTCTCTGTTGTAGACTCTCATCTATTATGGCCATTGCTCTATTATGCCCTCCCCACCACTGGGCTGCATGCACAGAGAAGAACCCTTTCTGTACCCATCAGTGTCTTCCCAGTGCCTAGTACATACCCAGTATACAGGAGACTCTCAGCTCGTGTCTACTGAATGGATGGAAAAATAAATTAATGAATTAACAAGTGAATGAATAGGAGGTAGGGCATTTCAGGTAGAAGAAACAAGCATCAAAACCCAAAGTCTGGGAACTCAGAAGGAGGGAGAAATAGGCTCTGAGAAAATCAGAATNTTGGATGACCGTCAACTATGTGTGAAGGCACATAGTGAGGGGGATTAGACATTGGGCTTAGGACAGGCTAGTGCTGGGATGCTGTCTTTCCTTGGGGAGACACTTAAGAAGGGTCTGTGACAAATGGGTACAAACATTTCTGTGTGGAAGGATATGGGACTTCTAAGTCAGCTACACATAAGTTTGAATCCCAGCTCTGCTACCTGCTCAATGGCTTAGACAGGTCGTTGCACTTCTCAGAGCATCCTCTGTTGTCACAAAAATAAGAACAGTAATATCTAGAGAATGAGAAGCTAAAGGAAACCTTTTTTTAAAGGCCTAAAATGGTGCCTGGCACACAACAGGTACTTGGTAAATGTAAGTCCTTCATGGATTAGAAGAAACATAACCCTGGGCTATGTGAGTTAAGGAAGGCAGTTATGGAAGGTAAAATTTGAGGTGGCCACTTAAGGATCTGAGATTCCATTTTACTGCACAAAAGAGAAAGACCTGGGTTCAGAAGAGCAGGCAATAGCCAAAGACATCATTGTACTGAGCTGTGTGTCTGAGCAGAGGTCATCTTAAATGTGGCCTCTGAGAACCTGCGTTCTTAAAGTTTGTGTGGTACATGCTCCACTCAAAGTGCACNCATACACACACTTAAACACTCAGTAAAACCCAGACAAAGCACATTGCCCATGCTGGCTTGGGAACTTGGCAGAAACGACCACAGCAGCCCAGGCATAGGGTAGCCTTGGGTATAGAAGGACCAGGAAGGCAGAAGGGAGGCAAAGGATGAGGGAAGAACATATGTTCAAAAATAAACACTGCCTCCTGCTAAATGGTCTAGAAAGCATCTGTAAGAGGGGCTCTGGGCTGTGGGGTTTCCGAGGATGGTTAGTGGGGGAATGTTTTGTCTGTAGAGTTGGGGCTGGGGGCTTCCACATCCTGCCCACTACCACATCTGGGGAAGTCATCTGCACTCGGCTGATGGCTCCCCGAGCTCCCCTGCTTTAATGGCTCGTGGTGCCGCAAGAAGTGGCCCTGTAATGGCCATTCCAGGCAGCCCTGGGGAAGGGTCCGGAGAAGGCCCCAAGCAGCCTGTTTGCTTTTTCCCCATGGGAGACTACATACCACCTTTCCCTCTCTCTGCCTAGGTGAACAGCTGTGGGGAGGCCGGGGACTAGGGGGCGCTGGTGTTTGGAGAAGGGAAAGACTTGGTCTTGCTATTTGCTCCCCTTCTGCCATCCTCTTCCTTGGACCCTGGATCTATGTCCATCATCCTTTTCTTTTTTCTCCTCAGGCAGCTCTGTCTCTGCAAAAAATGAGACTCAAGGTTATGGGGTCAATACCAAGTGGTGCAGAAAAGGCAGACACCACGTTTAGAAAGAATCACTTGGCCCTGTGCAGCGGGACACTCATAAGAGATATGAGAGGACAAGGTGGGGATTGTTGAGGGGTTCCAACAGCGATCAGGGGATCCTGAGGTGGCCCAGGAGGACTGCCCTCCATCCTAGACAGCCCTACAGTCTGAGTTAAAGGCTGGGAACTGCAGGTGCAGACAAACCTGTCTCCACTGCATTCTAGCAGGGGTTATTTTAATGATGCTATTCCCTGACCTTGCTGATGGCCCAGGAGAAAGACCTGGGGTACCCCAGAGAGAGAGAGGGGTACCTGCAGACACCTGAAGGTGGTGAGGGACTGAGACTCCACCCCACCCCACCCCATTCTGGGCTCTTTTGTTGGCCCCCAGCAGCAGCTTGACTGGAGCAGGGACCCAAAAGTGCAAGGGGAGAAGCCAGAGGTGTGGGGGGCTTGCACAAGCTGCTCTTGGCAAGGGCTCATAAAGCTGCAGGTGTGAGATGTTGTTATTTAGTCTAGAGCCTGGTATGTGACAGCCCGGGCCCTCTCTCCTGCGAACTGCCCTCCACCACTGCCTTCTCTACTGGCCAGATAATTAGTCCATTACGACTCTCCCACCTCGGGTGGGTGGGGGCAGGGTGAGAGCCCACCCTCAGTCCCCTTGTAATTCAACTTCCTGTGTTTTATGGAAGCAGGCTGTTGGGGGCAGAGTGAAAGGCTGGTCCCTAGGCTAGGCCAGCCTCTTCCTCAGCTCCCAACCCCCACACACCCCTTGCCATCTATCCCTGGTTGCCGTGGTGACCAAATGTTATTTCCCAGCTTCATATTTGAACTAATTTGTAAAAGTTTTTTACACCTCTTACCTGCCTAAAAAAAAAAAA